>MNCI01029802.1:934970-1047354 GCA_015680685.1 Gnetum montanum | reverse complement strand
TGTATGCATTTGCATAAAATTTTGAGACCTAACAAGGCAACCATTAAAGATGATTTTTCATTGTCTAGTATTGACCAACTCGTTGATACTACGACTGGTCATGCCTTTTTATCCTTCATGGATGGGTTCTCAGGGTAAAACCAAATTCACAACAACCCATAGCACCAACTTACCACTACTTTCATGACCCCCTGGGGTACATTTTGTTATACAATGATGTCCTTTGGGTTAAAGAATGTAGGAGTAACATATCAATGTGAAATGACATACATTTTTAGCAACTATCTGTTAGAATTGCTCAATGACTACATTGAGGGCATAACAATTAAGTCCAAAATTGCTCATGATCACATGAATGACTTGGACGATGTCCTTAAATGTTGTCATAGACATGACCTTAGGATTAACCCAAAAAATGTGTCTTTGGCATTAAAACCAGTCACATGTTAAGCTTTGTGGTATTGGAAGCAAAAATACACGTAGACCCTAACAAGGTCAAGGCTATCATCAACCTAGCTCCACTAGCAAATCTTAAGGATCTAAATGGACTACAAGGTAGAATACAATTCATATGTAGGTTTATCATAAGGTTGATTGATAAATTGCAACCAATGCAGCATCCGATCAAAAAAGATGTCAACTTTGAGTGGATAGCTTAATTCCAAGAGGCATTTGACAACCTGAAAAAGAAGCTAACTCAATTTCCAATAGTCTATTCTCCATAAAGAGATAAACCATTCTACATATACCTTGTAATGTCAAACACATCCATTGCTTTCCTGCTTTGTCAAAAGTGAAATGATGGTTTCAACGTTCCTGTTTACTACCTAAGTCATGCATTAGTATCATGCGAGGCAAAATATAATGATGTGGAGAAAAACTATCTCACCTTAGTCTTTGAGCTTAAAAAATGGAGACACTACCTTTTCCATAGTCAAGTCAATGTCATCTACAAAAGCAAAATACTTAGGTCTAGTACAAAAAAACATATATGAAAGTAGTAGAATAGCAAAATGGAAGGCAATAACCGTAAAGTTTGACCTGCACTATATAGCACAGGCATCCATAAAAGGTCAAGCAATAGCTGCACAACTCATGGATTCACCCATAAATGATCAAGAAATGATAGATCCAGAATTATCGAATGAGCATGTTAGCACTATAAGCCAAGTACCTATAGATTTCAAGGTCTTTTAACATTTTGATAATGCTTCAACCACACAACGTGGTAGTGGCACTACCATCATCACATTTCCATTTGGAGAAATCTAACGCTTCGCATACCACTTTGCATTTCTTTGTACAAACAACATGGTGGAGTATGAAGGTCTCCTTAGAGGCATCTTAGCAGCTCAAGAGTTAGGAATTCAAAACATAGCAGTCCAAGGTTATTCACAGCTAGTTATTAACCAATTCACAAACATGTACGCTTGTAAAGCACAACATCTACAACCTTACTATTTTTAGCAAAACACTTGCTTAAACAATTTGCAAGCATAGATGTCCAAAATATCCCCCACAATGAAAACTTCATAGCTGATACACTAGCTACTTTAGCCTTAAGCATATGCTAAACATGTTCTCTACTCTGTTGGCTTCAATAGTGGACTGCACTGAACCTATAATTCTCACAACAAGCATTGCATCCATAAGTACAACTTATGCCCAAAAGTGGTATGATGATATTAAATAATACCTCTAATAGGGGGAGCCCCCACAAGACTTAACATCTGCCTAAAAGGACGTAGTATGAAAATGATCACAGTAGTATATCCTCATAGGTGATAGTACCTTATGCCATAGGTCCTATGATGGAAGCCTGTTAACTTGTGTTAGTGGTAGTGAAGCACAAAAGATCATTAACCAAGTCAATGAGGGACTATGTGGGGGTCATATAGCTCCTAGGGAAATGGAAACAAAAATTAGGCATCTAAGCTATTACTGGTCTTACATGGAGTGCGATTATGTCCAAGAACAGGACATGTGACATGTGTCAGTGGCATGAGAACCTAATGCATGTGTCACCTAATAAACTACATACTACATAGATCACATGGCCATTTCAACATTTGGGGTTGTACATCATAGGGCCTACAATGCCTAAGTCTTCTACAGGACACAGCTTTATCATTACTACAGCAAAGTATTTCAAAAAGTGGGTTGAATCTATTCCCCTTAGGAAGACAACATCCTAGCAATTTTGCAAATTCATCCTTGACAACATAATGACCTAATTTGGTCTCCCCATGACTATAGTCATAGACAATGGGCCATAATTTAGCAGTGTAGAAACCAAATCCTTCTATGAAAACCTTGGCATCAAACACTCTTTTTTGTCCCATACTACCTATAGGCAAATGGTCAAGCTGAGGCTACACATAAGGTCATCATGAACCTCCTGAAGAGGATGCTTAATGATAGCAAGTGATTATGGCACAAACAATTTGTCTATGCACTATGGGTCTACCACATGACATGCAAAACCATGATAAGTAAAACACCATATAGTCTTGTGTACTAATATAAGTAGTATTGCCTCTTGAATCGTAGGTTCCATCACTCTACATTATCCTCTCAAACTTCATGGATTAGGTTCAGAACAATGAGTTGAGAACCATCAACCTTAACTATATAGAGGAGGAGCAAATCCAAATGCTTGATTGCATCGAGTGGTACCAATAGAAGAAACAGTAAAAGTAGTATCATAATTAGCATCAACACCAAATCAAGAAAGGGGATTTGGTCCTCAAGGTCATTCCCAAGCTTGTGAACAAATTCTCAGCTAACTAGGAAGGGCCTTTCATGGTCACTAAGGCCTATGACAATGTATCCTTCAAGCTCACTAATCTAGATGGCAATGAGTTTTCCAATCCTGTAAACCACTCATACTTGAATCCATACTACACCTGACATGCAGCATCACATCAACAACAAAAGCAAGGTAAGTAGTTATCCACCATGATGTTAAACTGGCACAGACATCCACTCTGACATTAAACTGGCACAGAATGTCCTTGGGCTATGACATTAAACTAGCACCCACAGCATGGTCCACTATGACCTTAAACTGGCCATCCACCATTTGCTATAACATTAAACTAGCACAGTAGTCTACTAGGACCATAAACTAGCACATCACGGTATTCCCATACCTTAAACTGGGATCATGGTCTACTGGGACCTTAAACTAGCACAACAACTACTCTACCAAGACCTAAAACTGGGTTCACGATTCAGCACCTATAGTCCAACATACATGGTTCTGCAAACAAGCTAGTGAGAATATTTCTGATCCTTTGTTTCTTGCCCACACCTCTCGAGTAGGATGGGGTGAGGTGTTGCAATTTCAAAATGAAGTTCACATTGTCAAGGGAAAACCCTTTGGGACATTTGCAACATTACTATCCCTAGCATGTTGCTGATTTTCTAGAGATGTCATTTGACATCTTGCTAACCTTCTGAAGCTACTATCACCACCACTAATCATTTTGATCATAGGTCTTATCATTAGCAGCACTCGCTAGAGTCCTAGCAGTACTGTGGCCCAACCACACCACTATCATTCTCTGACCCTCACCATCACCTAAGTCTCAAAGAGAATTTGGTAGCCTAGCTCCTTACCCCATGACTGAGTTTCCTAGCTCCTACCTTTGGTGAGGATTCCTGAGCACCTGCATCACCGTCACCTCTAGCCACTGAAGTACTCACTTTTGGTGTGGCTGTTAGAGCTTTCCAGGTTGCCATCACTGACGCCTGCACTAGCCTTCCTACTTTGGACATTGCATGCAATTGATGCAGCACTCGCAACCCTCGTAATGCCCTTGGCAGGCAGGACTTTGCCCTCATATCACATCGTGGTTATTTTTTCTTGTTTTCTCTATGTTGCATTTGCAAGATGAAGCCTAGGTGGCATCGTTCAAGGGTTTGTTGCATCATGACGGCAAGGCACTACATTATTCCAATGTGTCTGCTTCAACTCACCTAGCTACTTGAGAGTGCACATCCTTACTATCTCGTTAGCCAACCTAACCTCTACCCCTTGATCTTACAATCTTCCACATCTCCTGCAAGCTTTCCCAATGCACAAGTAAGCTCTCCTATAGTCAATCGCTAAACCCATGGTGGACTTAATGTGACTTGTCCCATGGGGAGCATTTTTGGGCTAGCCAAAGCCCCAAATGGATGTAAAACTACTTATCCTGGGGAGGAAACACCTGTCCTATAGATGCAATGTGGTTTCCTCTAAGCAAATACGATGCATAGTTTTCTCAGCAACACAAAAATAATGTAGAAAAAGAAAAAATGTGTGTTAAAAAAAAGAGAGGTAAAGAAAAATAAGAAAAGAGGAGAAAAAAATGGGACAATTCAAGTACCCAAGTCGAATGGCATAGTTTCCATCTTGCAACTAGTCCAGCCTTGGATTGACCATCTCATAAGTAGTCTAATGAGAGGTCAAAATCCAAAAGGTAGGCCACCTCTGCTTGCTGACTTCCTTACAAGCATTCTAATGAGGGATCATACTATGACAACAAGCCATCATGACATTACATCCCATAGCTATCCTTTCCATCCATTGCCCCTTGATCCATCTCCCTAAACTATTCCCTATCACAACTCATTACCTTGGCACTCTTAAGTATAGTCAAGCATTATCCAAGTGAACATTGACGAATGGTGTTGGTGTCATGTTCATCGTGGTCTTTTATATTCTTTGTCGATGTATCTTAGGCCAATCCACTAAACATCAAAAAAGAGGGTCCAATGAAACACCACTAATTTTTGGTGGCTGAAAACACTAAGAGGTCTCCGGGTGCACAGCCTAACCCCAAATCCGCATGAGGGTCGTGCTGGAGAAAACAGATTCAAGGTGTCCTAAATGGTCTTGTCGATCAAAAAGTGACTTAATAGGTGCATAATAACCCTTTTGCAAACAATGATTTTAAATGAAACACTTGGCAGTAGAATAAAAGAAAACATAATGTGCACAGCCGTAGAAACATGGTAAAGCACGTAACAAGACAGGGGACATGATTAAGCATTTAACAATGCCAAAAAGAATAAATGTTGTAATTAGATAGAAAGAGAGTTCAAATAGAAAGATGTACTACCCTAGAAAAGGGATACAGGTATACAAAGTATACAATAAGCACAGTAGGAACACAATCATAGTCTCGGTAGTGTCAGGCTGTGAAATCTAGTGCTCACTATGATAAACTATGCCTGATGGGTTGGTGTGTCTACTCATTCGCCCATAGAGCTAGGTGCCAAGATGCCAAAATGCCAACTGCCTCAATGGAAAAATGCCAACTACCTTGCTGGTAAAGAAATTGAAGCTTCCCCTCTTTTTTCTCCTCTCCTCTAAAAAAGAGGATGCAGAGGTATTTATAGAGCTAGGGTTTGCCCAAAATGTGGATCATATGCCACATGGCAATACGATGGGTGTTACACTGTAGCGCTATGCTACACTGTAGCACTAGGTGTTGCACTGTAGCGCTACGCTATGCACTATAGCATTACGCTACACTGTAGTGCTATGCTACGCACTATAGCATTACGCTACATTGTACCGCTACATTATGCACTGTAGCGCTACCCTACATAGCATAGCAAAGTGTAAAAAGTGCCATCATTCTGACACTTAGAAAAATCTTGCCACTATGGCAGTTGGTGTTTTGCTATGCTACGCTACACTACGTAGCATAGAAGGGTCTAGAAATTGCCATCGTTCTGACACTTATAAAAGTTTTGCAAATCTGACAGTTATTACTATGCTATGCTATGCTACTCTATGTAGCATAGCAAGCTGTTACACTATAGTGCTACGCTACACTATAGTGCTATGCTATGCACTATAGCACTATGCTACACATTGTAGCACTATGCTACATAGCGTAGCAGGGTGCAAATAGTGCCATCGCTCTGACACTTAGAAAAATCTGTAGTCGAGATGCTGAGACCCAAAATTTTTTGGTGTTTCAATGGCTCCTCTTTGTTGATTTTTGGAGGAGTGGCTTGGAAGACATCAACAAATAATTACAAAACACCATAGCAAACATGTCACCAATGTCATTTGTCAGCACAAGATCAAATGTAATTTTACCTTGCTCAAGAGTGTTATAGGAATAAGGTTATGTTAGGGGACAAGGGTTATAGGCAATGCTAGGGAAATGAAATTTAAATGGTGGGAACAAAATGCAAATAGTGGATCATGATGTAAGATGCAAATTCATCATGGCTGATGGTAACCATGGCATGAAGTAGCTTGCCCTTGAGACGTTGACCTTTCATCAGAGTACTCATGGGACGGTCAAAGTTGATCCAAGGATGGGCCAATTGCAAAGCTGCAGCATTGTTTTTTTTTTCTTTTTTTGAGGCAAACCTTCTTTAGGTTTAGCTTACTACTAAATGTTAGCTACAAGTTGGCCATCGAGAAGATGGCCTTTTTTTTGACGCATCACATTGCATCTATAGGATAGATGTTTCCTCCTAGGGATGATTCATGTTACATCTACTTAGACCTTTACCATGCAACAAAGGCACCCCACAGGATGAATTGTGTTACATCAACCATGGGTTCTATAGTTGATGTGAAGGGAATGCCATGTGTGTCATAGTGCATATGCATTAGAGCAGTGTGAAATCATGGGTATGGGGAGGACGAGAGGATATTGGGATGAAGAAATGGATGTGCATAGGCTATAATAGGGATGAGGGGGATGTGCACTCTTGAGTGGCTCAACTAGTACCTTCATGCACATCAAAGCAATGTGGTGACTTACCACCATGATGAGATGCATATTTGCATGACCGCCTCCAAAGCTTCATCTTGTAATCACAACTCAGAGAGGACAGGAAAACCAAAAAATGTAAAATGCAAGTGTAAATGCCAGATGTGGAGATGCTGCAAGTGCTAGATGCGAAGATGTTATGCAAGTATCAAATGTTGTGCTAGTTGCAAGTGCTCAGGAAGCTAGTGAAGGTGCCAAGGTGATGATGTTGCAAGTGTCCTGAATGCTGCAATAATGGTAAGTGCTCCAAAAGAATTACCAGAATGGTGGGAGTCGATGATGCTATGAGTACTCCCAAGGCAATGGCAAGTGTTCAGATCAGATCACCTACATGCCAATTTAAAGTCCTGGTAAATCATAAACCTAGTTTAAGGTCCTGGCCAACCGTGATGTGCTAGTTTATAGTCCTAGTAGACTATTGGATGCTAGTTTAATGTTGTAGCAGACAATGGTTGTTATGCCAGTTTAACGTCATGACCCAAGGACGAGCTATTGTGCCAGTTTAACATCATGACCCAAGGACGAGCTATTGTGCTAGTTTAATGTCATGACCCAAGGACGAGCTATTGTGCCAATTTAGCGTCATGACCCAAGGATGAGTTGTGCCAGTTTATAGTCATAGCGGACTATCTGTGCCAGTTTATAGTCATGGTAGACTAGTGCTTACCTTGCTTGTATAAGGTGCGATGCTACACGCGTAGTCATGCTGTGTGCCTACAAGATCCTGCAAAAATCAACTAAAAAGAAAACAACATCAAGAAACATATGTTGTACATAGAGTTAAAGTGGATGAATGAAAGGAAACCACTGCAAAAAGTGATAGTTTTAGATCATTCCTAGCCGTAGACTAGTTTAAGGACTTTTTGGGCCATGTGTTTTTGTAGTTTTATGTTTTATAGTTTTTATGTTTTTAGATGTAATGTGTAAGCTAAATGGATGGATGCATAAACAAAGTAAAAAAAATATGTAAACAAAATGAAATGCCTGATCTGAGTAAGTAGGAAAAATGTAAATGCATAGGCTAGTGAGATGTAAATGATAGTAAAAAATGCATGGGAAGTGAAGGCAAAGGGTAAGCAGGTGCTTAACATGTTTTTGGCCAAGGAAAATTCTTGATCATGTAGTTGCTTCCTAATTAGGTGTGCATTAGGGGGCATGCAAGGCTTAGGGTTCTCTAGGAGGCTATTTGCTTCAACCACTCATTTGGATGTGTTGGCCTTAGGCACTGCATTGGTTTTTGTAGTTGTACCACCAAATAATTCTTCTTCCAAAACTTGCGCCATGTCTATGTTGTGGATAGTTGAAGAGGGAGCATTATCACCATGGATGATAACTTGAACACCTTTGTATGGAAGGTGGATTTCTTGGTGGACGGGAGAGGAGATGGCCCTTAGTTGGGCTAGCCAAGGCCTACCTAGAATCATGTTGAAACTTGGCATCTTCTCTATGACAGTGAAATCAAAACTAGTGGAGAATTACTCTCCTACCATGAAGGCTAAGTTGATTATAACCCTGACTATGACATGTAATTCATTGAAGGATTTTAGACACGTAGTTTTGGTTGGCCTGGTTTCATCTGCGAAACGTAGCTTGTCAATGATAAAGTATAAGACTACATTCGTTGTTGCACCATCATCGATGTGCACTCTGCAGATGGTGCACTACCCCACATGTATGCTAACGGATAGTGGAGTTGTAGTGACCTCCCTTCATTTGGGGTTAACTTTGACTACATTGTCATAGAATACTAGGGATGTTGAACTCGATTCTTGTGGTGTAGGAGGCAACATCATTGCACGTATAGATGCCTCACCTACAGGGATGTCCTCCGCAACAGGAATTGAGGCCAAGATCTTGGCCAATGCTTGGAAGTGAGTAAATGAGGTCATGACCAGGTCATACAAACTCAATGTTGTGTTCTTTTTCTTGACTATTTGTTTCACTTGTATTAGTGCAACTACAAAGTCCTTGTCATTAGCCGTTGTGTTGGCCTTTATTCCCTCCATGTATTTTGAGAGATAGATCTCTTTCAAAGGTGACTTGGGCTTGGTTTGCTTGGCCTACCTGGGGGTAGGGGCCCTAGTGTTCAGTTGTTGTTTGCTGGTTTTGGCCTTTGCTTTAGCCATGGGGGTTGCGAGATGCTCATTTTTCCTCTTGCGTTACCACTTTGTGGGCCTACCTGGGTTGCTAGTGGGATCAACCCTTGAAGGAGGAGGGATCGAGATGTTACCCATTGTTGAGCTTCGGTTAGGTGAAGGGCCATCATGTTGTGGCACACTTATGACAAATGGTGATTTAGGTGGAGTTTTTTCATGGTCAACTTGTTGTGGCACCTTGATAACAAAAGGTTGCTTAGCGTCATGCCAATTTAATATCTTAGTGGACAATTTCTGTGGAACTTTGACCACAAAGGGTGTTCTAGGTGCCTAAGGTAGCACTTTGATAACAAAGGAAGGCCTCTTGCTTGTGGAGGTAGAGGGGAGCCTTGCCTTCCTAGTAGGCACATGGATCACAAAAGGTTTTTATGTAGGTTTAGACTTACCACCTATGCTAATGGAATTTATGACATAGGAGGAATCATCTATGTTGGATTGACTCACCGTGTTGATCACCAGTTGGCCACATTCTATCATTCTCTACAGGTCATCCTGCAAAGCACGAAAGTTGTTTGTACTATGAACAGCCAATTGGTGGTAATGACAGTATTTGTGTAGCTTGAAGTGTTGTGGAACTGGGGGCTCATTTGGCACTGCTAAAGCAAGGTTCCTTAGTAGTTCGCAATACCTATCATGTTTTTGGTGGGTAATTTCCGATACATGTTTGTGTTGGATTTGCCTAGCTTTCAAGAGTTTCTCTAGTAGCTCATAGGGTTGCACCGGTAGTGGTGTATACTTTGAGCAATCCTTGCGCTGAAAGTTGGGTCTTGGGGTAGCCCCTGTCAATGTATGTGAGTTGGTGCCAAAAATGGTGGTTTTGTTAGTTGGGGCTTTGGGCTGCTTAGCTATTGGACCCTGGTTGGTTTCTTTTGTGCTTGTGGCTACTATTATCATTGTTGTGTTCTGCTTGCAAGCATGTTGATTTTTGTAGGTCACATAGGCTGGATCATTGCTAGCTTACATTGCTTCCTCTATGTTTTTTTCTTGGCAAAGGCTTGGCTAAGAGACTTTAGGACTAGATAATACAGTTTGAACTTAATAAAGTCATTTACTGCACCTTTGAAGATAGCTAGTAGGTGTGTCTCCACTAAGGGTTCATGCATTTTGTTCAATGCAGCATTACAACATTGGAGGAATTTTGGCATGGGCTCTAGAGGCCCCTGTTTGACTTGCATAAGTTGGTCAAGGGTTGCTTCAGGCTTTAGGTTGTACCTGAAGCACGTCACAATCTAGCTTATCAGATCCTCCAAAGAGGAGATTGAGGCCTTGGGTTGTTCACAATACCAGTCTAAGTCCTTGCTAATGAGTGACATGGGAAAGACATGTATGATGGCATGTGGCCACACTTGAAGGAGTAGGCATTTAGATTGAAATGTGACTAAGTGTGCATTGGGATCTCCTTCTGCATTGTACTTGGTAAATTGAGGTAGTTGGGCCCCAGTTGGAAGAGTTAGAGGTGGTACCATAGGACTTATGGGATCATCTTGGTATAAGTCCACCACCTTAATGGTGTCAGAGGAGGTAGCCTTAAGTCAATTCATCTCCTTCATAAAGCTTTGTATCAACAGGAATGCCTGATCCAAGCTCAAGGATGTGCTAGCCAATTGCATTAGCTGGGCTTGGGTTGGTTGCGTAGCATAGGGCAGAATTGTTGGTTGTGGAGTTTTCTAGTTTAATGTCATAACAGATGGTTGTTACCAGTTTAACATCATAGCGGATGATTACTGATGTATTGGCTGAGTGATGGGTGTGGTGATTGGAGTGGGCCACACTTGGGTGGGTTGGATGGACATCACAGACACCAATGAGACAGGCGGGATGTAGGATGCCTGATTTTTTTGGACCTGGGAGGTGGCCCCTACATGAGCATAGTGCTAGATAATTGCATTAGTTGCATGTGAGGAAGGCTGAATTGGCATGGTCACTATCTTGGAGGGGATGGGTGGACCAAACTGAGGAGGGGCTGTAATATGGAGTGGTTGTTGGAAGACGGTGTGGAGGGGGCTCTCATGCTTAGAGTGGACCTCAAACTCATCTTCCTCATTCTGTCAGGATTCCTCGTAGGTTGTCCCTACATCATCCTTGTTTGCATAGATGAGTTAGGACAACAACTGGTGGTATGACTCCGTGAGTGGGATTATGTCAAACAAGGAGGGGTTGTACTCTCGTCCATTCTGGTGGACTCATTTGTAGTCCTATTTTTCCTCTAAATTGAGGTAAACCACTAGTAGTCCTACTTGGATTTTGGCACAAATGAAATTGTATTGTTCGTGGCTTAATGTGGCATGGTTTGGCTAGATTGTGGTATCAAATGTGTTAGACACCAACGTGGAAGGTTGATCTAGATTCATATTCATAGATCAGGTTATGAGAGTTACTATCTGCAGAAAATGGCCAACTCTAAAAACTACAAAGAAGAAAAAAAATGACTAAATCTACCGATAGTAAAAAAAGGGCTAAGTGTAAAAATGTAGAAAAAATTCTAAGTATGAAAATGCAGAAAAAATGCTAAGTGTAAAAATTGCTAAAAATAGCCCACTCTGGTGCTACACTCGCTACACTAGAGCTTGCTACGCTCTGAGAATTTGTTATGCCTTCTAGAACATCCAGAGTTTTGACCAAGTGCTCATTAAAAATGTAGACAAAAATGGTTTTGGCCCTCCTTCTAGGGCCAAAAACTATAGCAACAAAAAATGTCGGTGGCTGGAAACACAAAGAGGTCCCTAGGCACACAGCCTAACCCCGAATTCACACAAGGGTCGTGCTGGAGAAAATAGATTCAGGGTGCCCTGAATGGTCTTGTGAATCAAACAGGGACTTAATATGTGTATAATAACCCTTTTTCAAAAAATTATTTTAAATGGAACACCTAGCAGTAGAATAAAAAAACATAATGTGCACAGCAATAGAAATGTGGTAAAGCGCATAACAAGATAGTGAACACGATTAAGCATTTAACAATGCCAAAAAGAATAAATGTTGTAATTAGACAGAAAGAGAGTTTGAATAGAAAGATGCATTGCCCCAGAAAAGGGATACAGGTATACAAAGTGTACAATAAGCACAATAGGAACACAATCATAGCCTCGGTGGTGTCGGGCTATGATATCTAGTGCTCACTATGATAAACTATGCTGGGTCGATGTGGTATGCTCTGGGTCTCGTTCACCCATGGAGCTAGGTGCCAAGATGCCAAAATGTCAAATGCCTCAATGGAAAAATGCCAACTACCTTGCTAGTAAAGAAATTGAAGCTTCCCCCCCTTTTTCTCCTCTTCTTTGAAAAAGAGAATGCAGAGGTATTTATAGAGCTACGGTTAATCCAAAATGCGGATCAGGTGCCACGTGGTAGTGCAATGGATGTTACACTATAGTACTATGCTACACTGTACCATCGAGTGTTGCACTATAATTCTATGCTATGAACTGTAGCGCTATGCTACGCCTTGTAGCATTACGCTGCACTATAGTGCCAGGCATTGCACTGTAGTGCTATGCTACACTATAGTGCTATGCTACATAGCGTAGCAGGGTGCAGAAAGTTCCATCATTCTGACACTTAGAAAAATCTTGCAAATCTGGAAATTGGTGTTGTGCTACCCTACACTATGCTACGTAGCATAGTAGGGTCTAGAAAGTGCCATCCTTTTGACACTTATAAAGGTCTTGAAAATCTAGCAATTATTGCTATGCTATGCTACGTAGTGTAGCAGGCTGTTACACTGTAGCGCTACGCTACACTATAGTGATACGCTACACACTGTAGCACTACGTTAGCATAGCAGGGTGTTACACTGTAGTGCTACACTACACTGTAGTGCTACGCTACACTGTAGTGCTACAATACGCACTATAGCGCTACGTTGTGCATTGTAGCGCTACGCTACACTACACTACAATGCGTAGCAGGGTGCAGAAAGTGTCATCTTTCTAACACTTAGAAAAATCTATAGTCAAGATGCCAAGACCTGAAATTTTGTGGTGTTTCACCCCAATGCACAAGTAAGCTTTCTTGTAGTTAGTCGCTGAACCCATGGTGGACTTAACATAACTTATTCCATGGGGAGCGTTTGTGGGCTGGCCAAAGCCCCAAATGGATGTAACACAACTCATCCTGGGGAGGAAACACCTATCCTATAGTTGCAATGTGGTTTCCTCTAAGAAAATACAATGCATAGTTCACTTAGCAACATAAAAAAATGTAGGAAAAGAAAAAATGTGTGTTAAAAAAAAGAGAGGTAAAGAAAAAGAAGAAAAGAGGAGAAACAAAATGGGACAAGTCAAGTGCCTAAGTTGAATGGCATAGTTGCCATCTTGCAACTAGTTTGGCCTTGGATTGACCCTCTCATAAGCAATCTAATGAGAGGTCAAAATCCAAAAGGTAGGCCACCTCTACTTGCTGACTTTCTCACAAGCATTCTAATGAGGGATCATACTATGACAACAATCCATCATGACATTACATCCCATAGCTATCCTTTCCATCCATTGACCCTTGATCCATCTCCCTAAACTATTCCCTATCACAACTCATTACCTTGGCACTCTTAAGTATAGTCAAGCATTATCCAAGTGAACATTGAAAAATGGTATTAGTGTCATGTTCATCGTGGTGTTTTGTATTCTTTGTTGATGTCTCTCAGGCCAATCCACCAAACATCAGCAAAGAGGGGCTAATAAAACACCACTAATTTTTGGCTCCTACAATTCAATGGTAGATTTGTCTAAGTGTCAAAACTTGGGTAATATTTTTCTGAGTCTGGTGTCATGTTGTGTAGCATAGACAGCACAGCACACTAGAAGTCCTATGTTTCAAAATTTTTCTAAGTCTGCCTACTACACTCTATAGCACAGTTAGCATGGCATATGCTTCCAAGGTTAGTTTGCACAAATGTCAAGCCAAAAGTAGTCAAGGGTAACTGAGGATGGACCAAATAGTTTGGAAACTTTTCTACCTTCCAAAATGTCAAGCTTGCTATGCTCTCCAGCTTGCTTAGCTTGACACAATGTCCCAGTTGCTAGTCCCCCCAAGTACCAAAGTAGAGGTCATCAAAAGTGCTTAGGATGGAAAAATAGTTTGACAAATTTCCTATCTTTCGGGTCTATTATGCTCTGCTATGCTACACATAGTAGCTAGCATGATAGTTTTTAGGGCCAAATTTTTCTAAGTTTTTAACAAAAGATCTGTCAAGCTATCTAGACATGGATGATGCATTTGGCAATTTTATGACTTCCAAGGTTACCTATCTTTCTGCACCCTAGAGTGTGGTTAGTGTGCCATGAAGAAACATTGCAAAATTTGGCAAAATTCATCAAATTGTTGGTGCTACGCTCTACTACATTGTGCAGCATAGACAAAGTGATGAACTAAAAATCTACAAAAAGTTTCTAAGTGTTCATGCTATGCTTCATCATGCTGAGCAATGTAGAGAGTGTGACACTTGAGAAATGACTCCAAATGCCTCTCTAGAAGCACCAAAAACTTGGCATCAACCTTCATTCCAACTTTGACGTCCCTTTGGCAACCAAGATCAATAGTCTACTTTGCTTTTGCACCTCCCATTGACCCCTAAGATTGTCCCTACACTTAACCCTACTTGAAAGAGGGGGAAGATGTAGTCCTAGAGCACAAACTCCAAATTGCATTTTTTTTTTGGCATTTTTTGTAGGTACATGGAAGTCCTCAGACTCTAGTATATGTAGTTTGGGTGATGTGGTCACAATTTTGTAGATTCTTAGTTTCCATTCCTATCCTACAAAGCATTACACTTTAAGCTTAACACTTAGAGCTTGACACTTTGAGTGTAGCATGCCAATGTGACTCGTTCACATCCATACTATGTGGGACCTAGCCATATGGCATTTAGTCCACATCTCACATCAACCCTAGCCTTATAAATACCTTGATAATTAGCATTTTTAGAGATGGATCGGCAAATAATTCTAAGCATTAAGCATTAGAGCACTCTTCGCATCTTCATCACTTCTGCACTCGAGCACCCAAGCTTAACACTTGCTAAGTACTATGACTCAGTCTTCTTTGCATTGGCACAACATGACAACTACCAACCTATCAGGTTTAGCCTCCTTTGCAACTGCCAGCACTACATTTGTGACATCCTAGAGAGTGTGACCACATTGCAATGCTACCCCACTATGCCTGTCTAACACTGCGTACCAATTTCACACACTGTTTAATCAAAAGTCATGTTCTCCGGTCTTTGGGTTGTGCATTTCTTCACCTAAAATCTCATTTCATTTTCCTTTAGCATATGTTTCAAATTTTAGCATAATTTTCTATGTTTCCTACTACTAACACATATTTTTTCTTATTCACAATACTATTTTTGGGCTTTTGGGAATAGTTATTATTACACCATGTAAGTCCCTATCTGATTGACTAGACCATTCAAGGCACCCCATTTCTATTTTCTCAAGCATGACCCTACCACGAACTCGGGGTTAGGCTGTACACCTAATAACCTCTTGGTGTTCTAGCCACTGACATTTTTGAATGTCATAGTAGGAATATGACCTAGGATCAAAATTATCTTAAGAACATTATATAGTATAGCATGATGTTCTTTAGACCTTTCCATGAGATTATCCAAGGATAAGTTAGTGCCTTTAGAATGGACAATGGTGGTCATTTTTTGGGAGACCTTATTTTCCATAGGCTAAGATTCTTGCAGATCAAGTGCTATCATAACTGGTTGTATAAGATTAGAAGAAGGTGAAAGATTGATTAAGGAAGCAATCTTTTATTGTTGCTAGAAGGGAACCTTCTTTATTGTCATATAAGGCTACTTTAATGCATTAGTAGTCTTCACCTTCTACTTAGTTGAATTTGATTCATTGATCTATTTACTACAGGTGAGGAGTTTTATGTCACATGAAGGAAAATGAGATGTTTGAGCTATAGTGGATGCAGAAGTTTTCTAAGGTTTATTATGAGATAGAGTAGGATGAGAAGTGGATGAATGTATAGATTCAGTAGGAGTAGTATGATGGAAGTTTGTAGCATAAATGTGATATGGATGTGGAGAGAAACACTTTGGTTTGGATGGTGTGGTGGTGTCGTGAAACTAGAAAAGGCTTCTAAGACTGTACTGATGACTATCTAGGCTATTTGTAATCAAAACAATCGATAACATAAGGCTCTTTAGGTGGATACTTATGAGCTTTATATTCAAAATTAAAAAATTAAATCATGTCTCTAGCTCCCAAGGAATTCTAAAATACTTTAAGCTTCTAGTTATCTAGATGCATAGTAGATGGATCACCCTCCACCACCATCTTACCTTTATTAATAAGATCTTGGATGTCATCTGTGAGATTCCTACAATTATCTATGTCATGTCCAATAATCTCATGATAATAGTAGTATTTTCAATAGTTATACCACTTAAGCACCTTAGGGTAACTTCTTGTATTTGAGAAGGATACATAGCTATTAGCTAAATGTGATGATAGCATGCTCTTTCTTGATCAATGACCTATTTCTTCTTAAGGTGGTCATCCCTAAGAAGGTTATTTAGAAGTATAAAGTACCTCAAAGGTATCTTGATGTACTAATCTCTACTCCTTTCATGTTTGCAAGGTTAAGTGGAAGAGAAAGTAGTTGAGGAAGTGTTATTTTGTTCCTTAGAGAATGAGGAAAAACCTACAAAAGTTAGTGTTCCTTTCTCTTATTTAGCAGCCTTCTTAACCTTATTATAGACTAACATGAATTCTTGGTTATTCCACTAAATAGATATTTTTTCAATATACTTGATGGCTAGGAAAGCATCATTAAGAGAGTGAGACATAGGGCAGACCATTCTTTTTTTAATGTAATCAATCACTATTGCTTCAAAGATGTCTTAAAAATAACATTCCTCAAAATGATAAGGTATTTTTGTTGATGCCATTGTCAATTGAGAAAAGAATTCATTGCTAAGCTTATTTGTAGCTTGTTTGATGTCAGCAAAATACATTACATTGGTACTTTGAGGTACATGGAAGTTGAAACATTCAATGAAGACTACAAGTAGTTTCTCCATAGAGGTAATAGATCCATATGCTATGGACCTATACAATTCGAAATCTTTTCGAAAAAGATAATTTGAGAAACATCTCAACATAATATGTGGATTAGAAGTCAGAAGCATGCATTCATTTCTGAATGTCACCACATGATTCATGGGGTCTCAAATTTCACTATTGTACTCAGTAAAAGTAGGTAGTGAAACTCCCTTGGGCAGGATTGGCAAAGGAATTATATAGCTAATGGGATCACTTAAGATTTTATCTAAGGAAATAGGAGAATTTTCTTATAAGTTGAGCACCTTTGCAATTTTATCTTTGTTGTTTTGAAGATGAAGCATCATGTCATTGAGTAATACAAGTAGCTATAGATATATTCTAAGTGAATTGATGATAGATTGAACCATAGTAGTAGATGAAGAGGTTAATGGTAGACATACATAGAAAATGATTCCAAAGGTTGTAGGAGTGGGTATAGCCAAAAAAAACTATATTAAATGGGTATACAAAAGAGAAGAATACAATAGTAGGTTGAAAAATGCTCAACAATTGTGTAACAACAGTAGAAAATGAAAAAGGCTAGAATTTAGGTATAGTAGGTTGTGGTTGAGGAATAGATTGGGTAGTTCCAAAGGATGGAACAAAAGATTGTAAAATGGAATGTGGATTACAAACATTATTAGGTGGAAATAGCTAGTATGGTGAAACAAAAGTTGTAGGAAGACTAAATAGTTCAGTAGTAAGTGGAATAGAGCTAGGTTTAATACTTTGAATAACTGAGATGTTGATATTAGAGATGTGATGAGAGAGAGGGTTGCTTTTCTCAAGCTTCATTATTGATTATTCTTCATCTTCATCTATCAAATGGATATCCAACTTAGAGAAAACAAGATGTTTTTCATCTTAGCTTCTTCGATCTGTAGGTGATGATGTCATTGTGACAACTATGAAAATGATGTGATTTTACAAGGTTGTTACCAATGTGTCAACTTGTCTCTAAAACCAAGGTCATACTTAAAATAAAAATGAGAGGCTTCAGTTTTAAAGAGAACATTGAAATCATAGAGAAATAACATGATGTCAATGTTTTAATGTAGCACATCAATGAGAGTTAGATAGTAAGAAAAGCCTAGAAGTCACATTAGAGTGATAAATAGAATGATGTAACATCAATGTATCAATTTGACACATCAATAGCACTTAGAAATTAAAAGAAAAACATGAAAACATTAAAATCATGTGAAGCTAAAACAAAGAGTGAATTCTTAAAACAAAATTTAGATTTTTGCACGTCCTCCTTCTAGCTCTAGAAAGATGTTGTAGTAGCAATCATCATAATAAAACAATATAACACAACCTAATCATCCTCAAATTAAAAGGGGACTTGTAGGTCATGGGAAAAATTCAAAAATATGACCTAAACATTTTTTCCAAACATTAGAAAATTGAAAGCAAGGGGAAAAGTTTATGCATGGAATACCCAATAGAGAATAGGTAGAGAAACATGTATAATGTAGAGAAAAATGGCACAAAGTGCTAAATAGTGTGAGAAAGACAAAAGAGGATATATGCAGCAAGAAAAAGGAAAAAAGGTGTACAATGAGATAGATCTAGAGAAAGCAAAACCCAAAAGGTAAATGCTAGAAATATATCTAAAGTAAATCTAGATGAAACCAAAAAATAGGAAACTTTAAAAAGTGTAAATCCAAATTCCAAAGAAAATAATAAAAGGAAAATGGTAAGAGATATTTCAAAATGTGTACCAGGGACCAAACATGTCTAATGAGGAGCTATGTTACCTTGTTCTTTCTTTGATGCATGCACCTGATGCAGATCTATCAAGAATAATAGAAAATTCAATAGTTGATGAAGCTAAAGGAAGGATCAAATCATTGCATTAACATGATTTTGAATGATTTCTCAATGTATGAGGAGAACAACATGAAGGGGTTATAATACGTCAACAAGGAAGAGAGAGAGAGAGAGAGAGAGAGAGGAATGATAGTTATTATGTAGAGAGATAGTATCTTTGGAAAGAGATCTCCAAATCACTAATTATAAAGAATGCTAACTATGCTAAGTAGTAGAGACATCTACAAGTACTACATAAATCTCTAGGAGCTCAATGAAGCAAAAATGACTAATGGTCATAGATTCCAACAAATCCCTTTCTATTTACAACTATCCTTCTATTTATACGCTAAAAATATCTTATAGATCATGTAGAATTGATGCAGTCAAATCCATAGAATCTTTTGAAAGATTGTAAAAGCTTCTAGATAGGAGAATCAACATAAAGAAATAAAAGATGATGTTAGACATTGAATGTAACCTCAATGCTAGACGTTGATGTGGTGGAAAAGAGGATTTGAAATTAGACATTCAAAGTAAATTTGATGCTAAACATCAAAATTTGGAGACAAAATCAACATTGAAGATAATGTTGGATGTTGAAACTAGAAGAATAATTGATATGATGCTACTCATAACTTGAAATATCATTTCTTGCAAGTTGGAGATAGAATTCTAGAAACTACACTTGAAATGATACAAGACATTGAGTTTGGACTACCAAAGATGGCCTTAAGTACTAAAAATTCATAGAATATATCCAAGTCTCTGAATTATGTAGAGGAAGTCAAAGTGGATACAACACATAGCATTTATAGAATTTCTTCTTTATCCATGATTAACACCAACTCTTCTTGATGGCATTTTTGAACTCTTAAAAACTAATGTTCCAATACCAAGATGATAGGTCACAACTATGAACCCATAACAGTTATGCATACACTCTTACATACAACTCTTAAACCGTTCCATGTTAATGTTGATGAAGAAGTTTGTTCTTTATATGAATTGATAAACTTTTAATTTTCTTCAAAATCTTCAATTTTTGATAGATCATGAATCATGGTTTGGAATTTTAAGATACTGCAAGCTATGGTATTACAACATAAGTTATGGTAAATATAGCATGACTAGACCAAAAGTCATGTTTTGAGAAAACTTACAAATTTTAGGATTCTAAATCATTCCACAATTATATCATGAGTCATGAAAACGTTTCCTTATTTGATGTGTTCAACATGAGGTAATCATAATTCATACTTAAATATTTTGATTTCATCGAAGATAGCAAAAAAATGTACAGAACTAGTAGGGGAACCTTCATAGCTAAGGGGAAAGTGACCACAAAGAGGAAGGGGCCATGAACAACCACAACAACCCTAAGAGGAGGAAGTCAAAGAAACTCATGCAATGTGACCTCTTCAGAAGGATGCAAAAGTGAAATATATTTGGCATATTTCCATTATTGAAACTAGCTAGTCGAGCTAAGATAAGGTGCTAAAGCCAAGATCCAATTTGAATGTCACATTAATGAAGGCTTCCTTGAAAATATCTAAACTAAGGAGGTCCAAAGTTCAATTTTTCAAGAACTTAACTTTGGATAGTTCTTGGAAGTGTCACCTAAAGAAGTTTGCACACAACTATAGGGGTCTCCCATGTGGCTCATTCTCTCCTCCAATGGAGAATGCTACATGAATGAGACTTACCTCTTTTAGAACAACTAGTAGGAAGATGCATTCATTAAGCTCAAAGATATCATCATCTCCTACTCAATTGAGGCCATTACAAATTCCCTTGGCTTTTTCAATAAAGGGGTAACTTTGGTAATGATATCCACCTAGGTAGACCTTAAAGCTAAGAAAGAGTGGATTCAACACTACTATGGGGTGGATTGCAAGGAGTACGGGCCACTTACCAAGGTGGAGTATGCGTATTTTAAAATCATAGCCTACCATCTAAATCCAAAAGTCAGGCACAACAATGTCAGAGTGTACTCTACCCATGCATATATCTCTCTAAGTTGTAAATTCTTTGTTAACCTTGCTCAGCTCATTTATTAAGAGATAGAGAAGCAGTTTAACGAGAATGATCAAGGAAGGAAGACACTCCCCTTTCCACACCTCATTCAAAAACTCTATAAGAGAAAAGGCACATCACGTTATGCAAATGACATACTCCACCATGCTCCTTCCACATCTTAGTAGGAAGTGATGATAGAAAAAGTAGCTAAAAAGCTACAAGAAGATGAGTGGCCACCACCACTACCTATGTAAGAGGCCACACCAGAAGTGCATATAGTTGTAGAGAGGCTCTAAAAAGTCCATGAGAAATAGTTGTAGCAACATTAGGATCAACATTGAGCCATTTCAATGAGGTCACTAAGACCATTATCTCACTAGAGGAAACCATCAGATTATTCTCAACATAGCAAATGTAAGTGCCTGCAAGAGTACATCCTAGCACCAAAGAAGTTATGGTGTTCATCCTTGAACAAAAATTTCCTAAGATCTTTAGGAATGTTGTGACTTTCTTAGTGCACTTGGAGGAAGGTAAGCAGGCAACTATCCTAGTGATGTAGCACTATGGACAATAAACAATAGTGGGAGTGATGGCTAATAGAGTGGTTGAGGCCCTAAATGCTCCTGTAGAAATAGTACTAAACATTGCTACCATGGTAAATGTTCAAACATCCAAGAAGCAAGAAGTCATTGGTTGAGCAAAGCCCAACATGCGGAGGTGTTGGAAAGAGTGATGGAAACTGAGCAGTCACTTCTAGAGATCTTTGATCTCTCAGATGAAATTATAGTAACCTAGTCAAAGCTACTAGAAACTAAGGGTAAACTAATCATTACCAATGTCCAACTACAAGCAACCAACACTAAAAATCAATAATTGGCTATCGATGTTGTAGAGTTACAAGCCTATCTCTCCGATCCCATCATTTTCAACTTGAACCTTACTCAATAGGAAGCTTTCCAGAAGCTTTAACAATGAATCAAAGAGGTTGAGAATGAAAAGGAAACCATGGTAGTTGACCCTTCCTTATTAGAAGCCTTCATATTCCACATTGATAAGGATTTGGCTTAAGTCTACAAAGAAAAATTAGTCCTCACCAAGGACATTTATGACCTCCATAATGTCAACCAACAAAAAGATCAAATGGTTGAACTCACTTGATAATAGTAGGTGTAGCTAGCCAAGGTGAACCTTGATTTGAAAAGGTTGGCAGAAAAAAATCAAAATCTCTCGATGGAGAAGGCCTGAGCACTTTAATAGAAAATGGTCACTAAGGTAGCCACGTAGAAAAATGAGGCCTTGTAATTTTAATGAGTCAAAAAATATTACATGGACTAGGCTGGACTCATCAAGCATATGAATGAGAAGCAGATAAAGTTATCCAATATGACGATGAATGAGGCCTTTGAGCAACTTCAATAAAGGAGTGATGTATGGCAACTAATCTTTAATGGCTTAAACAAATCCAATAAGGCTAAAATCCATCTAAAGGAGTTTCATATCAAAGAGATGACTAAATATATAGAGCTTGTCAATCTTCAATACACAAACTTGATTATTCTAACTATTGGAAGGCCAAGAATAGAGTTGGAGAAATAGATGGTTAGTTCTTACCTCTTATATTATGTAGAATTCAAGCACTAGAAAGAGAAAAATCAATATTTAAAGATAGCCAACATGGAGCTTTAAGTTCTTAGAAGTCAATTTACTTATCAACAATAAATTACTAAGAGCCTAGCCTAAAGAATGAATGACTACCACAAGTTGTAGAACCTTATAAAGATGTTATACATTGAATAAAAAAAATGCACAACATGGTTTTTCACTAATAAGGAGTTACTCCTAATAATTTTGTGCCTATGGGATATCCTCATACCAACCCACATTGATGAA
The DNA here is from genome assembly GCA_015680685.1 of Gnetum montanum. Classification (NCBI taxonomy): domain Eukaryota; kingdom Viridiplantae; phylum Streptophyta; class Gnetopsida; order Gnetales; family Gnetaceae; genus Gnetum; species Gnetum montanum. The sequence continues at coordinate 1,024,626 of MNCI01029802.1, read as the reverse complement.
TCCATGTGGATCACATACAATCCACAAAGAAATGAAGAGAACATGAAAGCATTGTTAGATGCTTTCAAACTTCCACCAAAAGTAGCAACAACAACAGGACAACCTCAACTACCTCTTTTGATCTTTTGGTATGTCAAAACCTAAAAGAAAATAAATAATAAATATTTTATGTATGTAATTATAATTTTGTAGGGCCATGAACAAGAAGCTCACATGGAGATCTAAAACTTCAAAAAACAAAATCTATGTTGAGATGTCAAAATGAAGATTACATGGACAAGATGAGAGCATGCATGAAAATGAAGTCTACAAGATAAATGAAGATGTTTCAAAGACTATCAAGATGTTAAATTGACAAGGGAATGTCTCAAACTCCAAAGTAAAAAAGTAAAGTAGACATCTATGAAAGATAGCAGTTCTCTATCTTTGAAGATAAACATCTACAAGTAGACATCTACTTTTCTAGGTAGACATCTCTTCTACATTAGGGGCTATCTTAGATAGGTGTCTAGACTTGCTATTACACAATTCTAAGGAGTTTTCAAAAACATCAAGGCTATAAGACAATGTGAAAATCTTAGGAATTGTGCAAGTACTATTCATAGATAGATTCATTATTGGCTTTCTAAATGAATTTATCTTTGCTCTTCATTGCATCATCAATTACATGTTTTGATCATAATAAACTTTAAGTACAAGGATCTTTAAATTCAATTACACTCTTTCCTTATTTGCTTCTTTTCTTTCTTGTAGACCTATAGGGTTGACCTACTTCTTACAAGAAGACATATTTTTTGAGCTTGTTGGAATCCTATGAGATTAAGTGATTTTGCAACATCAAAACACTCCAGTGCAAAGTGCAATTTTGTCAAGGTTGTGGGATCCTCTAAATAATATTTTTACCTTGTCAAGACCTTACAAGGTTGAGTGGTTTCATGATGATAAAACACTCTAAAGAGAAACTCAAGGCTTATACAAAGTGTGATGCCCTTCAAATCAATTTTTGAAGAAACAAAAGCTGTAGGTGTGCATGGATTCTACCCTCTGAGTGTGAATGTACCCAAGTTGGAAAATAATATAAAATTTGTGTTTGTTTTAAGTGGATTCATCATTCAAATTGGGAAACTTATTCAATTCCCCTTTTAATTCTTGAACCACAAGGGGTATCGAACCTCAATAGTCTCAAGTTCATGTTTCAAGTCTTAATAGTGAACAATGGAGGGGATGTCCCACACAAATCCATCAATGTTCAATGGATTTGACTTTGCATATTAGAAGGTAAGGATGCAAGGCTTCTTTGAGTCTATGGAATTCAAAGTATGGGAGTCAATCTTGAAGGCTACACACCATCCATCAATAGTGCCTCAAAAGAACTCAAGCCACAAAACAAATGGACTGCTAAAGAAAAACATAAGTTCATGTATGATTCCAAAGCAAAAAATTGTTTATATTGTGCATTGAATAAATCAAAAGTTAATAGAATAGTTGAGGGTAAGACCACTAAGGAAATATGGAAAACCTTAGAGGCTACCTATGAAGGCACATCTATAGTTAAATAATCAAAACTCTTAGTATTTTAAAGAAAATATAATAAGATTAGAATGAAGGAGAAAAGATTAAGGATTTATTGTCTACGGTAAATGATCTTGTCATGGAAATTAAAGGAACAGGCAAGGACCTTCTTGAAAGTGATGTAATTATAAAAATGATTAGAACTTTATAGCTTGAGTTTAGACCCAGGGTCACTATTATGGAAGAAATCAAAGACTTTTTGGTACTTAAATTTGAGGAGGTTCAAAGTTCTTTGATTGCTTATGAGATGAATCTCATAAGTGAAGGAGCAATAAAGGAAAATCCTATTACCCTAAAATCAGCATAAAAAGAAAAGGAGCCAGTTGAATAAGAAACAAATAGTGAAGACAAAATAGCTCTTCTATCAAGAAGCATTCAAAGACTTCTTATAAGGAAATGAAGAAGCTTTAATCAACTAGGCCCCAATCAATATAAAGGCCTAAATTTTACTAATTCAAATTTTGATGCATTTTCCATAGAATGTTGGATTTATGGTGGAAGAGGTCATGTGGGCTCTAAATATCCAAGCACTAGCAAGTTGTAATGGAGAGATAAAAATGAAGATGATTAAAAAAAGACAAACTTCTACATTAGCTAAGATTATGAAGGACAAAGTGAGGGAGAAGTAGATAATACTACAAAGAATTCACATCTCATCTACATGGCTCTCATGAATTATGACAACTACATATCCAAAGATGTTGATCAAGTAATTGAAATGGATGAGGAAAGGTATGATCTTTTATGAAATGAACTATTATCCTTTCAAAATCTTTGTATAAAGCTAAAGAAGTCTATGAAAGAAAAAAATCAAGATATATCTCTACTTAATGCAAAATATTTACACCTCTTACAAGAAAGCTCAAACCTAAGGGCTGAGAATAAAAAAGTAACCTTCTCTTTTAAGCAGATGAATAAAGAACTAGCAGATATCAAACTTGTGAATGAAAGGCTAGTTAAAGGAAAAGAATCCCTTCGCATCATTATAAGATAAGAAAGAAGTCCACACAATAAAAGTGGGCTAGGATGCTACCAATAAGAAGAAGCATATACACAAAATGCATCAAAATAAGATACTACTCCGAAGATTGAGAGACAACAAGTAATACTTCCAAACAAAGAGCAACTTCAAGATTTGATCACTTTAATCATAATAAAAAGATTAGATGTTATTATTGTAAAAGATTTGGGCATAAGGAATGGGATTAAAATTTTAAATATTACCATATGAGCACCTGGTCATATCATAAGACTCCTTAGTCTTACCCAGATTCACCTATAAAGAAATTTTTGCATGACAAGAAGAGATAGAGGAGTTTTTTGATCTATCAAAGAGGTGTTCCCATTTTTGATATGCCTTTACTTAAAGGAAAGAGGGGCCTTTGTAAGTATTCAAAGAAACAGAGCTCCAACCATGCTAAAGCTTAAAAACCTAACACCAAGCCTTAGAAGTTAAGAAAGAAGGGACCTACATCACCTCCTTGAGCCTCCCCTTATTTGAGAAGATCCAAATTAGTTAGCAGCTAGATGAGATCCACTTTCAAAAAGTTGCTTAAGCCTTGTGATCATACTATTAGGATTATTGACAAGAACCTCTCTTACCTTCGTAAGAGAATGGATGTAGCTATAGTACCTCTTCCTTCAAATGCATAGCAGTTCAAGAAGATCATCACTTCTTCCATTTCAAACAATGATGAGGACTATCTAGCTCCAACTAGATGCTTAGCTACTGTTGGACCATCGTAGTCATATGACTCGAGAAGTGCATTTGATTTTAAGGAGCTTGAGGCACCATCCACTCATGTCAAAGAGGAGATCCCTAATCCTATGCATCATGGACCTAGTTCTCACACTCATGATGATGCTTCACAGATATTTGAGTAGCAAGCTATGGAGAGCATCTTTGGATGTCCTCTTTGTGAAGACCAAATGATCCAATCACATATCAGTGGAAGGGTGCTTCCTCATCTTCTTAGAAACCTCCACCTACTTTATAATAGTTTCAAGTGAAGCTACATCCCTAAAGAGTTCTTATAAATGTTCCATCATTAGATGATGATGATGAGTAGCACATCTCCAAGACAAGCACTAGTAGTGATGATGGTAACAAGGAGACATATGAGCCTTCTCATGTAGCAGCTACTTCTAATGATGAGTCTAATGATGCTACTAAGGTTAGTGCTTAGGTTCCTTTGGTGGTTCCTCCTTTTGGGTGATGTCCTAAAAGGGGAACAAATTATAACAATTTTTGTTAATCATGTTTATGTACATGAACAATTACATTTTTGGTATAATTTGAGAAAGGTTTATCCTTGGTCAGTGTATGAAAACTTCTTGGTGTTATTAATTTTTCTTTAACATATTACCTTCAGCATTTTATTCTTGTTCCAACATTAACATCTTCTACCATAGGAATTTATAAGTATTAAATGCTTTTATTATTTATCATTTAATTTATATGCTATGAATGGTATTAATCCATTTTCTTAAGTTTTAAACATCACCAAAAAGGGGGAGACTGGTGACCTTTGGTATGTCAAGACCTTAAAGAAAATGGAAATTGTAGATTATATGTATGTAATGATAATTTTGTAGGGTGATGAACAAGAAATTCACATGGATATTTGAGACTTCAAGAAGAAAAATCTACATTAAGATGTCAAATTGAAGAATACATGGACAAGATGAGAGCATTTCTGAAAATGGAGTTTACAAACTAAACAAAGATGTTCCAAACAATTCCAAGATGTCAAATTGATAAGGTAATGCCTTAGACTCCAAAGTGCAAAAGTAAAGTATATGTCTATGAAAAATAGAAAATTTTTATCTTTGAAGATAGATGTCTAGAGGTAGATGTCTACTTTTCTAAGTAAACCTCTCTCTTGCATTAGGGGTAATCTCAAATAGACATCTAAACTTTGAAGTAGATGTCTATACTAGCTATTTGATAGTTGTTGCACAAATTCTGAGGAGTTTTTGAAAACTTTGAGGCTATAAGACAATGTGAAAATATTTGGAATTATGTAAGCACTGTTCATAGAAAGATTCATTATTGGCTCTCTAAAAAATTATCTTTTCTCTTAATTGTATCATCAATTGCATGTGTTGATTGTATTACACTTCAAGTACAAGGATCTATAAATTTAGTTACACTCTTTTCTTGTTCCTTTCTTTGCTTTCTTATAGCCTTGCATGATTGATGTGCTTCTTGCAAGAAGATGTCTTTGTTGAGCTTGTCAAAATATTGAAGGATTAAGTGATTTTGCAACATTAAAATAATGTAGTATGGAGCTTAATTTTGTAAAGGTTGTTGGATCCTCTAATCCAAATTTTGAGCTTATTGGGAGCTTGCAAGTTGAGTAGTTTCATGATGACGAAATACTCCAAAGAAAATCCTAAAGCTTGTACAGGGTGTAGTGCCTTTCAAATCACTTTTTGAAGAAAAAACATTCATATTTGTGCATAGCTTCTACCCTTCGAGTGTGGATGTACCCAAGTTGGAAAGCCACATAAAACTTGTGTTTGTTTTTTATTACTTCAACACTAAAATTTAGGAATCCATTCAACCCTTTTTCTAAGTTCTCGATCCACAGTCTCCACCCCCATGAATGTTAAAGCCTAGAGAAGGACCTTCAGTAACCCAATAGCCTCCACCTCCTAGCATTATTTGAATTTCACCTCATCTTTAGCACTATTGTAATTTCGTACAATCCAGCACTCAAAGTCAGTTAGTTAATAACTTCCATACTTTACCAATTATTTGAAGCTAAATTTTACTTTTTCGCTCAAGGAAAAATTTTCACTCAGTTGTGCTAATATGATAGGGCATAGTCAACTAGATACATCAATAGACATGTGTCAATGTAGCCTAGTTGACGTATCCCCATCACATTAAGCCTGCATAAATGCACGTACGCATAAAATTTATGGTACATTAAGTTCGTAATATAGTAAATCTCTTGTAGTTTGTTGTTTTCACAATTAGAATATTTTCCATCTAAGTGCCTACAGTATGAATTCAGAGATTATATGGATATTTATTTGAGAATCATATACTTGAACACTTTGATGTGAATGAAATTAAAGATGAGATTTCTAATATTCATTGCAATAGTTATATTAGATTAATCTCTCTTAATTAGCACTTTAGTTTACATAAATTTTACATTTTATGTTACAATAACTAAAGTAATTAATATAATCAATAATGAACACATAAGTACAACCACTTCAAGCATAATGTATAACTCTTGGTAATCCTAGCAGCGCCCATTTGGTATGCCCAATAATTACCACTTGGTAACATAGCAATGTTAATACAAGTTTAGGATGTGTACAACAAGTGGGTATAGATACTTATGTTAGGGTAGTTAGCTTTAGAACTGTTAGATAGTTAGAACAGTTAATTATCAACCATTCATCTTTCCACCCAACACTTAAGCTAAAAACATATAAAAAATATAAACATAAATAAATATCATATACCTTAACTCACACTTCACCATACATAAGAATATACAGAAGTGAGCGTTATTAAGAAAATGATCATATAAGTCCTTTAGTGGCAATCTTTATCTATAGGCACACTTAGGAGATAAGTCCACAAAATTTGCCGAGATTGCTAGTGCACGCTTGTGATTCATATGGTTGGACATAGGGACTACTTGCTACTCATCAATATTGAGTGATCATTTTATATATTTTCTAAAAAAAGGTATTATATTTTTAAATATAGTAATCCAATATAGAAATATACATCCAAATGAATGTTTTGATGTATTTAGATGTACTAAGCATTTAATTATCATTGGAAAATATTTCATAAAATCATTTAAAAATTTTTAAAAATAATTATATCAACATCTATATTATACAAATATATGTATGTATGTGTGGAATACATACTCCCTATATATATTATTGATGTATTCATCTATACATTTAGGCCTACATTAAATATATCTTAGATGTAGTCTTTAAGTGTTTATTTTGACAAGGGCTTTTAGTTTTGCAACTTGTACAGTAACTAAATAATGAGGATATCTTAAATAGTTTCTAATGTAATCTTACTTGGCATAGTATCCAAGCAATGTTAACATAATGTAATCTAACCTAGTGACAAAAAATCAAATTTTCTATGTCATCTCAGTTAAGGCTAATATAGCATGTCACTTGGAAGTGATGATATAGCTCATCTTGGGAATCAAACAAAAAAACATTTATCAATAACAATGCCAAATTATAATGCATAAAATTGCTATGTTGAAATAGTTGAAACATTTTGCCTATAAATACATGTTACCTAAGGGTGAAAATCATTGGTTTTAATCAATTATAGTCAAACTCATATAGTTTTCTGTCATGATTTCTACTCAATTAGCAAATGCTCATATTGTGTTTCAAAGTTATTTAAAAAATATTTATTCAAGAGGTTAATCTTAATTTACAATACTTCAAGCACTAAGATTGATTTATAATACATTACGGCACTTTAACATTAGATTAATTTACCTATCTTACAATTTATGTTTTACACAATTTATATTTCCAAATCATTATTAATATTAGTTAGCTTAATATTTACTTTTACAGTTTTTGTTAAAACATTGAAATAATTATGTCAAAACCTTGAGTGCTAAATCATAGTAACTTAGCTCACTTAGTAGTTAGCTAAATTGGTTTGCCAGTTGTTAATCAACATAGGTTGCTTAATAGTTAAAGCATGGATCCAAGAGCATGATGACAAGTTGACATAACAAATGCATATCACTCTTAGGACTTTATTTTCACTTGCATATATAGTTAATTAGCATTAGTTTAGGATTATTTCTATTTTTAGCAAAATAAAAATATAATACATCAACAATATGACTTGGTCATGCTTAACCATACATTGTAAGCAACTAAAACTATAAACTAGAAAGACAACAACTTGTGATCCACTAATCCTACTTCTAAATGTTTAGCCAATCTAGGCTTGGAATTTTACCTCTTATTTGGATATTTAGAGAATTTTCAAGTATTTTACAACTATTTTAATAATTTTTGATTTTATAAAACATACACTTTTATAAGCTTACTATTATAAATACAATCAATAGTTGATAGAAAAAATCATTTATCCATAGTCAACAAACTATGGATTGATAAATCTATAAAAATTAATGTAAATAGCCTTCATTATTCATATTATGAGGCATCACATTATAAGGATGGAAGTTGTAAATATCATTTTATAGTTCAATACATTTTACAACATGCCTTTTCTTATTATTCTCTACCTTTGATGCTTATTATTTATGTATTATCGCTATAATAACGATATTGCTAAACTCATGGTAATGTTAATGTTATGTGAATAACAACAATGAAGACTTTTAATTTATCTAAAAACATCTCAAAATACTTGAATATTTTTAAGAAATACATCAAATGTAAAGTAGTTGAAAGGGAACTATAAATTGAAATTCCAAGTCTATGCCTATCTTTTCTATGGATTACAACAAAGTCTACTATGTACAATTGTATAGATTTTAGGTATGGGAACCACTCACCATCCATAATTTATATCATGGTTAATGAATATACTAGATTTTTAGAAGTAATAGTAATTATACAATATCACTACTTTATGCTATATATCTTCTCATATTAATATATACTAGGAAGCACACATATTACTCATTTTTTGATAATAACTACCTCTCATAGGTTAGAGAGTCCATAGTTAGTCAAGAACAAATAAAGAATGCAAGATAAGAAGCTTGAAAGNCATAGGTTAGAGAGTCCATAGTTAGTCAAGAACAAATAAAGAATGCAAGATAAGAAGCTTGAAACCTAACAAGTGCATATGACACTTTTTCATGATAACCCATTCTACTTTGATTTCACATTTATCTTCAACTATGATGAGCAACTCCATTGAAGGGATCCCATGGGTAACATTGTCAAGCTACTTGATGGATCAAATACTTTCATGATATAAGAGCCACTTACAAGGGTTAAGTTGGACCATGTGTAAAGGGGTTACAACATCAAAAATAAAATTATGAAGACCTATCAATCTAATCCTATGCAACATAGCACAAACTAAAGATTAAATCAATAGCATCAATACAATAAGTGAAAGAATGATGTATCATTAGAGATTGATTAGAACAAACAAATGATGAAGCACATAGGTCATATAGAGAAGAAATGTCATATTATGATAAATTTATCTCATGAGAGCCCAAAAATAAAATGTCCAACTTCATTGAAAATGAGTTGAGAAATGTAACTATATGGTCCTTACTTAGAATGAACCCTACTAAGGATGAAAGAGACTATGAATAAAATCCCTCATAGGCCAAGGATCTCTAGTAAAGAAAGATATCATGATTAAAGAAACCCTACAGGAAGGTAGAGTTCACACCAACTCAAATGAATCCTCCTTATCTAACAAATTCAATATAAAGGACATAATGCTAAAAAAATCTATAAAGAAGGATGGAAATAAGAGATAAAATGAAACCAAAACACAACAATGAGCAAGGAGGACCTAATTCAAATATGGAAATTACCATGCTATATAACAAGGATAAGTCATTGTTAGTTATTGCCAGCACGAGCTATTTCGGTATTTCTATAGATAAAAGTCCATATTTTTAGCCCTACACAAAGCATGACATAGATTGATATATATTTAAAAAGAAATAAAATAAAATTTTATTTCACAGGTATTAATTATAATTAATCAACCTATAAAATGATGAATTAATTAAGACTTAAAATGAATATATGAAAAGTATAATGATCAAACTTTAAACATTAAATTAAGTATATAGCTTTTTTTATTTTCTTTATTATTATCATTTTATTAAAAAGATATCTAAGATATCACAAACTAAATAGGATCATCATGAAGGCATCATGCTCATCCTACTAAACAAGCCTCATTAAAGCCAATAGATGAACGAAAACCTAATAACTTTTTAAGTGGTTGCACTTACACACTTAAACACAAGCCTTATAACTTAAGACACAAGCACATATTTACATATTTTTTTTAATATCTTTCTAAACTGGATGGCAATTAATAAAAATCAAGGTAAATACATGTGTAATCAATTCATGAATTCTCGTAAGTATAATAAACTCTATAATTTATAATTTTTCTTTCATGAAAAATTGTACTTAGGATCACAACTATTAAAAATTATCATGAACTAATTCTACTAATGATTGAATTAAGCTAAATGTTTCCTACATTTGCTTCTATAACAAACATCTTTGTAGACTACAGATTGTGGGATTTTTTTTCTATGGTTGTCTTACATAGGATTTTGACTCCTTTAAAAACTATTTTCATTCATCATGACATTACCTAAGCTCACATCTACTCTTTTCTTCTTTCATAAGTTCTTATGAATTGATTCTCAACCTCACAACACTTCTCTTTAGTTAAATTTCTTTCACCACTGATCAGTAATAGAGTATCCTCTATGTCCAATCATATGAATTACAACTATTCACATTCAGTCTAATTAAATTCTATGGATGGAAATAGTGTGGCACCTAAATCATTAAGTGTTGATCATAGGTCACCATCTCCTCACTTAGACTAGTGGTAGCCTTGTCACATATGATTTAGTTCTAATGAGCGGCGACGTACCCCAACACCCAACCATACCAATCACAAGTGTTCACGTGTGATCTAATTAAACTTCACAAACCCTAAGTTCCTAAGTACACTGGCTCTAGGAAGTGAAATCTAATTAGGATGATCGTTCTCTTCTCAATTCCACTTATGAGGTACAACTGTATGATTAAGTGCAATTGAGGTATATGATTTTTATCATTTTATATTTTATAAGTTTAATCATCTAAAATGAGAATGAAGGGTAGAGGAATTTAATGTCTAATTAATCTACTACCTAGCTAGCCTAACACAAGTACCTGTTCCCACCCTCCAAGCACATCTTGAATGCATATAGCACTCCTGGGTTACCAAACGTTAAGTATTTATGGGTTACCAAGCACTACATGTATGCTTGAAGTGGTCGTGCTTGTGTTCATTAACAACTAGAAATTAATTGCTTAATTAAAGTGCATTAAGGTAAAGTGCATGAATATTAAATGCATTAAAGAAAACATTAATCTATTCTTATTGCTACAAGCATTATCAAAAGGGCTCATCTTTATTTTCATCAAACTATTGTGCTCAGGTACATCAATGCTCAAATAAAGATCTATACACACTTAAACTCCTACTATCGGCACTCAAAAATATTCTCACTCTAGAATGGCTAAACTACAAGAACTTTGTTACTCTATTTAAAAACTAATTTCAAACCATGTGCCCAAATTCTATATTTATAGGCCTACATACATCTCATGATATCAAATATCCGGCATTGCTTCTTGGGATCCAATATTAGGTACCTGATATTAGATTTAGTTAAAATGTAACTCATCCTACCCCCATGACTAAATGAAAAATCATCCTCAAGTGAGCAAAAGGAGGAACAAGTTCCTTACAAAATATTGGGTAGGTATTTTGAAGATGCACACAATTTGATGTCATTGATGAGGCATGCAAAAAAGGTTTAATTATGAAAATGTCTAAGGATCAAGAACTTAAATAATCCAACCAAAAGATATGCAAGTGAGTCCTTCCCAAAGTAAACACAAGCCTTTTATTGAACTTGCATAACTTCAAACCAAGGAGTCCATGATCCTCATGGATGATTAATGATTACAGAAAGTTAAGGACAAAAACTTGGAAGAAACTCCCTAAGAATTTTAACACATCAAACTAAGACATTGAATGAAAACATGAAACCAGTAATGAGGTGAGACATGGAAAGTAGAGATGGATGAGGGAGAGAGTGAAATGGAGTTTCTGATTATGGTCACATGAAGTCCCTTGTGAATTTTTTTGTTGAATGACCTAATAAAATCCATCCTTAGTCTAAACCAAAATCAACCACATTCAGTGACTTCACATTGCCATTCCAAGACCAATACACCCTTGTGAGACACAAGAGCACTGCCATAGAAGAACCACCATTCCTTATTAAAGAAGAAAAGAGAAATAAGAAGTGAGGAAGGGTCCTAGTTAGAGGGGACCTTTAGGCATGGGTAACATTTCTTTCTAGATCAATAATCAGTGCTTAGAGCCTATTTATTTTGTCTGAATGGTCTACTTTGAATTCACATCATTTGTTTTTTTCATGAGAACCACACCATGCAAAGACTTATTCAAATTCCTATTATTGGTTCAAAAATAGTAAGAAATCCATGAAAACACACATTCACCCAAGTAAGTAGAAAGGCACAAAGAGTACCAAATCCCCTTGAAGTCACATGCTATTCAAACCTTTGAATCCTTTTCAATTTTGGAACCTACCAAGGTCACAAGTTTGTTAAAGGTTTATTAATGAAAAAGGGACCACACATTTCAAAAACAAGAAAAACTGAAGAACTTGTGGATGGGTGGATGTAATGGACTAACTTCCTATTTCATGAAAAAGAAACCATGTTCTAGTTATCCATAAAAAAACTCAAAGCTGGAATCCAGACACCAACAATCAAATAATGAAATAGCACATGCCCACATCAATCAAACATAGTATACCTAGTTGGCAATAAGGCATGTTATTACTAAAATATAATAAGAAAATCATATCCAAAATAAAGTAAAATATACAAGAAAGTGTAAAATATTTTAAAAAATAAAACATACTAACAATTTTGTAAAGCAAAATCTTTGAAAAATTAACAATGTAAAACAAAAAGATGGAAGATAAAGAATGTGTAAAACAAAAAGTAACAAGGTTTAAAAAAAGGTGTAAAACAAAAAGAGGAAAAACTAAGGAGCTACTTATATAGTTAGCATGGATGGTCATCTCCCCCATGACTGAATTTGAAGTGAGAGATGTGACCTGTCAAACATGGTTGTCCATCCATAGTGACGTTTGTTGTTCTGGCCTGTGTTGGCTCATGGAAAGGTTTTGTCTATTTTATGTTAACTAATGGCCTATTGTTTGGATCCTTAGCAAGTTCCATGCATATTGTGTTGCTTGTAGAATTAGCTATCAACCACTAGGTTTCATCTAGTTCAATGACTGCTACATACATGCACTTGTGAATTTTAGGTCCAATTGAACACTAATTGCATGCGGTAATGGATATGCTTTTGATGGACCATAATGTCTACATTGAGTTTTAGCCAATATGAATGTATGTAATACATAAAAATTTCTTTCTCTTAATCATACCAAATTCATTCTCCCTAGAAATCTCCAAGGAGAGGTTAGAGATGCCTATTCTCACATCAATAGTGCTAAGCCAAGCTCTTCCCATAATGATAGGGAAGTCCTTGTTGCAGTTGTTAACCTCAATTACTAAGAAGTCAGTAGAATAAGACCACCCATAGACAGTGATCATAATGTTCTTTGCTAGTCCCTAAGGAACAATGACAAACTAGTCTGCTAACTTAACATGAATGTCACTCTTCTTGAGAGGTGCTAGGTTCCATGCTCTGTACATTTCATAAGAAATTAGATTCATGTCTGAACCTAAATCAAGAAAAGCTTTGCATGGGTCATTTCTAGCAATCTTTAGGTAAATGAGAGGACTTCCAAGATTAGATAGTTTCCTAGGAAAATTTCCAACCTTAATCCAATTAGATATGGCATGATTTTATCATGACTTTGTAGGCCTAAGGAGATGTTTGGTTTGAAGAGACCTTGACAGGGTTTAATGTAGAGGGTGGATGAGAGAAAAGGTTTTTGGCTACATTGATCTATGAGGGATTTTTAGAACTTTTGATGTAGAAGATTGGCCTCTTCTAGGATTGGTGTTTCAAGCCACTCAACTACAAAACTGGCTTTATGTTGATAGCCCTAGTAGCGGTTCATTACTGTGGCTGAGCAAGAACTTCATCCTACATGGATGGAGTAGGTAGTAATGGAGCTAAGGATGTAGGATCATTGGAAAAAGGATGAGAATAATAAGGGTAAAAGGCGTTATTCCTTCTTTCATGTGGGGAATGAATTCGATAATAATCAAGAGGGTAGCAATGAGGTTGAAAAGTAGAAACATGACTAAAAGAGGCACATGGAGATAAGGTTTCTAAACATAATACCCATAAGGATTAGGTTGTCTATAAGGGTATTGCTACCTTGGTGATGCCAATGCCCATGACTATGATTACTACCACTACTGATATTGCTCATACAGTTGTGGTGGTGCTTCACTTGGATAGTATGTGAGTTGTTAGTGGAACTGCCCAAGGTTTCCTTTAGAATAAGGTAATCTTCTAGGTGTTTTCCATTGTGCTAGTTGTGGATTCAAGGCATACATCCCAAATTCCTATAAGTGTGACACAATATGGAAACATCCCTTAGGATGTTCATAGTGGCAGATGTCACATCCATCATCATCATCTAATTTGATTCCTACAACTTCCTCTATTGTAGTAATCTTGATTGGCATGTTCAACTTCCTTACACCTCGTACATTCGTGATCACTACCTTGTTCTTTGGATTCTTTAGTAATTTTTAGGATAACTTGAAATCTACTATCCATGGAATCCCATAACTAATCAATTTTAGCCAAAATTTCATATTGAGATTTTTGAAGTAGTAAGGTTTTCCTATTCACCACCTCATCAAGTGATGATACTTCCTCACTATCATAGAATGGAACCTCCCTTTTGTGAATGGAAGGATTCTGATTGTACTCTTCTATGCTTTCTCATTTCCTTAATCCTCCTTTTTCTTTTGCTACTTGCTCAATTAATCTTTGGATCTAATGAACACTTAATCCTGATAGTCACCCTTGGGCATAGATGTGAAGGGTTCTCCTTGTTTCTGATTAAAGGTTATCTACAATTTGGCAAAGTTGGTCCAGTTGAGAATAACCATTCCTAGGACATTTGTGCAATAAGGAGTAGTATCAGCCTATGGTGATGTCTAAGGGTTCATGTATCCCTTGTTTTAATCCTTAGATTTGCCTTCTTAAGTTAGACACTTGAGAGTACATTTGATATTTGTAATTGAACACTTCAAGCAATGTACTCCATTGTCTAATAGATTCTAATTCTAAGGACTATTAATAGTTCTCTACTTCCCTAATGAGTGTCCTAGGAAACAAATTAAGCTTCTACCACTCATTTTCTATATTCTTCAAGGCACATGCATCTTGGAAATCTTGGAGATGGTTTTGCAGATATGAGTTATATCCCCCTTCAAACCAAGGGATATTATTCATGTATAGCCTCTTAATTTAACTATCCTTTATGCGCCTTATAGGAATTCTCACTACCTCTACAATGTTTAGCATACTTTGGGTAGCAAGCAAAGGCTCATCAAGGCCATGATTTTGGTGCCTACGATGCTCTCTAATACCCCTTTGTTCATGGTGGTGGGTCTCTGTTAAACACTTGTGCCCTTGGTCTTGACATGCCCAATGGTCCCTTCGATTATCTCGGTCCCATCAGTCACCTCCATCACAGTGCCTACTACCCCCTCTATGGTGATCACAACTATGATCATGATCTTCTTTCTTGTCCACATCCTTGCCATAACTCTCCTCCTTGAATCCTCCTTTGTCATTGGATCCATTCTTGCCAAAACCAAGATTGTGGATCATGGATTGTAGGTTCTAGTTTTGACCTTTTTCACCAAGTCAAAGAGAGGAATTTCACTAAATGGAAAACCCCTAGAGAAGGGTTCTCTGCCATCTTTTTGGTACAGCAAGAATGGGAAATTATTGAACCACTTTCCCTTCATATACTCATAGCACTATTCTAGCTATCCATCCATAAGACATTTNTTCATATACTCATAGCACTATTCTAGCTATCCATCCATAAGACATTATGCCTTAGTGGGATGATAATCCCTAGTGTTACTATCCTACACAACATACTTAGCATGAAGTCCCTAGAGACCTAATTGTATAAGCATTTCTTGGAGCATCGCAAGAACAAATCAATTGGGTAGCAACACAATGTTGCCCTCCATGTCACACCACCACAGTTGTTCATCCTAGTGTAGGATGAAGGTGAAGTTAGGTACATACTCATCAGGATAAACATATACCACTCGATATTGCTAGGGTACTTGCTAATGTAATCCGTTAGACTTGGATGAAAAATCACTCCTATGAGAAGAAGATATTTTATGTTAGAAAATAAAAATGTAGTGTGCTTTTAGAAATTGTTGTAGTTATTTTAAAGTATGATAAGACTCTAGGGTTTATTCCAACAATTTCGAATAATTTTCACTGAATCCTAGGTAGCACACATAACAACTAAAAGGTCCCTGACAATGATGCCAATGATGAGTAAGGAGGTACTCCTATGGCCAACCATATTAATCAAAAGTGTTCATGTGTAATCCAATCAAACTTCACAAACCTTAAGTTCCTAAGTATACTAGCTCTAGGAACTAAAATATAATCAGGATAATCATTGTCTTCTCAATTCCACTTATGAGGTACCNGCTTGAAGTGGTCATGCTCATGTTCATTAATAATTGAAAATTAATTACTTAGTTAAAGTGCATTAAGGTAAAGTGCATGAATATTAACTTCATTAAAGGAAACATTAATCTATTCTTAGTGCTTCAAGGATTATCAAAAGGGCTTGTCTTTATTTCCATCACCTTACTGTGCTTAAGTAATTAGTGCTTGAATAAAGATCCATACACACTCAAACTCCTACTGTGGACACTTAGAAATATTCTAACTCTAGAATGGCTAAACCACAAGAACTTTGTTACTCTATTCAAAAACTAATTCAAAACCATGTACCCAAGCACTATATTTATAGGTTAGCATACATCTCATGATATTAAATATCTAACATTGCTTCTTGGAACCTGACATCATGTATCCAATATAGAAGCTCCAACATTAGATATCTGATCTTGGAGCCAGTCAAAACATGACTCATCAAGTTCCAAGTGAGACATATGATTATTAATGTTGTGTGGTTATGACTAAGTAATATAAAAACATGAAAATTAATTATTTAATTAATCTAACTAATAGAAGATAAATCCTAAACTATCCTAAGGATGATGAGTGTTGGTTCCTAGCTTACCATACACATTCTAAACTCACATGCCCATTGCTAGGATTACCAAGTATTATGCTATTGGTTAAACCAAGCAATAACATTATTGGGACTACAAGTGAATATGTATTTACACTAAAAATGAGTCATGATTATTCCACCAACTGATTAATGTGAATGAAAATGTAAATACTAACTAAGTGTTTAGAAAGTAAATTGCATTGAAAGTAAAGCTCTTCTAAGTCAAAGTGCTACAATGAATATAAATCAATCTTACTCTTATTGTCATTCATGGAATGTATCTAGGTACAATGTCACCCTAATAAGATTCTATAAAATTAACTAAAATCCATATTACAAGTACTCACTGTCACTAACTATTTTCTAAGATTATGGGAGAAAACTACAAAATTTTGGCTACACTTTTGACCAAATGATGCCTCTATGTAAAGGGCATGTGCATATATATAGGCTTCATGTGACATAGCATCGACACATATGCACCAACATATCCAAGGATGCGTTGATGACATAGAATTGATAGTGATGCACTAATGTAGCTACCCAATGTATGATGCTTCATCATACCCCCATGACTAGCCAAAAACTTGATCTCAAGTTATATATATATAAGTTCTATTACAAAAATTGTGGGGTAACTAAGACTAGATTAGAATCCATTACAAAACCTAAGTGTTGCATTACAAAATTTCACATTTAAGCTCAAGGTGACTACAAAATAATATTCCCAAGCTATGAGGTAACTAAAATCCTCAAGTTATTTAAGTCATTTTGGTTATTTTTACTATTAGTTATCCTAATGTTTGAAATTAAGTATTAATTATGAACAATGGGTAGTCTCTACATCCAATCATACAAATCACAAGCATGTACAAATGATCTAGTAAAATTTCATGGACACCTTTTACCTAAGTGAGTTTTCTCCTAGATAGTCAAACCTAAGGGTACTTGTTGTTGACTTCCAAATCATCACTTGTATTAGTTCTATCTCAATGGCTAAGTGTGATTGAGATGTAAGATATTTGTATTTATGATTTTATTATTTTTTATCTTTAAGAATATTGAAAAATAAAGTACTTAAATTATTAAACCTCAACTAATTAATGGCTAAAATATTCTAAACATAGAGTATCCATTCCCACGTTCCATACACATCCTAAACTTATACTAGCACTACTAGGTTACCAAGTGAATATTAGCCCCCAAGATAAATTCACTCAACTCCAAAAGTTCATAAGTCTTCAAACAACAATAATCAAATGTCTAGTTTACAAGATATTGAAAATGCACCAGACTATTACAAATTACAAGGTACCAAGATGGTTAATAAATATTAAATTTAGAAATATTGAATTATAAAAGCATTAAAAATTAATCAAAATTAATGAGAAGTAGTCCCAAAATCATACATAAATTTAAATAAGTTTCCCATAATGTCCTTGAATATGTGATGTTTTCATTAAGAGTCATGATCAACAAAAGTCATGCAACTGGGTCCTTCCCAAAGTAAGCTCCTACCATAATGCTTATACATAACCACTTCTATAAATTTCTATGGGCACCTTAAAAGTTAACTATGGATCATGTCTTTATTCCAAAAAACACACAACTTCCTTGGTTAGGATCATGTAATATACTATACAAAACCATTAGGTACATATTTCCATGCAGCAATGAGGTAAATAGCAGGATGATAAGGGATTACAAAGACTGGGACGTGAGGTACCTAACCATTTTCACACTAAGTTCTTGTGTCAATTGTGATTAAGATTATCATCATACCTCTCCATCCAAGTTTCAAACCAAGTCCATATAATTAAAAATGGTCTTGCATTGATGTATCCCTTCTTGCCTACCATCATTAGTCCATAACAACCACAACGAATAAACTTCACTTCAAAAATGGTAGAAGGAAGTAGTTTTGCATATTATTGTGGCCTTAGTTAAAGGGATGTCTTTAGGAATGGGTAACATGTCTTTCTAGTCCCATAACCAATGCTTTTATCTTAAGAGATCTTTAGAGAGTTTTGTTTATTTCCATCTTTTCTTTTCTTTTTTTGATTTGCTATGTGGATACCACATGTTTCAAAGACATACTTTCTTTTACATTCGATAAGAAGATTGATGATATGTTCCATGAGGAGTCATAGGCCTCAAGAAGGATGTTAAAAAGAGAACCCAACAAATCCCCTTGAGGTCACACCCTTTTCCTTCCTACTTGATCTTTCTTCCTTTCTTCAAGGTACAATGATCATTAGCTAATTTTAGTTTCAAGTAAGAAGAAACATATTGCTTTCATCATAAAGGCCTCTTATTTATAGAACTGAAGGGATGGATGATGTGGTTTTACTGCTTGCATAATTATTTACCTAATCATCTTGATAGCATAGGACAAGGGCCAAACACATGGTGTTGACTTCTGCATCATGAATGATAACAATATTAACAAAACATAGTAAGTATCAATAAAACACAAAGGAAATGACTCAAAAAAGATAAAATTATATAAAAAAAGAAAAAATAACAAGAATTGGAAAACATATTAAGAATTGGAAAAATTTGAAGAAATAGGAAAATGATAAAAACTTGTAAAATAAAAAGTGAAAATGCACTTATCAATTCTTATTTCAAGATGGTGCATTTCCCCAATGACTAAACTCATGGGTAAGCATGTAGAAAATGGACCACACATTCCATTGGTTATACATCATATGTTCCTCATTTGAACTTCTTCCTCGTCTTTGCACCATCATAGGAATAGTGTTTGTCATTTTTGTCTTGGTGTTCAATTTTGTTATCCTAAACACCAAAATTTGATAATGATTGTAATTTCATACACTCAAGATCCTAGTGTTTGTTTGTGTTTATGTTTGTGAATGTTAGTAGTTAGTCAATAATCCCATACCTTCCCAAAATTTTGTAAGAAACATATTCTTTCTTTTGTTCACTCAATGACAAGTTTTCATTTAGTTATAGGTGTATGACGACTCATGTTTTCTTGGGTTTCACTGACAAGGCCTCATTGACATAGCCCTATCAACATGACCCCATCAACGTAACTACATCGACATGGGATTTGATGTATTAACGTGGCCTCATCGATGCAATGTCTATTTTCACCTATAAATACATCCTCGCTCATTGTTTTTATGACATCTTTAATCATAGTTGTAGCAAAGCTCTTGCAGTTTTCTTGCTTGAAAGTTAAAATTTTTTTTAATTGCTCACCAATAGAGTTAAAGAGTATATGAATCTTTATTTGAGCACTATTATACCCAAGCACAACACTGTATACGAAAATAAAGATGAGCTTTCTAATAAACCTTGCAGCTCTTCAAAATAGAGTTATTTCTTACATATGCATTTAATGTTTTATGTAATTTTCTTTAATTATTTAAGTAATTAAGTAATCAATTAAGCTAAATTAAATAGCAATTAATTAGGCACATAAGTACAACCACTTCAAACATACGCTTGGTGCTTTGTAATCCTAGTAACACTTAATGTTTAGTAACCCAGTAGTGTTAAACGTGTTTAAGATGTGCATGGCAAGTGGGAACGAATGCTTATGTTAGAATTAGTTAGGTGTAGCTAGTTAGATTAAATTAGAAATTTAATTATTTTATTTTATACATTATTCTTTACCTTTAGGTGACTTAAAATATAAAACATAAAAATGATAAAATCATACGCCTCAATTACACTTAACCATACCTTTGCATTTCATAAGTGTAATTAGGAAGACAATGATTGTAATTGTTAGTTTTTCTTCCTAGAGACTAGTGTACTTAGAAGGCTATAAGTCTATGAACTTTGACTAGATCATGCATGAACTCTTAGTGATTCGTATGGTTAGGTGTACAGCCTAATCACTGCTCATCATTGGTGTTGTTTTCAAGGACTTATAGTTTGATACATGTGCTATCTATGACTTAGTGAATATTATTTAAGATTGTTGGAATGAACCCTAAGGTCACAATCATTCAAAATAATAATAATAATAAATATAATTAAAGGACACTAAGTTTTTCTCTAATTTAAAATGTCTTCTTCTCATGGACATGATGAATCACAACTGCTAATGCCCCAAGAATTCAAAGTGATGTACACTCATCCAGATGAGTTTGTACTTGATTTCACCTTCATCCTGCATCAAGATGAATAGTTATGATGAAGAGATATAGAGGGCAATGTTGTGTTGCCTCCTGACCAATCTATTCCTGGGGCTACTCCAAACTCTTAAGAGGTTGGGCATCTAAGATCTCCATGATGAATATGTTGTGTAGGACCATGACTATTGAGACTACCATCCCATAGAAACACAATGCAAAAGAGATCAATACTAGGTCAAACACCATAAAGCTACAAAAGGAAAATGGTTCATTAATCCCTTGTTCCTACTAAACCAAAATGAAAATGAGGATCCTTCCTCTGGGGATTCTCAACATAAATATTCTCCACCCCTTGACTCTAGTGAAGGGATCTTGAACCCAAATCTATAGTCCACTATCAATAATTGAGGTTCAAGCAAAAGTGGGAGTCAAGCCAAGGGCTCAGGCAAGCATTTTGATGATAGTAAACTTGATTATCATGGTCATGATAAGTAGAGAGAAGGTGGTAGATACCATGGTGATGGTAGTCCTCCTTGCTCTTCATCCTCTTCATTTGAATCTTCTTATTCCTCCTCTGAATCTGATCAAAATCGTAGGAGATGAAACTATGATGATAGTGAATAGCAGGACAATGATCATAGGCCCCACCATAAATGAAGGGGTAGTAGAGGACATCATAGGTGACATCAAAATTATGATGATGATGAGCCTTTACTAGTAACTTGAAGCATGTTGAACATTACAAAGACAGTTAAAATTCCAACCAAACATGTCAAAGATAGCAAAATTAAGAGGTTGAATATGAACAATATCCCCAACTTTGAGGAGGGATATAACTCAAATCCACATACCCATCTTTAAGCCTTTCATAATGCCTATTCCTTGTAGAACATAGAAAAAAACTGGTAAAAACTTAAGCTATTCCCCACGATACTCATAAAAGAAACAAAAATTTGGTACCACTCCTTGGAACCAGAATCAATTCATAGATGGGGTATAATGCTTGAGTTATTCAATGATAGATATTAGATGTACTCCAAAGTGTCCAATTTGAGAAAGAAAATCCAAGGTTGGTGACAAGCAACACATGAACCCTTGGATGCAGCCATAGGCAAGTATTATTCCCTTTTTCATAGATTTCCCAACCATGGTTGTTCTCAACGAAAGTAGCTTAGCCATATCATAGATGGGCTCTAATCAACAACAAGGAGAACTCTTCTGTTCTATGCCCAAGGGAGACTATCAAAACTAAGAGCCCATCAGATTCAAAGGTTGATTGGGCAATTTGTAAAAGAATAAGGTGAGTTGAGAAAATAAGAAAGTGTTGAGGAGTATAACTAGGATCATTCCATCAGAAAAAGAAAGGTCTGATTTTGTAATAGTGAGTGGGATGCATCACTTGATGAAGTGTTGTAATAACAAACCTTGCCAATTCAAAAATATATGTCTAAAATTTTGACTAAGGTTGATAAAATGTGGGAATATTTGGATGAAAAATTTCAAAGTACTTTAAAAATTACAAAAAAATCCAAAGAATAAGGTGGTGATCATGACCATAGGAGAAGAAAAGAAGCTAAACGTGCCTACCAAAGGGGTAAACGAAAAGCTACAGTAGTAGAAGGGGTTCTAGAGTCAGAATTAGATGATGATGATGGGTGTGACATCTACCAATATGAACATCCTAAGGGAATTTTTCTTATTATGTCACACTTACAAGAGTTTGGGATGTATGCTCTAAATGATAAACTAGCACAAAGACAAGCCCCCATAAGGTTGCCTTATCCTTAAGAAAACCCAAGGAAATTCCACCAACAACAACAAGCTTATTATCCAAGTGGAGCTTCACCACAATTGTATGAGAAGTATCAATAGTGATAACATCCATAGTCATGAGGGATACCACCACCTAGGTAGTAGTACCCTTATAGGTAGCCAGATCTGTATTGATACTATGTTCAGCAACCCATGTCTTTGCATGACTCTTCCAATCATGCTTCTTTCTATAATCACTAATACCCTCTAGAGTATTACATAACTCATTCTCCATATCCTAAAGGGTAATCCCCATATTCTTATCATCCTCTTTATCCTTTAGCACATATTCCTCCACCCTCAATCCAATTACCACCTACTCCATCCATGTAGGATGAAATTTCCATGCAACCACAACAATGTAACACTACCAGGGCTACTAACTTACAACTAGCTTCTCAATCAAGTGGTTTGAAGCCCAAATACCATGAAAGGTCATTCTTTCAAACCAATAACCCTACAAAGCCCTCACCAACTTATGTAGTTGGTCATCCTATGTCTCCTTCATTCTTTGCACCGATTCCTTTCTTAAGCCCTTCAAACCAAATGCGTTCCAAGATCTACATAGTCGTGTCAACCCATGTTGTATTTGATTAGATCAAGACTAGAAACCTTCCTAGGAAAAGAGCTGATCTTAGAAGTCCTCTCATCTACTTGCATATTAAAGAAAATTAGCCATGTAAGGCATTTCTCGATTCACATTTTGAGGTTAACCTGATTTCTAATGAAATGTACAATGTCAGAACCTATCACCTCTTAGGAAGACCAATATTTATTTAGACTTGGTAGATCAATCCATCATTTTTCCCATGGAATTAGTGGAGGACATTGTAACCACTATCTATGGGTGGTTGTATCCTGCCAATTTCCAAGTGATTAAAGTTGACAATTGCAAAGGGAACATTCCAATCATTATGGGAAGGGCTTGGTTGAGCATTGTTGATGCACAAATGAGCATTAAAGATCTTTCCCTAGAGATTTCTAAGAAAAATGCATTTGAAAATATTGAGAAGCAAAGAGTTCCATGCATCATGTATATTAATACTAGGTATAATTGTATGTAGAAACTCTAGTCTATCAAAAGTATATCAATCAAATAATGTAGACAGTGTGCAGATGAATATGAAATCCAAAAGTTCTTGTATGCAATATCGACAAAACATGAGGATACCTAGTGGCTGACAGCTAATTCTTAAAGTATCACACTCTACATGGAACCTATTAAGAACCTAACTTCTGCCTATGTTGAAGGCATGGATGAACTGGAGCACATTCATTACCAACTCTCTAATGATGAACCTAATGATACCAAATGTGGAGAGTTTGAAATCCCTAAAAATGTTAAACATGAGCCCTTAGAATTCAAAATTCTACCTACCAGCATAGAGTATGCATTTCTGAAAAATAGTAAGTTGGTGATAATCAATGTCAATATTGCTCCTAAATGAAAAAGGATGTGGTTGAAGGTGGTTAACAAATGAAAAAAATCCTTTGCTTGATCATATCCTTAACTCATAAGGATTGATCATAGAATATGCCAACATCACATCTATATTGATCTGGGTATGAATCCAAAGAGGTGGATGCAGTGGCAACTAGACCCCAAATTGAAGCAAATCGTGAAAGAGAAAATTGAACAACTCCTTAAGACAAGGTTCATCTATCCAATTGCAAATACAAAGTGGACTAGCCCACTTGTAATTATGCCAAAGAAAGATGGAAAGTGTTGGGTCTATATTTATTTTAGGCTATTGAGCATGAGAATGTTCAAAGATCATTTTCCATTATCATTTGTGGACCAGGTATTGGATACTATTTCTAGGCATTGCTATTTTAGCTTTCTAGATGGTTATAGTGGCTATAATCAAATTCAAATCATGCTTGAGAATCAGAGCAAAACAACATTCACAAGTCCTTGGGGGACTTTTTCATATCATAAGATGCCCATTGGTCTATGCAATGCCCCTAGAACTTTCTAATGCTTGGTCCTAAGCATCTTTCAACAATATATTAGTGCTGGGATAAAAGTCTTCTTGGATGACTTCTTCACCTATGGTGCTACATTCAAGAAAGCCTTGGACTACCTTGAGTAAGTGCTTAAAAGTTTCCTGGAGACTGTCTTTGGCTTAATTGGCAAAAAAGCCATCTGATGGTCTAAGAGGGCATTATGTTGGAATACAAAATTTCTCAAGCAAGGATTGACGTGGACCCTAAAAGGATTCGAGTCATCCAAGGAATAACCTACCAACTGAAAATCATTAAAGATGTTTGGTCATTCCTTGGACACACTGGTTGTTATGAATGGTTCGTAGAGAATTTCTCTAAGATCACAAAACCATTTATCAAGCTCATAAAGAAAGATGCTCCATTCATATGGACTAGGAAATGCAAAAAGACATTCTAGCAGCTTAAGGAGAAGCTTGTAGAGACTCCAATTCTATGGGCATCTGATTAGTCCTGTCCATTTTACATTATCATGGATGCATCAAACTATGCCTTGGAAGCCATGCATACACAATTGGATGATCAAAAACATCCATATTACATCTACTATTCAAGCTCAATCATTGTGGATGCACAACTCAATTACACCACAACAAAGAAAGAGATAATGGTTATGGTGTATTATTTGAAGAAGTTAAGACACTATGTGCTTGGATATAAGGTGTTTATGCACACTGACCATAGTGTCATTTGCTTATTGATGAATAAACCAATGGTGAGCCCTCATGTCATATGATCNTTGCTTATTGATGAATAAACCAATGGTGAGCCCTCATGTCATATGATGACTGATGATCTTGCAAAAATTTGATCTTATAATGGTAGATGATCAGATAGCTAGGGCATAGACTTGTCTCAGTTATGAGAATGTGGTCAGTGTGCATAAACACCTCTCAGTTATGATTTGATAGTTCAGAATGTGGTTGTTGATCACTTATCTCAGTTATGATTTGACAACAAAGAAGATGAGTCCACTCTTTGATCAATTTCCTAATGAACTCCTCTTTGCCGATGTAATCAATAAACAAGTGTTCACTGAATCAAAATGATACGATGGCATCCTAACTTATCTTCTCACTCAAGAGATCTCACAAGAGTTAGATCACTGGAAGAAACAAAAATTTATTCATCAAGCTAAATGCTTCATGGAGATTAATAAACACCTTTATAAGGTGTGTGCCAATACCTTAGTTCATTGGTGTGTTCTTAATGCTAATCAACTATGCATTCTTCAAGATGCTCATGAGGGTCCTTCTGGAGACCACTATGCAAGAAGACATATGGTTATTAAAATCCTGATAGTACAGTACTATTGGCTAACATTCTTCAAGGATTCTCACCAATTAATATACTTTTGTAAACACTATAAATAAAATGGTAGGATAACCACTCAAATGAAGAGACCTCAATAGTGGGTCTAGCCACAGGAACCCTTTAATAGCTAGGGCATAGACTTTATGGGTCCCATCACACCCATGTCAAATTGAAAGATGTACATAATAGTCATTGTTGACTATTGTATCAAATGGGTAGAAGGAGCAATTATCACTGATTGCACATCTTCCACTACTACTTTTTTTGTATAATAAAATGTTGTAAAAAGGTTTGGAATGCCACATGCACTAATTTCTGATAATGATACTCATTTTATAGGTTTTACTTTTCGCAAGCTCATGAAATGCTTGAGGGTTAAACATAAATTAACAACACCATACCTTTCCTAAGCCAACAGTCAAGACAAGGTTACCAACAAGGAGATCACTAAAATATTAGCAAGAAAAATTAGCAAATATAGAAGAGGCTAGAGCAAAAAACTTAACAATGCCCTCTAAGCATATCGCTCAACATGGAAACTTTCTATAGGTAACTCTCCCTATGAGTTGGTGTATGGAAAATTACCAACTCTTCAAATTCAATNAACTTGACCTAAGCCTAGCACAAAAAGAGAGATTGATCAACCTTAACATGCTAGGTGAAAATTGATTGGTGGCCCTATCCTAGAATGAAGTGCACAAAGCATTTAATAAACAACACCATGACCTTATGATAAGAAAACATTAAATTTCAACCTAAAGACAAGGTCCTCTACTGAAACCCCACACATGTACCTTAATGAACTAAGTTTTAAATGTCATGGAAAGGGTCTTATATCATTTATGAAACCTTTTCCTTCTAGGGTCATGTTGATTTACAAACCTAAAAGTCTGAACAAAAAGTAATTGGCCAACATGTAACAACTTAAACCTTTCCATGAGCCCATCCAAGCCAATGCACATAATGCCTTATCAGATGGATGAAGTCGCTCAATCTTTTAGATCTCCTCCTTCCAACTTATTCATGGGGGAGATGGCCATCCATGCTAACTATATAACTGGCTCTTCAATTTTTCTACCTTTTTGTTTCACAATTTTTTGTTTTAGACTTTGTTGTTTTTACACTTTTTTGTTTTAAAATTTTCTATTTTTCCAAATTTGTTTTACATCATTAGTATGTTTCATTAGAATTGAATATTTTTTCAATTCTTATATACTTTAATTTATTTTGGTGTGAATTTTTCTTATTTTCTAATAAATTTCTTTATTTCCAACAAGACATAGTGATGCTATAATTGTTTGTTAATGGTGGTTTATACCTAATATTTCTAATTGCTAATGTATGGTTTCTATTTTTGAACTTTGATGACAAATGACTAAGACAAGGTTCCTTTTCATGGAATAGGTACTGAGTCCATGTCATCCACCCATCCACCAACTCTATGGTTTTCCTCGTTTTGGAAATATGAGATTCCTTTTTCATTAATAAAAATTTAATGAACCTGTGACCTTTGTAGTTTCCAAACTTGGGAAAGATTCAAAGCTTTCAGAATGATGTGACTTCAAGAGGATTCAATACTCTTTATTCTTCTCTACTTGCTTAAGTGCATGTGTGTTTTCATGGATTTCATATCGTTCCATGTCAACCAATAATAGAAAGTTAAATAAGTCTTTGTATGGTGTGGTTCCCATCTAAAAATTCATAAAAAAAACATAAAATCAAAGAAAAAAAGAAAGAAAAGAAAAAAAACATGATGGAAATTCAAAGCACACTCCTTTGAAAAAATAACTAGGTTACAAGCATTGGTTATGGGACTAGAAAGACATGTTACCCATGCTTGAAGATCTCCTTTAACAAAGGCCTTTATCACTTCCTACTTCTCTTTTCTTCATAAATAAAGGTCAATGGTTATCTATGGGAGCATTCTTGTGTCTCAAGGGATGGACTAGTCCTAGACTGGCAATTCAAAGTCATTGAATGTGGTTGATTTTAGTCTGGACTAAGAATGGACTTTTATTAGGTCATTTAACCATAAACTCCATAGGGGATTTCATGTGACCATGATTCAGAAATCCATTCCACTCTATATCTCAGCCATCAATGCTTTCCATAACTCACCTCACTATTGGTTTTCATGCTTTTGTTCAATGTCTTAGTTTGATGTGTTAAAATTCTTTAGATTCTTTCAAATTTGATCCTTAACTTTTGTAGTCATTAATCAACTGTGGGATCCATGAACTTCTTTGGATGAGGCTATGCAAGGGAAGAAATGGGCATAAGCCTACTATGGGGAGGAACCACTTGCATAGCTCCTGGTTAGGGTAGTTAAGTCTCTTATCCTTAGACATTTTTTCAGTCAAATATTTTACATTCTCGATCAATTAAATCCAACCATGTGCTCCTTAAGGCATTTATTAAATCATTCTCCATATTTTGTGAAATCTCAAGTCCTCCTCATATATCTCATTATGTTCTTGACTTCTTGTCCTTCCATTTGATTCCAATTTCACTCAAAAACTCCTTCTATTTTTTAAACTTTGCCTTGGTCAATAGTGGTCAATAGCCATGTCAACTAGGCCCAATCGACATAGCTAACCACATCGAATAGGCCTTGTTGACATGGCCCAATCAATGTATGGGAAAAATTCTATATATTATGTCCACCACTTAGGAATTTTTTCCATTTGCTTCAAATGTATGAGGAGTTTTTGCAATTTTTTAGAGCTTAAAACCTTCTAGAGTCTGTAACTTTCAACTGTTTGTCCAGTTCACTCCATTCTTCAATCCTATAGCTTCTGGAGGTATGATTTATGTCATGGGGATCATAAACATTAGGTTTTTATATGAAATTTTTCTAACTTCCCCATAGGTTTAATGAATAAAATAATATTAAATCATCAACCTATGGAAGTTAAACCCTTCCAACACACTCTGGCAACCTATTTAATCAAATAATAATAAAATAATTTTGATATAACGAAACCAATCATGATCACAACTTAGCCACATATAACTACCCTAATAGATAAGGTATTTCAAATGTTTCAATGTTACACAATAAGTGCTAATGCTTGGTCATGTTTCAATTATAGATGGCACTAAAACTACAATGCTTACAAGAAGGAGGACCATCCCAACCAAGGGACAAACGACCTAGAGCTAGAAGAAAGCAACAAGAACAAGCCCAAGAATAGGCAGTAGAAACTCATGCAACAGGACCTCTTAAGGAGGATCCCAATGTGGAATCTATTTGATAGATTCCCTACAAAGCAATCATAATTGAACAATTCCTTCAAGATGAGGTGCCAAGACTTAAGGTTGCATTGACTCAAGCTTGCCTTGATTAGATCAGGCCTCATGACATCCAATGTTCAGTTTTCTAAGAATTAAACTTTGGACCATTCTTATAACATGCTCCACCATAAGTCAAGACACAGCTGCAGAACTCTTCCATGTGGCCAATCGTCACTTCCAATGGGGAATGGTCAATGGAAGGACATCTCTTCTGGAACGGTAGGCAAGTGGAAGCCACTATGAACATTAAGGATATTCAAGTATCTTACTCAGTGGAAGCCATTATGTAGGACCTTAGGTGCATGATATTAAAACAATTTTAGTAGAGATCTCCACACAGCAGACCTAGATGTAAAGAAGGAGTGGACCTAGTGATGTTATGCAGTGGACTGCAAGGGGTATGGTGCAATCACTCTAGCAAATCATGTATATTTCAAGATAATGGCCTATCAGCTCAATCTAACAATGAGGCCCAACAAGGTAACTACCTTCTCTGCCCATGCATGTGCTACTCTGAGTGGAGAATTCTTTGTCAAGCTTCCATAGTTGATCTATCTGGAGATAGAGAAGCAATTTAAGAAAACCGAACGTGGAAGAAAGGCCCTATCCTTTTCCTATCTCATTAGAAAACTATGTAAAATGGCAAGAATATTTTGCTATGCCAATGATAAAATTAGGCATGCTCCTTTTTCCACTTAGGTAGAAATGATGAAAGACAAGAGCCCTATCACAACCAAGGAAGAGGAGCAGCAACCACCACCTCCATCGCCCACTCAAGAAACAACATCGGAGTTCCACATTACCCTTGAACAAATGCATAAGATCTAAGAAAAACTCTTGCATGAGCAAGAGCAATGATCAGGAATGAGTGGTAGTGATTCATCTATGTATCATTCAATGATGAGGCACCTCAATGAAATGGCTTGAACCAACAACCAAATGAAGGAAGGTGGGCCAACTTTCTTAGCCCAAAGAATGTAGCTACCTACAAGATCAAATCCTAGGACTCAAGAGGTAACAATCTCTCTCTCACAATAGTAGAAATTCCTAGAAATATCTAAAAATGCTACTACTTTCTCTGTTCATTTGATGGACGATGAGGAGGCAACTATCTAGGTGATGCAACATCATAGGCAAGAGATAGATGTAATGGTGGTTACTAATAGAATTACTGAGGCATTAAACACACCTATAGTGTTTGTACTAGATGTTTCTACACTTAAATTTGTACAAAAATTCATAGAAATAGTTAGCAGTAGACTAAGCACAGCCCAACATGAGGAGTTGCTAAAGTGACTAGTGGGAACTAGGCAATCAATTTCGGATGTCTTTGACCATCCAGATACAATCACTACAACCTAGTCAAAGGTATTAGAAGCAAGAAGCAAATGCATTATCATAGAAAGGCAACTAGAAATAGCCCAAGCCCAAAACCAATGCCTAACTATAGAGGTTGCTAAATTAAGAGCCCGCCTTGCTAATGTTGCATTCCTCAACCCTATATTGATCCATGATGAAGGTTTTTGACAACTTTAGAATAATCTCAATAAGGTTGAGGAAATTAAGGAGAGAGTGATCTTAAATTAGTCCTTGGCCAATGTCACCATGCATAATATCCAAAATTCCTTAGAACAAACTTGCTAGGAGAATGTCACTTTGATCGTAGAAAATGACCACCTACAAAATGTTGATGAGCAAAAGCAACAAAGGCAAGATTTTATCCATTAACATCAAGAGTAGCTAACTAGAGTGAATACTAAACTAAGAAGATTGATAGCTAAAAATAGAAATCTCTCCATTGAGTAAGTCTGAACTCTTTCTGAGACATCTACAATAGAGGTAGCTGCCTGGAAAAATGAGGCTCTCAAGTTTGAGAGAGTCAAAAATCACTACAAAGATCACGTTGATCTACAAAATGAAATCAATGAAAAACATATTTAAATGGTGAAGAAAAAAGTTAATATGGTCCTCTAGCAACTTAAGAAAGGAAGTGATGTCTAGTAGCCTATCTTTGATAGGCTCAATGACTACAACAAGGTAGAGATCTACATGATGAAGTTACATATTGAGAAGATGATGGAGTACATGAAGCTTACTAATCTTCGTTATGCAAATCTAGCAATGCTGACTATGAGACATCCACAATCTGAATTGGAGAAATAGGTGGCTAGTTTGTAGTTTTTGTACAAAGCTAAGTTCAAACATCATGAAGATGCTAAGTACAAGCTTGAGGTGGCAAATGTAGAACTCGATGCTCTTAGACAACACTTTACTAATCAATGATCTACTATTGAGAACTTGGCCAGTAGAATGAGTGACTACCAAGAGCTATAGAATGCAATAAAGGCATTTGATATTCAATGGAAATTCACTACTTGATTCATCAATGCAAAGGAGATGTTCCTAGCAATGTCCTATCCTTGGGATGTTCCCACATTTATGAAGTAGCGTGAACTATGAATGATCCTAGAAGTAAGGTGGAGAAGATGAAGGCACTATTGGATGCCTTCCATCTTCCATCAAAAGTTGCAATTGCCACAGGACAACCACAACTACCTCAACCACCACATGCAACTAAAGTAGAAGAAGGTCTTGCGGAGCCTTAGGAACCTCCACAACATGCAACCATTTGAAATTCTTCCTCATATTTGTGCCATTAGAGGAATTAAGTTTGTCATTTTTGTCCTAGTGTTCAATTCTATTATCCTAAACACCAAAAGTTTGTAATGATTGTAATTCTATACACTTGGATAGTTGGTGTTTGTTTGTGTTTATGTTTGTAAATGTCAATAGTTAGTCAATAATTCCATACCTTCCCAAAATTTTGTAAGAAACTTATTTTCATTTAGTCATGGGGGTATGATGAGTTGCATTTTCTTAGGTTCTATTGACATAGTTGCATTGACATGGGATTTGATACATTGATGTGGCCTCATCAATGCAATGTCTATTTTTTCCTATAAATACATGCTTACCCATCATGTTTATGACATCTTTGGTCATAGTTGTAGCACAGCTCTTGTAGTTTTCTGCTTGAAAGTTAGAATATTTTTCTAAGTGCCTATAGGAGTGAAAGAGTGTATAGATCTTTGTTCAAGTACTATTGTACCTGAGCACAGCCATGTGTGTGACAATAAAGATAAGCTTTCTAATAAACCTTGTAACACCTCAAAATAGATTAATTATTTACTTATGCATTTATGTTTTATGAAATTTCCTTTAATGCTTTATGTAATTAAGTAATTAATTAAGCTAAATTAAATAGTGATTAATTAAGCACATAAGTATGACCACTTTGAACATGTGCTTAGCACTTGGTAATCCCAGTAACTCTTAACGTTTGGTAACCCAATAATGTTAAATGTGTTCAGGATGTGTTCGGTATGTGGGAATGGATGCTTATGTTATAATTAGTTAGGTATAGCTAGTTAGATTAAATTAGAAATTTAATTATTTTATTTTATACATTATTCCTTACCCTTAGGAAACATAAAACATAAAATTGATAAAAATCATATGCCTTAGTTGCACTTAATCATACCTTTGCATTTTACAAGTGTAATTGGGAAGATGACGATTGCAATGGTTAGTTTCACTTCCTAGAGACCAATGTTTTTAGAAGGTTATAAGTCCATAGAATTTGACTAGATCACATGTAAATGCTTAGTGATTTGTATGGTTGGACGTAGGGTCTACTTGCTACTCATCAATGTTGTAGGTTGATGGTATTCAAAAGGGTAGTAGTAGTGCATTAAGGTATGGGTAGTAGAACCATTTGAAAAAATAGATTGTTAAACATAATATCCATAATGATTTAGTTGGCAATAGGGATATTGTAGATTTGTTGATGCCATTCTCCACAATTATGGACTTTATCACTATTGTTGATAGTAATCTTAAGGTTGATAAGGAGTCCAACTGGGATAGTACCATTGGTTGTATGACTGTCTATAATTACTTTATGGATAAGGTATCTCTTAGGCATCTACTTTTCTGCAAACTTGGGATTCAAAAAAAAAACCCCCAAACTCTTGTAGATGTAACATTACTAGGCAATAGTCCTTTCGATATTCATATTTATAGATGTCACATCCATCTTTCTCTAAATTTGAGTCTATAACCTCTTCTAGTACAGTTATTTTTCCTTTTTGTTGATAAGTGTCCTTTCCTATTTTCTTATTCTTTTTCCTCTTCTTATCTTGATCACTTAAGCCTACTTTCTTTACCTTCTCCTCTATTATTTTCAAGTTGGTTGTAACTTTGTTATCCATTAACTCACATCTTATCTACCCTTACTTCAATCTTAGTAATATACTTTTTTATTGATAAGTTTTTATGTGAAATCAACTCATCAAAAGTTGCCTCTTCTTACTAATCATAAATATTGATCTCTTTTTTTAAAAAAAAGGGTTGGATTTGAATTATATTTCTAAATGATCACCCTTTTACACAACTCTCTTTCTTCTTTTTCAACTTCTTCAATTAACATTTGTATCTTATGGGCTCTTAGTTTTGATAATCTTTCTTGGACATAGATCCTAAGGGCCTCCCTTATTTTATTATGAATCTCATCTATGATGTGACAAAGCTCCTCTTTTTGAGAAAATCCATAGCCTCAATATCTATGTAGTAGAGAATAGTATTTTACAAATGCCACATCAAGGGATTCATGGTTTTCTTACTTCCATCCTTAGATTTATTTTCTTATATTAAACACTCTTGAATAGATTTGGTATTTCTTGTGGAAGAGCTCAAGCATTATAGACCATTAGTGGATTGAATCTGGTTCCAAAAATCTATACCAACTTTCAACTTCTTCTATGAGTATCCTAGAGGAGAGCTTAAGCTTTTGCTACTTACTTTTAATATTTTTCAAGGTGTAAGCATCATGGAAGGCTTGTAAATGATGCTATGTATCAAATTTATAGCCTCCCTCAAATTTAGAAATGTTATTCATGTCAAGTCATATGATGTGGCTTTTCCTTTGATGCCTATAGAGTATTCTAATTGCCTCCATGATTTGTTTCATGCTTCTAGTAGCCAATAAGATTTCAACATCATCAGATAAGTCATAATCATAATCTCTTTTTCTATTTGTCTAATTATGATGATCTTGTCTATGCTCCATTTGATACCTTACATCTTGTTTTTCATTTTTATTTCTATCTTAATCTTGATCTCTTAGTGGAGCTCTATCTCCATACCTATGTTCATCTTCACCAAGACTAGATGTTGAAGATGAAAAGGAAGATGGTGAACTAGGAGAATCACCATGGCTCCTATATCTCCCACTATGGTTCCTTTATTCATCTCTTTTAGATTTTTAGAAGAACCTAGGCCTTGAGGTCCTCCTCGTTCCCATCATGTGATGAACTATCAATGCTATATGAAGAGGACACATTTTTAGTTCATAATGTATGTGACTTAAAATATTAATATTTTGAAAATTTGAATTGTGAATGCTTTTACAATAATCATTTATAATATAACTAATCTAGATTACTAGCACCATTCAAGGCAATGGTGCCAATGATAAGCAAAAAAGTGTCCCTTATGCCCAACCATATCAATCACAAGCATTCATGTGCAAGCTAGTCAAGTTTTGTGGATTGAATTAGTGTGTCATCTAAATCATTAAGTGTTGATCATAGGTCACTATCTTCTCACTTGGACTAGTGGTAGCTTTCTCACATATAGCTTAATCCAAAGAGAGGCATATGATTGTTGATGTTGTGCAGCTATGGCTAAGCTATATAAAAATATGAAAATTAATTATTTAATTAATCTAACTAATAATAAGAAGATAAATCCTAAAATATCATAGGGATAATGAATATCCATTCCCAACTTACCATACACATCTTGAACTCACATACCCACTACTAGGATTACCAAGTGTTATGCTACTAGACGAACGAAGCAATAACACTACTAGGATTGCCAAGTGAATATGTGTTTACACTCAAAATTGGTCACACTCATTCTACTAATTGATTAATGTGCATGAAAATGTAAATATTAACTAAGTATTTAGAAAGTAAATTACATTGAAGGTAAATCTATTCTAGGTTAAAATGCTATAATGAATATAAGTCAATTTCAATCTTATTATCATTCATGGAATGTGTCTAGGTATAAGTCCATGTTGTGGGTACTCATTGACTATTTGCTAAGATTACAAGATAAATTGAAAGAGTTTGGCTACATTATTGACCAAATGGTGCCTCTATGTGAAGGGTGTGTGCATATACATAAGCTTTGAGCAACTTAGTGTCAACGCATTTAAGGATACGTTGATGGGGCTACGTTAATAGGCATGTATCAATGTAGCTACCAGACATATGATGCTTCATCAACCACTTCACACTCCATTTTGGATACAAGTACATCTTAATTAATCTATAGTTCACAAGGTTGACTCATGACAATTCTTTTCCTTCTTTTTCCATCCTATATGTTGATGTGAGTAATTATTCACAATGTATTTTAGTCTTTGGCTCTAGTACTTCATGTGCAATTTGTAAGTTAAATTCATGACTACTTCCTTTTGTTGCAAATTTTATTCATAACTACTTTTGCATGGATTTATTTATCAATTATGGTTACATGCTTTAATGCTTGTCATTCCATCTTTGCATGTTTCATATGACAATCATATAAACATAGTTTTCATGGCTATATCTTTCACATATGTTTTTTTTTCTTAGCTAAACCATCATTGAGTATTTCTAAATCAATAATGTACATCATATTTCATATGTGATGAGTCATAGTTTTGTTGGCTATGTTCACTAGGTCTTATTGATGAGGCCTAATTAATGCAACATATCAATGAGGACTAGTTCGACATTAGTTGAATAGTTAAATTAAATTAGTTAGTCCAACCACTTTATCTCTCTTTAACTGTTAAAACCATAAAAATACAAAATGATAAAAAATAGATGCCTTAATTACACTTAACCATACTAATGTACATCACAACTATAATTGGGAAGACAATGATTGATCTTAAGGCAAGATTTACTTCCTAGAGAACTAGTGCACTAGAAGCGATAAAGTCCATAGAATGCAACCAGATCACATGTGAACGCTTTGTATTCATATTATTAAATGTAGGGGTACCTCACCACTCATCATTGGCACCATTACCAAGGACTTTTTTTGTTGAAACATGCACTATTTAGGTTTAAGTGAATACCATTAATATCATTGTACGAACCTCCATGTCAATATCATTCTTGCTATACATAGAATTATAAGAGCACACTGATGTTTTATTCTATATTGCAAAATGTCTTCTTCTCACAAGCGTGAAGATGTCAAATTGTTGATCCCACAGGAGTGCAAAGTGGTATATACTCATCCAAATGAGTATTTCCCAAACTTCACCTTCATTCTACATCAGGATGAACAATTGCGATGGCATGATATGGAGGGCAACATCATCTTAGCCCCTAATAGATCTATGCATGGGATGCTATTTCAAACCCTTAAGAAGTTAGGCATTATAAATATTCATGAAGAATACATTGTGAATGGTTATGATACTCAAAACTACTATCCCACCAAAACACAACACAAGAGAAATTGACATCAAGAGAAACTCCATGAAGCTACAAAGGGAAAACACTAAACTAATCCCTTGTTCTTACTCGATCAATATGACAATGAGGATACTCCCTTTGAAGGTTCTCAACATGAAGATTCTTTGCCCCCTGTTACTAGACAAGGGTGTGAACCTAAACTTGTGATCCACTATTCATAAACTAGGTTAAGGAAACAGTGATGGCCAAGGTAGGGACTCGAGTAAGCATCACAATGGCAAGGAATCTAAGGATGATGGCCATAATAAATGAAAAAGTAGTGGCAGTGGTGGTCCACCTTCCTCTTCATGCTCTTCATTTGATTTTGAACATTCCTCTTCATCTAATGGTTCTCATAGAAGTCACCATCAAAATAATCATGATGAAGGTGATCAACAAGACAACAATAACCACGAAGGCCATCAAGATCGAAGGGGTGGCTAAAACCATCATCGATGCAGTGATGATGATGAACCTCTATTAGCGACTTAAAGTATGCTCAACATTGCAAAGGTAGTTAAAATTCCAAGTAGGCATATGAAAGAAAATTAAATCAAGTTCTTAGACATAAAAAATATCCCCAAATTTTAGTGGGGATACAACTCTGGTCCACAAAAACATCTACATGCTTTCCATGATGCTTGTGCCTTACAAAACATAGAAAATGAATGGTAGAAACTCAAGCTTTTTCCAAGAACACTCATCAAGGAAGCTGAAATCTGCTACCAGTCTTTAGAGCTAGAATCCATTTGTAGATGGAGTGCCATGTTAGAGATATTTAATGATAAATATCAGACATACTTCAAAGTGTCTAATCTGAGATGGAAAGTCCAAGGCTAGAAACAAGGAACACATGAACCCTTGGATGCTACCATGGGAAAATACTATTCACTCTTGCACCAATGCCCTAGCCATGGCTATTCTCAAAGGGAACAACTTTGCCACATCATAGATGGGCTTAAAGCAGAAACTAGAAGAACTCTTGGGATGTACACCCAAGAAAGATTGTTTGAATTAAGAGCTCATCAAATCCAAAGGCTAATTGAGAAGCTAGCAAAAAAAGAAGGTGATCTAAAAAAATGGAAAGTGTAGAAGAGTATAATAGGGATCCTTCCATCAGGAAATGGGAGGTCCAATTTTGTGATGAGGAGGAGTCACCGCTTAATCAAGTGATGCATAGGAAAACCTTGCCCATCCAAAAGTCTGTTTCTAACATTTCAGCAAAGGTTGACAAATTATGGGACTCTTTGAATGAAAAATTTTAAACTACTATGAAGATTGTTGAAGAATCCAAAGATGGCAAAAAGAAGCTAAATGTGTCTACCAAAGAGGTAAGGACAAAGCTGCAGTAGTAGAGGAAGTTATGAAAATTGACTTTGATGATGAAACTGATTGTGACATCTATCAATATGAACATCCAAAGGGATGTTTCCCTATGGTTTCACACTTACAAGAGTCTAGGATGTATGCATTGAATCCTCAATTAGCATGTAGGTAAGAACCTAGATGATTGTCTTATCCTCAAGGCAATCCAAGGTAGTTCCACCAGTAGTAACAAGCTTACTACCCAAGTGGAACTCCTTCACAACCTTATGAACAATACCAATAGTGGTACTAACCACAATCATCAAGAATGCCACTGCCAAGGCAATAGTATCTTATAGGTAACTAGATCCATACATATGCTATGTTCAACAACCTATCTCTCCAAGAAATTCTACAAGTCATACCTCATTTTAGCTTCACTATTACCATCTAGAGTACCACTAAACACATTCACCATCTACTCGAGGGGAAAACACATATCCATACCATCCTCTACATTCATCTGCACATACACCTTCACCTTCAACCCGGTTACCTTCTACTCCATCCATGTAGGGTGAGATTCCTTAACAAATGCAACAACAAAATGCTACAAGGGTTGTACATTCACAATTGGCTTTCCAGCCAAGTGGATTGAATAATTGATCCAGGAAAAGACCTTTCTTCTGACCCAATAGTTCTCTTCAACTCTCACAATCTAGTTTGACTGATCATCCTGCATCTCTAGACCCTCATCCTTTGCATCAAACACCTTCAAGTGCCCTTCAAACCAAGCGTTGCCTTGGATTTTCACTATAATCCTAACTCATGTTGTTTTTGACTGGATCAAGGTTGGTAATCTTCCCACAAAAATATCTGATCTAAGAAGTTCACTCAGTTACAAGTAGATTGCTAGACATGAGCCATGCAAGGCACTTCTTGACTTTGGTTCTAGAGTTAATCTTATCTCCCATGACATGTACAAGGCCTGGAACCTACCACCTCTCAAGAAGAGAAACATCTATCTAGAGTTGGGAAATCAGTCAATTACTATCCCTCTAGGATTAGTAGAGGACATTGTAACCATAGTTTGTGGATGGTCCTATCCTACTGATTTTTCAGTGATCAAGGTTGAAAACTACAAAAGTGACTTTCCCATCATTATGTGAAGGGCTTAGTTAAGCACATTCAACATGTGTATGGGTATAAGGGACCTATCTCTAGAAATATCCAAAGAAAATGAATTGGGAAA
The DNA here is from genome assembly GCA_015680685.1 of Gnetum montanum. Lineage (NCBI taxonomy): Eukaryota > Viridiplantae > Streptophyta > Gnetopsida > Gnetales > Gnetaceae > Gnetum > Gnetum montanum. The sequence continues at coordinate 985,289 of MNCI01029802.1, read as the reverse complement.
GATAGAGAAGAAGCACAGTCCATGCATTTCATATAGCGATAATGGGTGTAATTGTATGCAAAAGATTTTATCCATTAAGAGTACATACATTAAAGCATGCAATTAGTGTGCACAAGAAATTAATATTCAAAGGTGTCTATACATAGCATTCACAAAATAGGAGGGTACCTAGTGGTTGATAGCTAACTTAGATAGTAGCACATTATGCATGGAACCAACTGAGAGCCTAACATGTGCTTATGTTAAAGGCATGAACAAAATTAAACAAGTTCATTTCCAACTCTCTGACAAAGATGATGATACCTGTTGGGGAGAGTTAGAAATCCATGATAACTTGAAGTAGAAGCCTCTAGAGCTAAAAAATTTATCAATCAGTATGGAATATGCATTTTTAAATAATGGTAACCCAATCATAATTAATGTCAAACTTGCTCCCAAACAAAAAGAAAAGTTGTTGAAGGTGATTAACAAATGGCCAACATTCTTTTCTTGATCATATCCTGAGCTGATTGGAATTGATCTAAGGATATGTCAGCATTGTATTTACACTAACCCAACCATGAAGCCTAGAAGATAGCCACAAAGGCGACTAAACCCCAAATTGAAGTAGATCATCAAAGAGGAAATTGAACAACACCTCAAGGCAAGATTCATCTATCCAATCGTAGATAGTGAGTGGGTTGGCCCACTCATAATTGTACTAAAGAAAGGTGGAAAATGGCAGGTTTGCATCAACTTTAGGCTATTAAATATGGTAACATTTAAAGATCATTTTCCATTTCCATTTATGGAACAAGTATTGGACACCATATCTAGGCATGTTTTTATAGCTTCTTGGATGGTTATAGTCGCTATAACCAAATCAAAATTACGTAGATGATTAGGTGAAGATAACATTCACGAGTTCCTCAGGGACTTTTGCATATTGTAATATGTCATTTGATCTGTGCAATGCCCCTGCAACATTTCAATGCTTGGTCCTTAGTATTTTCCAACAGTAAATCGATAGTGGTGTAAAAGTCTTCATGGATGACTTTTCCACCTATGGAGCTACATTTGAGCAAGCCTTGGATTGCATAGACCAAGTATTAAAGAGATGTGTTGAAATAAACTTTTGGCTCAACTAGTAAAATAGCAATCTCATGGTCCAAGAAGGCATTGTGCTAGTGCACCGAATTTCTCAAAAAGGGATTGAGGTAGATCCAAAAAAGATAAGGGTCATCCAAGAAATAACACACCAACTAGAGACTGTTAAAGATGTTTGGTCATTCCTTGGACACACAAGCTACTATTGATGATTCATAGAGAATTTCTTTAAGCTCACAAAGTCATTGGTAAAACTTACAAAGAAAGATGCATCTTAATTCCAACAGGTTAAAAGAGAAACTCGTAGAACCACCAATCCTATGAGCACAAAACTGGTTCAGACCCTTCCACATTATGACAAATGCATCTTACTATGCCTTGGGAGCAATGCTCACATAGATGAATGATAAGAAACATACATACTATATCCATTGTGCAAGCCAAAGCATTGTGAAAGCATAGTTAAATTACATCATAACATAAAAAGAACTAATGGTAGTGGTGTACACTCTTAAAAAGTTCAAGTACTATGTGCTTGATTACAAAGTATTTTTGCATATGGACCATAGTGCAATCTGCTTCCTCATGAATAAGCCAATGGTAATCCCTTATGTCATATAGTGGCTTGTGATCTTGTAGGAATTCAATCTCACGATGGTAGATGGAAAGGGGAGAGCCCACTCACTATAAGATAGCCCACATTCTTAATCCACTCATAATTGTAAGAATGTGATTGTTGACCACCTCTCTTGCTTAAGATAGGATAATAAAGAGGAGAGCCCACTCTTTGATTGGTTTCCAAAAGAACTCCTCTTTATAAGAGAAATAACTAAATAAATGCCCACAAAAACAATATGGTACAATGGCATCCTCACTTATCTTCTCACTCAGGAGATGCCATAAGATCTTGACTTTAGACAGAAGAAACAATTTCTTCATTTGGCCGAATATTTCATGGAAATCAATGGACACCTCTACAAGGTGTGTGTCAATGGCCTGATTCATGGGTATGTCCCTGACGAAGATTAACTACACATTTTCCAAGATGCTCATGAAGGACCTTGCAGAGGCCACTATGCAGGTCAATGCATGGCCATAAAAATCCTGATGGCAGGATACTATTGGCCTACAATCTTTAGGAATGCCCACCAGTTCGTTAAGTCTTATGAACATTGTCAACAAGATGGGGGGATGACTATTCGCATGGAAAATCCTCAATAGTGGATTCAACCACTAGAACCTTTTGACATATGGGGCATTAACTTCATGGGTCCCATCACATCCATGTCCAATGAAAAGGCATATATTATAGTAGTAGTTGACTACTACACAAGATGGCAAAAGTAGCAGGTGTTACTAATTGTACATCATCCACTACTGTGAAATTTATACAACAAAATATTATAAATAGGTTTGGGATGCCACATTCACTAATTTCTGATAATGAAACTTATTTCAAAGGTGTCACTTTTAGAAAATTAATGAAATGCTTAGGGGTTGAACATAAATTAACAACACCTTACCACCCCCAAGCCAACAATCAAGCAGAGGTAACCAACTAGGAGATCACAAAAATATTAACGCAGACCATTAGCAAATATAGGAAAGATTAGAGTACAAAACTTAACAATGCCCTTTGGGCTTACCATTTAACATGAAAAATTCCTATTGACTGTTCTCCCTATGAGTTAGTGTACATAAAACTTCCAACACTCCCAATCCAATCCAAGCTTTGTACATTCTTAACAACCTATGATATGAAGCTTGACCTAAGTCTAGCACAAAAGGAAAAATTAATCATCCTAAATGTGCTAGATGAAAATCAATTAGTGGCCTTATCTTTAAATGAGTTGCATAAGGCATTCAGCAAGCAATTTCATGACCTTAGAATATGAAAGGTAAAATTTCAACCAAGAGATAAGGTCCTTTACTGGAACCCTACACATGTACCCCAAAAAGGAAAGATTTCAAACATTGTGGGAGGGACCTTATATAATTGACCAAACCTTTTCCTCTATGGCCATGATAATCTACTAACATGATAGCCCAAATAAAAAGCAATTAGTCAACATCCAACAAGTAAAGCCTTTCCTCGAACCAAGACAAGCTAGTGCAACTACTACCTCATCGAATGGACTTTTTGGATCTCCTCCTTCTAACTTAGTCATGGGGGAGATGATCATTCATGCTAACTATCCATAAGGCTTCTCAATTTTTCTACTTTTTGTTTTCCACATTTTTTTATTTTGTGAATTATTTATTTTACAAATTTTTGGATATTCAGATTTTTCTAATTTTATACCATCATTTGTACCTTTAAGCCTTTCTTAATTATTTTACACTTTCTTATATATTTTACTTTTTTTTTCTTTTTTTCAAGTGTGATATTTTCTCATTTTGGCTAATAAAATTACTTTATTGTCACAAGACATAGTGCCACTGTTACTATTTACTAATGATGGTTTGTAATTAATGTTGTGATTGTCGATGTCTAGTTTCTATTTTTAAAGTCTAATGTCTAATGACTTTGGCATGGTTTATGTTTCATGGAATAGGCAATGAGTCCACATCATCCACCCATCCAATAAACTCTATGGATTTTCTTCTTTTGGGAATTTAAGGTCCCTTTCATTAAAGAAACTTTTAATCAATTTGGTGACCTTGGTAGTTCCAAAATTAAGAAAGATTCAAAGGTTTGTAAAGGGTATGACTTTAAGGAAACTCAATACACGTTGTACTCTTCTACTTGCTTGAGTGCTTAAGTGATTTTCATGGACTTCTTGCCATTCCATAAAACCACTAATAGGAAGTCAAATAAGTCTTTGCATGGTATGGTTCCCATCCAAAAATTTTTAAAAAATAGAAAAAAAATGGAAATTCAAAGCACATCCCATAGACACAAATAAGTCCTTACATGGTATGATTTACATTTCAAAAGAAACAATGGGAATTCAAAGCACACTCCTTGGACAAATAAATAGCCTATAAGCACTGGTTATGTGACTAGAAACACAGCCACCTATGCCTAAAAGTCTTCTCTAACTACAGCCCTCCTTCACTTCCTACTTCTCTCTTTTCTTTCTTATGGAAAAATGGTTGGTTTTTGAAAGCACTCTTGTGTCTCGTGTGGGTGGATTGGTCTTAGAGTGGTAATGTAATGTCACTAAAAGAGGATGGTTTTGGTCTAGACTAAGGATGAATCTTCTTGGCATTTTAAACACAAATTCCATAAGGGACTTCTTATAACCTCAATTTGGAACTCCATTCCACCTTCTCTATCATTCATCCATACTACCATAACTCACCTCATTGTCATGTTCTATGTTATGCTCTATGTCTTGGTTTTATGTGTTGGAATTCTTAAGTGGATTCTTTTTGGTTGGTCCTTAACTTTTCGTAATCATTAAATTGACTTTGGGGCCCATGGACTCTTCAGTTGAGATTATCCAAAAGCACAAAGGGCATGAGCTTGCTATGGGAAGGATCGACTTGCATAGCTTTTGGTTTGGTTAGTTAAGGTTCCTTACCTTTAACATTATTACAATCTTATCTTTCACATATTCCATTAAGTATTCCGCTCAATGCTCCTTAACCTTTTATTTCATTCATCCCCCAAATCATTTCTTCTTCATTTTTCCAAATTTATGAGCTTCAACATCCTCTTTGCATGTTTTCATATTGTTCATGGACTTTTGAGCTTTCACTTGATCCTAATTTCATTCAAAAATTCCTTGTATTTTGCAAGTCTGACCAAAGTCAATAGTCATCTATGGTGGTGAAAGGCTACATCATTAAGGCCTTGATGATGTAGCCTCCCTCATCAATGAGGCCTTGTCGACATAGTGTAAAAATCCTATATATACTGTAATGCATTTAGAAAATTTTTATCATTTTCTCATATCACACAGGGAGTTTTTGTAATTTTTTAGAGCCCAAAACCTTCCAGAGCCCTTAACTTCCTAACCGTTTCTCCAAATCACTCTATTATTTGACCCTGCACTTACCAGAGGTAAGATCTTAATCGAGTGTACTGCAAACCTTCAGGTTTCCAATGAAAATTTTTGAAATTTTTTCTAACTCCCCCAAAGGATTAGTAAACTTAACAATATACAAACATTAAATTTTTCAAGAGTTAACCCTTCCAACAACCTCTAAGATGATTTATTAATGATAATACATAAACAAATAATAATTGGAGTAATTAAATCAATTATAATCACAACTTAGCCAAAGTGTAACTATCCTTAGGAGATAAAGGTATCCCAATTGCTTTAAGTTACAAAATGATTACTGNATCCTTAGGAGATAAAGGTATCCCAATTGCTTTAAGTTACAAAATGATTACTAATCCATCGTCTCATTTTGATTATAGATTGCACAAAAATAGAAACACCTGCAGGAGGGAGAACCCTCTCAACCACGAAAGAAACAGCCTAGAACCAAAAGGGGCCAATAGGAACAAGTCCAAGAACCACTGAAGGTAACGCATGTAATGGGACCTCTTCATGAGGAGCTTGAAGTAAAATCTATCTAACAGATTCCAAAAGAAGAAGTGTCTATAGAATAATCATAGGGAGAAGAAGTGTCTAGACCCATGCCAAGGCTTGAGGTCACTTTGACTCAAGCCTATCTTGACATCATTAGGTCCCAAGAAATTCAATGATCAGTCCTTCAGGAGATCAACTTTGGGTCATTCCTTGAGAAAGCTCCAGCAAATGTCAAGACTCAATAGCAAACCTCTCCCATGTGGCTAATAATCACATCTAGTGGGAAGTGGTACATGAGAGAGACATATCTCTTCTGGAGCAATAGAAGGCTGGGGTCCACTATCAAAATTAAGGATATTCAAGTATTGGATTACCTGACACTAGAACATAGCTAGCAAAACTACCAACACAAGGTGATCCTGAGGCCAAGAAGGAGTGGACCCAACAATGCTACAGGGTTGACCGTAAGGAGTATGGCATGCTCACTCTGGTGGAGTTCATTTATTTTAAAATAGTAGCCTATCACCTCAATCCAAAGGTGAGGCCAAGCAAGGTGACTGCATTCTTTGCCCAAGCATGCATCACTCTAAGTGAAAAATTTCTCGTCAACCTTCCACAACTACTCTACTTGAAGATTAAGAAGCATTTCAAAGAAAATGAATGTGCAAGGAAAACCTTGCNGATTAAGAAGCATTTCAAAGAAAATGAATGTGGAAGGAAAACCTTGTCCTTTCTATGCCTCATCTAAAGACTCTACAAAAGGGTAGAAATTATTTGTTACTCCAATTATACACTCAGTTATACCCCCTTGGCCTCATGGTCCGAGATCATGAAAGAGAAGGTGCCAACGATGACCCAAGAAGAGGAGCATCTACCACCACCACCCACTCAAGAAACAACACTGGAGCCCACCATAGGCATTGAGTGTTTGTGTAACATCTACGAGCAAATCTTGAGTGAACAAGAGCAATGTGCAAAAACAAGTGGAGTAGATTCATCTGTATACCAACCAGCAATGAATCACCTTAATGAGATGGCCAGAACAATTAGCCAAATGGAGAGGGGTGGTCCAATTTTCTCTACCCAAAAAACACAATTGTCTACAAGGTAAAATCCCAATGCTCAAGAGGTGACAGTGCATTTATCACAACAACATTTATTCCCAGAAATCTCTAGGAATGCTACCACTTTCTCGATGCATTTAGAGGAAGGCGAAGGGGAAACTGTTTTGGTAATGCAACACTAAGGGTAGGAAATAACAGCTAAAGCTGTTGCTGACTGTATCACTGAAGCATTAAATGCACCTACAACATTTTTACCAAATGTATCTACACTTCAAGACATGCAGATGTCTACAGGTACAGTCAGTAGAAAGTTAAACACAACCCAGCATGAAGAGTTATTGGAATGATTAGTGGGAACCGAGCAACCAATTTTGAATATCTTCGATTTTTTGGAAGGCATCACTACAACCTAGTTAGAGTTGCTAAATGCAAGGGGAAAATGCATCATTTTGGAGAGGCAACTCCAAATAGCTCAAGAATGAAATCAATTCTTGGTCATTGAGGTTTTCAAATTACATGCCTAACTTGTTGATCTTGTGATCCTTAGCCCAATAATAATAATAGACAAAGCTTTAAAATAGCTTCAAGAAAAATTCCAAAAGGTTGAGGAGGAGGCAGTAATGGCCATCTTCAACAAGTCCATAGTTGAAGTAAAAATGTATTCAATTCAAAAGGACTTGACATAGATGCACTAGGAGAACAAGACCTTGATCACACAGAATAATCGCCTACGCAATGTTGATGCTCAAAAAGATCAAATACAAGAATTTATTCATCAACAATAGGAGCAACTTGCCAATGTGAATACTAAATTGAGGAGATTAACCATAGAAAATCAAAATCTATCAATGGAGGAAGTGCATGCCTTGTGCCAAAAGTTTGCCATCAAGATTGCCACCTAGAACAATGAGACCCTCAAGTTTGAATAAATGAAGATTCACTACAAAGAACAAGTTATCTTGCAGAAGGAAGTTAAGGAAAAGCACATTCAAATGGCAAAGGAGAAAATGAATGAAGCCTTCCAATAGCTCCAACAAGGGAGAGAAGTCTTGANTCTCCCTTGTTGGAGCTATTGGAAGGCTTCATTCATTTTCTCCTTCGCCATTTGAATGTGCTTTTCCTTAACTTCCTTCTGCAAGATAACTTGTTCTTTGTAGTGAATCTTCATTTATTCAAACTTGAGGANGAATGAAGCCTTCCAATAGCTCCAACAAGGGAGAGAAGTCTTGCAACCCATTGTTGATGGGATTAATTCCTACAACAAAACAGAGATCTACTTAAAGGAGTTTTAAATCAAAGAAATGATAGAATATATGAAGTTGACCAATCTTTGATATGAAAACCTAACAATGCTGACTATCGAACAACCATGGTCAAAGTTGGAGAAGCAGGTGGCTAGCTTGTATCTGTTATACGAGGCAGAGTTCATGCACTACAAAGGCACCAAGAAAAAGCTTGAGACATTAAACGCTAAACTCGAAGTTCTCAAAGCACAATTCAGAGATCAACAATCAATTGTTGAGGACCTAGCCAAATAGGTGAATGACCACTAGGAGCTTAAGGACATAGTTAGGGTGTTCAACATTGAATGCAAATAGTTTGTTGCCTGGTCCATTAATGTAAAGGAGTTATTTTAAGCAATCCGGTGTTCCTAGGATGTGCCCGTTCCAACCCACATTGGCAAAGTTGCATGGACAATGCATGATCCTAGAAGGAGGAAAAAATGAAAGCACTGATGGATGCTTTTTTCCTCCTACCTGAAGTTACAATAATAGCAAGACAACTGTAGCCACCTCAACTGCTACCCATGTGTGAAGTTTGTGAAGGTCCTTTGGAGCCTTAGGAACGACCACTACCTAGGACCATCTAATGTTCTCCACCACGCTTCATGTCATCAAGGAATGTGCTATCTAATTTTGAAGTCTTGTCATGGTGTTTAATTTTGTGTCTTGAACACCATCATTTTTTGTAATGTGTTGATCTGTACACCCGGGGCACTCCATTTCTTATCAAAGTTAATCTATTTTTTTTGTTTTTGAAAGGTTAATTAATAATCCCATACCTTTTCGATTTTGTAAAGAACTTAAGGATGAGTTTTTATTCAATCATGGGGGTATGATGAGTTGCAGTTTTTTCAGCTGCATCAATGAGGCCTCATCAATGCAGCCTTGTCAATTGGGTCTTGTTGAGGAGGCCTAGTTGACGCATCATATCATGCGTCAACATGGCCCCATCAACACAGTGTTAGTAATTGACTATAAATACACATCCACTATCTGCATTTATGGCAAGAGAGATTGTAGTTAAATCAAATTTCTTGTAGTTTTTCCATTTGAAAGTTAGAATTTTTGTCCCAAGTACTCACAATAGGAGTCATTAAGTGTACAAATCTTTATTTGAGCATTGTTGTACTTGACCATGACAATGTGTGTGGCAATAAAGAAAACTTTTCTGATAAACCTTGTAGCACTTTGGATAGATTAAATATTTTATTTATCCATTTAATGTTTTTAATTATTTATTAAATGTTTCCCAGAAATTAAGTTAATGAGGCAATTAAGCAAGATAGATTACACACATAAGTATGACCACTTCAAGCATAACACATATTCATTTAGTAATCCTAGTAGCGTTATTGCTTGGTACACCCAATAGTGTAGCACTTGGTCACCCAATAGTGGATACGTGGGTTCAAGAAAAGTACACAAAGTGCGACCAGATGCTTATGTTAGGACTAGTTAGAAATTAGTTGAATAGTTAAATTAAATTAGTTAGTCCAACCACTTTATCTCTCTTTAAGTGCCGAAACCATAAAAATACAAAATGATAAAAATTGGATGTCTCAATTACACTTAACCATACCAATGTATATCACAAGTGTAATTGGGAAGACAACGATTGAAGTTAAGGCAAGATTCACTTCCTAAAGAACTGGTGCACTGAAAATAAAAAACTCCACGGAATTTGACTAGATCGTGCGTGAACGCTTTGTGATTCATATGGTTTGGCATAGGGGTACCTTGCCACTCATCAATATGACAATCATATTCCATGGATATGTCTTTAATAAATGCTTTTGTATTAACTAAACCTTCTTTGAGTCTTTGTAAACCAATAATGTATATCATATTTAATGCATCTCTTCTTGTTCTTAGATGTGTACTACTTCACCTTGTTTTTCATAAGTTGTATTCTTCGTGAACCATCATGACTTTTATCTTTATTGCTTATCACAAATTTCATTATTTTAATTTATTACCACTAATTCATTAATTTTTTACAAGAGTCTAATGATTACAAATCTTCTCTGTAGGTAAACTCTAATAATGTCATCACATCATTTCAAATAATCCCTATTTATCCATTTTTGTTTAAAATGAATCAAAACTTGTTAATTTTCTCAACTTCTCCATGAATCTATACCCCAAGAAATAAAAAAAATGATAATCAATTCATGATGCCTCCACTTAATTGGAAAACTTAAAAGCCTCACTTACCACTCCCACATGTTTGCGGGAATCATTTCCCCCTAGTAAAGAAATTAATTACTGCTTGCTAAACTACCATGCACTATACATGGGGATCTAAATTAGCATTAAAAAATACATTCAAAAATAACATATGACCATCGTTGGAACTTTTAGAGTCAATACAATACAATATATGGGGTTTTTCATTGAAAGCATTTAAGGACCTTATTCATGCTAGCTATGAGAGTGTGTTCATTTATTTTATGTTATTTTATTTATCTCTAATGACCCAGTATCCCAACACATAAAATTGTAAAGCACATGCATCAACCACATGTTAGCCCCTGCAAGCTTTTGATGCAAGGACCTTATCTCACTAGGTCGAGGTTCAATTTCAACTACACACAATAGCCCTAAAACCTTCATTGCTCTCATAAAGTGGATGCATGAAAATTCACCTCGGTAGGTCCCACCCTCACCAACCCAATTTACACACACCATATGAATGTCTCTATTTTTTACCAATTATTATCATTACCCTATCTCACTAAAAGAGTTTGTTTAGGTCCATCCAAAATTTATACATCAACATTAAAATGATTGTGTCAGTAAATTGTCTTCCTAAAAGAGTTTGTTCATGTGTGTCCAAAATTTATACATCAACATGACTATGATTGTGTCTATAAATTGTCTCCCTAAAAGAGTTTGTTTAGCTACATCCAAAATTTATACATCATGATTGTGTCTATAAATTTTCTTCCTATAAGAGTTTGTTTAAGTGCGTCTAAAATTTATACATCAACATTAGTATGATTGTGTCTGTAAATTGATAGAAAATCAGTTCCCCAACATTTTGCACATGAATGATTGGGTGATTCTCTGTATCTACAAGAGCAAATGCAAATGTAAATACCAACGCATAAAATTTGAAAAATTATATTGCAAACGCAATAACAACAATGGCAACAACAATAGCATGGATTTCATAAATTTGCACCAAAAAGAAAAAATTCTTTTAAGAGGATGCATCACTGTGGAGATTAGAAGGATTCTAAATTTAATTTGGAAAAGTCAAACACCAACCTGCAACCACTAAATTTAATTACATCTGCATTCGACTAGACTTTTCATGGGTGAAAATTGAAAATCTATGTAAACAATGAGAGAGTGAGAATGTGTTAAAGATCTTTTATCTAATCTTCTTTTAACACTGCTCCCCAATCTTCATTAGATGTGTCAGTTTCTAAGATTAACGTGCCATCTATTGGTAATCATAATTGAGGTAGATTTTTATAGTGTTCTTTGATTTTTCGAACTATGTCTATATGTTGTGGGGTCCAAGTAACAGCCTATTGCTAAGCTATTTATTTAACAACTTGTGATCTTTTACTAAATCTTTGTAAAATCTAGACACATAGTTAATAGAACCTAAAAAGTGTTGTAATTGTTTCTTTTCTATCAGTTTATTAGGAAACTTGGAGATTACTTCTAAGACATGGGATTGAAGTGTTACTTTCCCATGAATAATTTCAAACCTAAGGAATTCAATTTTTTTTTTCTTTTTTTCTTCTTCTTCTTCTTCTTTTTTTTTTTTTTTTTTTTTTTTTTTTTTTTTTTTTTTTTTTTTTTTTTTTGCTCTATTTTCTGTACTGATTGGAAATTTGTTCAAGATGCTCTAAATGTTGGGTATCATCTTTACTTATTACTAAAATATCATCAATATATGCTATAATAAATGGAAAAGAGGAGAAAATTTTATCCATTTTTTTCTAAAAAATGGGAGCTGTTTTGATTCTAAAGGGTAAAACAGTCCATTCACACAAGCCATCTGGAATGGTGAAAGTGGTTTTCTACCAATCCTCTATGTACACCTAGATCTACCAAAAACTGAATTTTAGATCAAATTTAGAGTAAATGTGTGTATTTGGTAGTTTTTGAAATAAATCATCCTTACTAGAGATTGGGTGTTGTACATATTTTATTAAGTCATTTAGAGGTTTATAGTTAACAACTAATCTCTTTTTACCTCTAATTTGTTCACTCCTTTTATTTACACAAAAGGTGACACAAGAAAACATGCTCATGCTAGGTTGAATTAATCCTCTTTGTAAGAGTTGATTTATTTCTATTTCACACTCCCTTTTTAGGTCTAGTGACATTCCTATGTGATATCTTTTTACTTTGATTTTGATATTATCTTTTAAATCAATATGATACCAATGTTGTTTCTTCCATCGAAAGGTCATTGGACCATCTAATGCTACTATTAATAGCTTTTCCTTCATTTTCTCAAATTTCTCCTCTTTTTTACTTACTTGGTTAACTATCCACTAGGTATTACCAATTTTTGTAGGTACAATAGTTTCAAACCTTATTTTGTTTTGTGATAAACAAGGATATTGGAAGTTTTTTAGGATTATAGTAGTATTTGTGATGATATATGGTTCAAATTAACTAAGCTTATCTATACCAATTAGAAGATCATAAAATGGAAGGTCTAATTGAAATATTTTACAGAACATTATAGAATTTTCTAGAGCTAAAATAGGAAGGTCTCCTTTAAATTCTCTGAAACATTTTTATATGTTGAAGGCAACATGCATTGTTTGTATTGGTTTCCATAAAAATGAAGGTAGAATACCTGGTCTTCCTAAGGAAATTTCTGCTTTGCTATCTAGTAAAGTATCTACTAGGTATGCCTTAAAAGAGGGTATGTTTATTAAGAATGTACACATTGAAACCGTTGGCTTTTGTACGTTATTCTCATTTATTGTATTTACAAGTAGGGTTATCTTACTAGTTTCTTCTTGATACTAAAGTCTATTTTCAATGTCCTCTTAAAGTGTTAATTCTTGGATTTCTTTAGAGGCCCATTCCATGAATGTCTGTAGTTGTTGAATTCTATGTTTTCTCCACATAGATCTAGTTAATTCCAATTGTAGCTATCTAGGCTCTTTTTCTAATGAATATTTAGAAGGGATATCTTCTTCTAAAATTTTTTCGAATTCTTCTATGTCTTCTTCTGTAGAAGCATGAGGTTGAGAATCTAGAAAACCTTGTCTTTCTTTTAAATGTCTTTTATGTAACTTTAGTTCTTTTTTTTTTCTTCTAGTTATTTTTCCATAGCCATATATTTAGAAATGTTTTCTATAGGTGTTCTTTTTAATTTACTTTTTAATAAGCTAACATGATTTTTTATTTCTTTGTAGGTTGGATCTTCTTCAATCTAAAGAGAAATTTTAAAAGGTTTTTGATGATGACTATGATGTCTATGAGATGAGGATGAATAAGGGCATTTATTCATATTATTAAAATAAAAAACATCAAAATCAAATAAATGTGAAGAATAAGAATCATCCACCACTCCCCCCTCAGGAAAAGGATCAGTTGATTCATCAGACATTTCAAGGAGAATGTCTCCATGGTCAAATGGAACATGTTCATTGGAAACATATTCAAAATATCATTCTAATATGTTGTATTTCTAAATGAAATTCACCTTCTTAGGATGTTGGTTCGTTTGAGGGCATTGGTTTGAGAAGTGTGGTTCATTACATAGAAAGCATTTAACATCTTTATGTGGTAATTTCCTAGAACATCGTTTAAACATTCTGCAAAATATTTTGGAGGGCCTTGGATTATATCTTTATTTCCATTGCTGAGTTCGTGATTTATAGGAATTTTTCAGTTTAGTAGACCTATTTTAACAAGAACAAGAAGCACAATATTTTTGTGATATTTTATATTTTTTTTTTCTGGACAAATTTCTAAACAAAGACTTTTACCTAATTTACAACTTAGATCCCTGACTAAGTTTTGGGCTTCTTGATCGTAACAGAGTTCTTTGTTTACATTTGTAATAAATTGTTGTATAGCACCAAAACTCATTTCGCCTAAATTTAGGTTTCTCCTTTTTAATTCTACATGATATTTATTGTGGAACAACTATGGTAAACATCCTAACAAATGTTCCTTGATACCTATCTTATGTATCAATTTACCAAAGTAATATAATTGTTCCACTTCATCGAGAAAGGTATGTAAATCTTGAATTCTGGATAATCTATATTTAAAAAATCTATTCCAATAAACATGATCAAGATTGGCTTTATTTCTGATGAATTCTTTAATGATTGCATTTAGAAATACAGTCGTTGGAGTACAAGTTAACTTTCTTTTAATACTTGGAGGAATGTGATTCCACCATCTTCTTAGAATTGCCTTAAAATTGTATGTGGTATTAAAGATAGCCAATTTTTCTTCTTCTTTTTTCTAAGTAGATCTGAATGTCTAGATATCCTTGGATAGCATCTATGGTATCTTGATGACCTTTTAAATCATTATGATCCATACTAAATGTTGGATCTTTATCCCCAAACTTTCTAATTTGAATTCTTGAGAATTCAATAAGATCTTCTTGGTAACCTATAGCAATTTTCTTAATTAACAACTCTTCTTTTGTGTCATAAGAAGCTTTTGACTCCTGAGCAGTTGTTGATGATTTGAAATTTGTGTCTTTAGTCATATTAGCATTAATGGCTAATCCTTTTCCTTTTTTCTTGTGGTATGAGATTTTCCTATGTGTGGAGGTGATCTAGTGAGAGGAACATTATTAGTGGATTTTAACCAAGAAGAACTTTTTGTTCCTTTAAGAACCCAGACTTTCCTAATTTGTTTTACCTCATTTTCAATAAATGCTAAATTAGATGTATGTTTTTAACTTTCTCCTACTAGCTGATCTATATGGATATTAGCCCAATTTTGTAATTTGATAATATTTGCTAGCTCTTTTGTCCTTTGATAAAATTTCTCTTACTAGTATATTCTCCAATGGTTTCTATTTTTTAAGAAGTGACTTATGTTCTGGTCTCAATTTATCTTTAATATAGATAATCCTATTTATTAGTTTGTCTACTTCTTCATCTGCTTTGTTGGTGTTTATTTTAAGTAAAGCATCACACTCTTTGCGATGATATTGATAATCTATCCTTTCTACTTGTAGGTGTTTGCAAGAGGAATCATATGAGGATACTTCCTCCAACTCAAAATCATTATTAGAAGAGGTATATTCTTCTATTTTAGCTTTTCTTTTTTGTTCAGATAACACAGGAATTTCTCCTAGAATTATTTTGATTGGTATTTTGATTCCTAATTCTTGAAATATTTTTGCTAGATTTGTTGCTATTTTTTGTTTTTTAATAATTTCTAAGTGAGATAATACTTGGTTTGGTTGTAGCATAACACCAAGTAAAGGGGGTAAGATTGAGTGAGAGAAGGAACAGACTTGGAAAGGATCCTGATCCGTAAAACTTGGAGGCTTTAATTGGACTTGGTACCTTCTTTTTGAATGAGTTTGAGAAGGTTTAAGTATTCATAGTACTTATCCTAGAGATTGGTTAAATTACGATATTGGGTGTGAATTGGGAGTTCTTCTATGTTAATATTCACCTCATATTCAATATTTGTAGAGCCAACTTGTAAAGTTTGTTCTCCTAAGGGCAATAATGTTCTAATACTAGTTGAATCAAATAGTTTGAAGCATAAACTTGTTCCTATAATTGCATAGATACTTTTCTCTTGCACATCTACTGGAATGTAAGCGATAACCATTAAGCTTTTATATAAGTTTGGATCATGGAGGGATAAAGTGAAATTCAGAATAGTGACAACAAGAGCACCAGTTGCTAATTTACCTTTAGCCTGCATAATTATCGCATCCCTAAAATTTTTAAATTTTTTGTCTATTAACACGATTCAGTAGGGGTTTTGCAGCCTATAGTTAAAATGCAGATGTATGTGGATTGAAAGTTTAGCAATGTGGACATATTTGTAACCCTTTTGAATCCACTCTACAACCTCCCCCAATGAAAAAAATGTTAAGGCAACAAGGCGCAAGCCAGTTCCCGAAATCTCAAGATCACATTTAGAAAGATACAATTCTTTGTACGTTTCTAAAAATGAAAGGCTTGTTGAATCATAAATCTTAGAATGCTTGGGAATAGGTGACGAAGTGGAGCCATTCATATTTTGACAAAATAATGCTAAATGCTGAATATAGGAGTTAGAGAAAGAGGAACCTGCAAGAGTGTGGGTGTTTGCCATCGGTGTTGAAGAATGTTGTTGGAACTACCTCTCTACTACACAACTTACTTAGCCTCTATCTGTTGGGCCTTGCTACATGACTTACACTAGTTGACAATCTAAATGAGCAGTTCTTCAAAAGGATGGTGTATGATCTCTTTTATCATTCACTCAAAACCTCTCATAGCAATATTTAGAAAAAAAACACGAAAAGAATGAACGTTGGCTCCGATACCATTTTTGCTCCTCGCTTGCTTGCTTACTCACTCAACAATTCAACATTGTTAACAAGAACATCTTTGGAAAATAGAAGCAACTCTTTTCATTGCACAAACTCTTTTACAAAGCCTCAAGGATGCTTAGACAAGAATGCTTTGAAAGCACACTCGTTGCTCTTCAATTCTCTTTGTCTAATGCCTCTAAGGTATTTACAAGAGCTTTTTATAGGAGAGGAAGACACCTCTTAATAGTGATGACCCTTCAAAAAAAGTAAAAGACAACTGACTCTTCAAGAAAGAAAACACTCAACTGACTCTTCGAAAAAGTAAAAGGCACATACAATTGACTCTTCAAAAAAGTAAAAGGTAGGGGGGCCTCTCAAGGAGGCATTTACTTTTAAGGTGTGTTGGCCAAGTCATCATTATGACTTAGTGAGTCTCCACTTTCTAAGCTATTAGATGATGATAGATACCATTCCTAGTTAGCTTGCCATCCTACTAAGTGGATGAGTCTTTCAGTACCACCAACTTGTCAAAATCTTTCAACTTTGGGGTCCATGTTGAACAATTTTAATGTTTGAGATCTGAGACCATCTTGATGGCATTGTTCTTGAATATCATGGGGAATACTGGTATACAAATTTTGGTAAAAAGCATACCCCCATGACATATCCCAATCTAACCTTCTAAAAATGCAAGTACTCAGAAAATACAGAGTATGTCCTTGATTTAAAAAATGCCATGCCCAAGACTAATGATTTCCATAGTAAATAAAATCTCCCCTATGACTAGCTAATTGATGAAATAGGCTTCTAGGGTATTCTAGAGGGATGTATCTAGGAGAATGTCCATATCTGGCCCACCATGACTAGAAGGCATGGTTTTGAGGATCTGGAGTCGTTGTAGGATTAATTTTAATTTTATACATATGGCAGGGATCAAGCTATCAAAGTGGCCAATCCATCATAGAAAGCGGTTCAAATAATTCTTAAAACTCCAGAAGTTGGAGTTCTACAAAAGTAGAAAGATGAAGATGATGTGGTACAGTGGGGTCATTTAAAGGCAGCCAATCCCTTGGATGTCTTTGTTCATCAAAAGAAGTTAAGAGGGTTTGTGCAACTATACAATAAGGGTTGAAGGCTCTAGAAGTTTCTATGAAATTTTTCCAATGAGAAGCATGTTAAAGACACATGTGGTGTTGTTCTAATGTGGGCATCCATGTTTCATTGGGAAAACAACCTTGGATCTTTTTGGAGTAACGAAGAGTCCACCCTTTTGCTTCAAAAAAATCTGTATATAATATACATAAACTCAAACAAACATTAGTACTTAAGAGAGCTGAAACTCTCTTGTTAAAAAATGTGCTAAACTATTATCCTCATCACTAATATATTATGTTTTAAAACTAAAGTTGGAAAGAAATAAGGACCATCTTATTAAACGAGTGTGAAAAACCTTATTAAGATTTTTAACTTGCAGAGATTTGTCAAAGTGCTTTAAGTCACTTCTTACAATAAATTCTTTTTCTTATAAGAATAGCCTAAAGGCTTAAATTCCTTTAACTATGGCTAGTAGTTCTTTATGTGTACTATGGTAGCTCTTTTGATTTGGCGTAAACTTACTAGAGCTATTTTCGAAAGTGGTAGTGATGGCCTGTGACATCTAGAAATGGAAACAGAAACGGAATCTAGTGCAACTTATAACAAGTGTCTTTTGGCAAAAGCGATTGGTTTGGTTTGCTGTGTTTAGACTTTCAGAATTTGCATTTTACGTGAAAAAATGCTTTGACATATACATTTTTGGAATTTAGCAGGACTGGAGGGGTTGGGATAAAAAGGGATTGAGATTTAAACCATTTACTATTACATCTTAAATAGCTTAATAATATAATTAAACACTATGCTTTGTAGTGTTTCTAGTATTTGTCTTTGTCGGTAATGAATAACAATATTTTTCATAGGTTTATTTTTCTCAACCATGACCCTATTCCTTTATGATGAAATTACTAGATATTGACTATGTTTCCTTGAAAGGATCCTTAAATTTTATTTACTGCTTGAACAACTTTAAATGATCTAATGCAAGATAAGAATTGTCTTAAAGATTGGAATGAGATAAATATGAATTCATCAAAAATATCAATAGGTAAGGACCCTTCGCACATGAACCATAACTATTGTCAATGTGAAACAAGGGACAATTGTCATCTCTTTACCCCTATGACAGCCTCATGTGCTCACACTTATAACACATTTTTATACGACCATGACAAGATACAATACAAAAGTTATGACCAATGATTCAATGCATTGTGTACTAAAGAAAGCCCACAATATTAAGGCCAATCATACTTTTGAAATGATCAAATAGAGAATGGATTCAATGAATATGTGTGCAAGGAGGAGAGCCCACAACACTTGAGGGGGGCCAATCATATATCTTTACTAATTGTCATTTTTCACTTTATTTACAATAAAATCTAGCCTTCTTTCTCCTTCTTAATTATTTGAGTAACTGTCAATAAGCAAATGTGGAGAAGCTTGCAAATAATTAAAATAAGTGACTTTTATCTTACAAATTTTAATTTAATCCTAATAATTGCTTATATTTATGTTTGCTGAGTACATTGAATCGTAGACGTTAACTACTCATCTTATTTGCAGTGAAACTTAAAAGATTTTGAGAGTTCTAAAACCTAATAAACTGCCAACTAATTAACAATACTCTTGAGCAAAGACAAGGAAACTTAGGACCGGTGGCACAACCCACACAACAGGGAAGAAGAAGGTGCCCTGTAAAAATGCAACACCCTGAAAATTTTTTAAAAACTTAAAAATTTTAACCAAACGAGAATTTCAGAAACAAATATCACGGAAATGAACAAAGACCCAGAGAGTCGGTACCTCATTCGAAAAATTTAAAATTATTTTTTTAAAAAAAAGAAAAATGAGTATGTGTACATCTGTAATCATTACCGGATCAGATTTTCGGGGGGCAAAGTTGTTGACGCCGCCATCCAAGCATATTACACATCAAAATTGATGCGAGGACGACAACGATTTCTTTTTTATTTTGCCTCTTCGGAAACGGGAGGTGGTCCCCGCAAGCGCCGACCTGCCGCTGCTGCTGCTAGTACTGCATGGGGATCTCCATATGCCAATCGTGCGCGCCACGTGTTCACATGGCGGGCCCCCTCATAAATCGCAAGGCAGCGAGTCAAACACGTTCCCGATCCGCCCATAAACTCACTCACTAACTCCCTCCCACCGTTATGAGCAACTGAACACGCAGCCACACGAAACCCAGTAAGAAAAAGAGAGGTCTAGACAAATTTCATCCTTTGCATGGGAAACTGAACACGCAGGAACACGGAACCCATTAAGAAAAAAGGAGGTTGGAAATTTCGGCCTTTGCATGGGCGACTGAACAGGCAGGAACACGAAACCCAAAAAGAAGGTCCAGACAAAGATAGGCCTGGAAATTTCGGCCATGGGCAACTGAACATGCAGGAACACCAAACCCAGGGTGGTCTAGACAAATTTCTGCCTTTGCGTACACATGTTCAACGGGCAGAGGCTGAGCAAGATGATGAATGAGGGTTCGGTGATGATTTTCATGAGGAGACACGGCTTCGTGGCGTCCTAGCGTCCTTTTCACAAATATTAAACCATATCATCATCGATGGCCTTTTAAAAAAAGTGTTATAAATACCACACCACTCTGCTAAGGAGCGACGAAGATATCCCAAGAAACAACACAAATCACAATGGCGGTTAACAAGCTTGTGCAGTTGTGCCTGCTCTTGGTAGTGGTGATCCTCACTGGGCTTGCAATGGCACAGAAACATCCTCTTATTGCTGGTGATTCTGTGTCTCTGGCTGTTCATGACTCTTACTTTCATGAAAAAGTAAGCCATGGAAAAACACGCTCATTTTATTTTTTGTTTCTGTTTTTGAATCTTATTATTTTCATGACTCTTACTTTCATGAAAAAGTAAGCCATGGAAAAACACGCTCATTTTATTTTTTGTTTCTGTTTTTGAATCTTATTATTTTGATGAACTCCACAGCCATTGCAACATAGGTTCTTCTGTTTGTGTTTGTGTCACAGGGACAGGAAACGGCACACAGTAGCAGCATGAGTATGGATACAAGGAGGAGGCTTGTAGACCAAGAAGAAGCAAACAGAGAACCTACCTTCACCTCATGGAAACTGCAACAGGAATGCCCCGATTAATTGCCCTTCTGCCAACATGAAGCAGGTGCATGTGTGATTTTCATGATTGCAAATTATATATGCAGCACTGTATACCCTATTGGCTTATAATGTCCATGTGAACCACTTTAACCTGTTTGAAATATCTTAAGCATCCATAATGTATGCTGTTTCTCCAGCATCTTGTGAAATTTCCCAAAAATTCTAGTTTCATTTGATGATTGATTGTTATTGTTAGTTAATGGTTAATGCTTTACCATTTAAGCCATGAACAACTATTGAGCATCTTTTTCCGTTACGAAAAGGGTCTGGGTTCATAATCATATATACACAACATGCCAATATATGGACTTTAATTTTACGTCTTTTCGCAGCGACCACGGAAACCATCCTGCTGTACAATTGTAATAGTTTACATTAGAATTAGATAATGTTCCATGCAAATTTCTCTCCGTCCCAATGACAGATGGCATTTCCTTGTATACCGGTGAGAGAACCATCCTGCGGAACCGTCTAATGGAATCTGATCCTGTGAAAAGTAAAGAAAATGGATTTGGAATTCGTCCAGGTAGCATGGTGGACTATGGCCAGGATTGAGAGCATCTTCCGTAAAAAGTTTTACCTGAGTCCGAAAAGGACAAATACAATATTCTGGCGACAACGAATCATCCAAGTTTAGGTGCCAAGGAATCTGTTCTTTCTGAGATATTTCTTCCGATACTGACATAGATTCGATGTATTTTCCTCCAACTGCTGCTGTTGCTGCATCGCCTAATAATCCCTGCGTATTTTTTTACACGAGGGCGTTGCTCGGCGTTTGCCCTATTTTGCAGAGGTTGCCACTGCTGCTGCTGTTGCTCCCACGGCGACGGCGATGCTGGAGTCGGAGAAAAACTTGACCACTCTTAGCCAGCCCCTTGAAACGTTCGATTGGGTTCTCGTTGCGATTCGAGCGTTTCGAGGGGGCTGGCTAAGAGCGGTCCAGATGCAAGTTTTTCTCCAACTCCAGCATCGCCATCGCCGCAGGAGCAACAGCAGCAGCAGTGGCAACCTCTGCAAAATAGGGCAAACGTGGAGCAACGCCCTAGCAACGCCCTCGTGTAAAAAAATACGTAGGGATTATCAGCAGATGCAGCAACAGCAGCAGTTGGAGGAAAATACATCGAATCTATGTCAGTATCGAAAGAAATATCTCAGAAAGAACAGATTCCTTCGCACCTAAACTTGGATGATTCGTTGTCGCCAGAATATTGTATTTGTCCTTTTCGGACTCAGGTAAAACTTTTTACAGAAGATGCTCTCAATCCTGGCCATAGTCCATGCTGCCTGGACGAATTCCAAATCCATTTTCTTTACTTTTCACAGGATCAGATTCCATTAGATGGTTCCGCAGGATGGTTCTCTCACCGGTATACAAGGAAATGCCATCTGTCATTGGGACGGAGAGAAATTTGCATGGAACCTTATCTAATTCTAATGTAAACTATTACAATTGTATAGCAGGATGGTTTCCGTGGTCGCGAAAAGACGTAAAATCAAAGTCCATATATTGGCATGTTGTGTATATAAGATTATGAACCACCCTTTTCGTAACGGAAAAAGATGCTCAACAGTTGTTCATGGCTTAAATGGTAAAGCATTAACCATTAACTAACAATAACAATCAATCATCAAATGAAACTAGAATTTTTGGGAAATTTCACAAGATGCTGGAGAAACAGCATACATTATGGATGCTTAAGATATTTCAAACAGGTTAAAGTGGTTCACATGGACATTATAAGCCAAGAGGGTAAACAGTGCTGCATATATAATTTGCAATCATGAAAATCACACATGCAGCTGTTTCAGGGTTTCCCTTCATGTGTATTGTGTGAAATATGTGCGTGTCGCTCAGTGCACAGAATAGCGCGAACCCTAAACCCTATGCTTCTACCCTGCCCGCTCATTCGATTCATGATAAGAATGTATGTTACAGGGATGTGTTTATTAATTCTTAATACATAAGGTAGTTTCAAACTACTAGTTTGTTCCGCAAAGGTGGTCAAAATAATTTGAATGGTAACGATCCACGTGCATCGTCAAGCTACCAACCTCTTTGTCATTGGAAATAATTCAAGTGGTAAGGATACACAGTCAACAGTCAAGCCAGCAACTTATGATTACCGGAACTTAGCATCTGCGTAGGAAGGAACATGGCTTACCTCTATTTATTATGCAGCTGGTTCTATTGGCCATGCACACAATCATAGAGGAGCCTTGGAAGTAAGCTGTCACACCGTCTTGAAAGCTGCCCCGAACTCGTGTGTAGGCCGACGTGAGGGATGTGCCAAACTGACCTGCACTCGGAGGTGTGGCATCGCTTCTGTTGGCCGCAGAAGAACAAATATGAGTAGGAGTACTCAAGTGCGTCGCAGCACAAATGGAAGATGAAGCTTCCACGAGTATCCAGTCTGTTGGGCAACTGATACTCAACTCTGGGTTGGCATCCAACGACACTGACAGTCGCTTTGGTAAGTGGTGACTTGGAACGCATGCAGGAGACATGCGATTTCGGATGCGGGAGTTACCACGAGCAATGCGGAAGGAAAGCGCATCGCAAGGTGTCTAGGTTCGACGCATCACAGCTGGCACCGCATCCAAGGGCGATGAAGATGCGAAGTGTAACCATTCTAGAGTGCGGAGCAGGATGCACCTAGCCTCGGATGCGCCCATGTGCGTTGCATGCAACACTCGAGTTCAGGAACGACACTCGAGTTCAGGAACTAGCACTCTCAATGGAGGTGTAGTGCCTATTTTGTAACTATGACATGGCCAATTGGAATTGGCGAGGCTGGGGGTGTCCGCGCTTATAAAACCCGAAGCGTTCTCGCATTTGAGACACACAGCTTCTGGGATTGTTGTATATCCTTTCGTGTGTGTGTCTTTGGGTACGTTGTGAGTTTGTCTCTGTGCGCTTCGTTTCATTTCGATTGGGTTCTCGTTGCGATTCGAGCGTTTCGAGGGGCTGGCTAAGAGCAGTTCTTAGCGCCATCACTCGGTAGGAATTGTGAAAAATTCTGCTGTGATTTCCGCTCCGTGACAGTGGTAAGGATACACAGTCAACAGTCAAGCCAGCAAGTTATGATTACCGGAACTTAGCATCCGCGTAGGAAGGAACATGGCTTACCTCTATTTATTATGCAGCTGGTTCTATTGGCCATGCACGCAATCACAGAGGGGCCTTGGAAGTAAGCAATAGCGGACAACCAAGCAGCACAATGAAGGTGAAGGTGAAGGTTAACAAGATTACAATCTTCTGCTTCCTTCTCCTCTTCTTGCTGCTGCTCCTGCTCCTGCTGACAAGTGCTGAAGAACATGGTTTTGTAAGTTTACTTTCTCCTGGCTGAGCAATATCTACACTCCTCAATCAAATATATTATAGCTTATTCTTGTGAACCAGGTTCTTCAAACCAACAACGCCCTCTCTTATTTTTGTTTCTGTGTCACAGAAAGATGAGAAAATGGCCAGCGGCGTGACCCTGACCGCAAGAAACATCCGATAGAAATTATTGAGAAGTGCTCCGAACTGCTGAGCGACGGAGCACGGGGCTCAGTGTGGATATGCGCTCCGAACTGCCGATCGGCGGAGCACGGGGCCCAGTGTGGAAATGCCTAGAAAATCCATAGTCCATACCCATAAATTGTGGTATTGTAAGCCATAACACAGTATGTCAGCATCCCAGTCGGTCGTTTGTGCTGTGAGTCTTAGAAATCTAAATTTAAAGAAATGTTCGGTTTTGGAAGCACCCTCCATCCCCATTTTAAGAGTATCAGCCGAGTATAATAAAGTTCACAGCAAGGTGTTAGTTTACTGCGTAAAAATCCCAAGTTTTCCTATTTGATGTCATATTTAGTAAAGGTTTTCCAATTCTGTCAATTAAGATTCCCAATTGTTCCATCTAATGTCCTAATTTTTTTTATTACCCATGGATTAGTTGAAATTTTTATTTTTATTTAATATCCAATTTCAATAACTAATGTCCTTTTTCCAACTCATTAAAATTCCAAAATTTACATTCAAATATTTAAATTAGAATATTCAAAATATGGTACATTTTTGTAACTACATCACCACATGTAGTATACTCTACATAGCTCAAAGCTTGCATTCATACATATATGTTATAATTGTAGTATTATCATTTGTAGACTTTAATACAAATTTTCTGATTTTTTTCCTAGCAATATCACGATTGAAACCTTGGAATATTTGTAATATAGGTACACCCCAGCATATATAGTCTAATTAGAAATTTATAACTTTGTATGACCCAGCAAAATTGAAGTTATAACTTAAAGCTTTCAAATCAAGAATTTTACCTCTTTACATTTTATGTTTTAACAGCCTTTGTTTATCTTTCTTTGCATGTGCATGTGACATGTACTAACTTACTTTTTTATTAATTTGATTTTAATTATTTTTTCCCTTTCCTATTTTATAAGATTAACTTCAATTTTCTCTCTTTAACTAAAACCCCAAGATGCAAGCACTCATAATAAGTACACTGGTACTCTAAATCAAATTCTCTTTCAACTGATGGGATCTTTATTAAATGCACTACTTGACCATATACCGAATTCATATCTAGGCAACATTCATTGTAGTCATATAGTTTAAATGCTGAAACATTTATGAGATCTTTAGCGAACTGAAATAGTGATATCTCAAGGATTGTTATAATAAAAAAATAAACTTTGAATTTTAATTTAATGAAAAAAGTGATAGAGGGTATAGCTTGGGTAAGGTTAAGGTTCAAATTTCTCCATGAACAAAGCATTATATAATCACATATGCATAACTAAATGTGGATAATACGGAATAAAACATGCATAATTGAATATACATAAAAAATAAAAGATGCATAGCCAAATACTTGTAAAGACATGAAAACTAGTAGAAAGAAAAAGATCCAAAGGTAATTGGAGTTTAACATTTAATCATAAAATATAAGAAAATATATGATTGAGCTCTAATACTACTAAAAGCAAAGGATACAAAACTTTAACAAGATACTCTAACAAGTATATCATATTTAATTATACAAGACAATAGCAACAACAACAACATTAACAATAATAACTATAATAGTACCTACAATAATATAATCCTATGATTTAGTTGATAAAATTGGAATTATACTATTGAAATAAATATGATAATATTAAATAATTAAATGCATGCATTAAATTAAATAATTAAACCTATGGAAGTTTTGGCTTTGACTGAATTTCTTGGATCCACAATGTAACAATATACCTTTTGATGTTGAAGATATCTAGAACCTTAATTTCTCTCTACTTGATGTCTTCCTCAAGTACCATTGGTAGTGTTAGGGACTTCTTTATCTTTTACTCCTTGTATATATGACTTGAAGCTTTCCTTATTCGCGGTTTGGTGAATTACTACCATTGTATCCTATTGGCATACAAATGCTTTCTATTTGGTTGTTGTTCTAATATTGTTGTACTTCTTGTTGACTTACATTATTGTTTTGTCTATTATGTATATTTACGAAGTATAGGCTTGGGTTTATTTATACTCTGTAGGAAAATGAAAAATGTAAAAATTGTAGAGCTAAAAACTCAAAATGAATACAAATTACACACAAAATGAAATGATAGACTTTATTAAATGAATAAAGAATGGGTTTAGAAAATTTGTACAAAAAATGCTTATAGGAGAGCAAAGAGGGGTTCACGTGGGTGGGGATCTTAAGTCCATTGAAGTTAATAAAATCCACTTCATGACTCGGATGCTCAGCCACTCTCGATGTTATTGAACCTTCTCTATTGCTACTCAAAACCTGCAACATTGGTCAGTAGTAGGGTTGAGAAATGTGAAGGATTGGTGTTGCCAAAATGCTCTATATTGGGATTTAGAGATCCTACTAGGACAACGTTGACATCCAAGGCTCACAAATCCTAAGTCAAGTAACAAGGGTAATAAGGCTACAATGGTTCTATGCTAGAAGACTTCAAGAAGTTTTATTTCTAAAGGGTAGCAAGAGCTCTTGAATGCCCAAAAATCCAAATGCCAAGAAATGCCAAAAGTGTGGAACCTTGAAATGTTGTGGGAATTTGGTTTTTATAGTTTTTTGGCCATGAAATGGGCTGCAAATTTTCTGCAAAAGGATGGCATATTAGGCTGCAAATTGCTACAAATTTCTACCATTTCATGGGGGTAGGTGCAAAAAATATAGGGGGGAGGGGAGGGGTTATCATATATGGAAAGTGTCATACTCCCATGGTCATTCCTTTCACCAAAAATAGTACTGGGGGTGCACCTTCCACACTGGCTTTACTTCGTCCACACTAGCATTATAGGGTTCTCACTAGAGTTGATGTGATATTAATATCTTGGTCATGTTGCTTCCACATTGGGGAGGAGGTATCAATGTTGGCAATATGAAAGATCAATGCTAGGAATGAAAGCCAAAACCTTCCATGTTGAGCATTACCCCACACACACTCCGCCGCACCCCGCACCCACCATCCCCCCNCCCCCCCCCCCCCCCCCCCATCTGTTTTCTATGTTGGGGATAGGTGAGATCCACTTCCCTACACGCCTCCATGCTAGTTTTGATGCCTTTACACTAGGGGGTAGGTGAGATTTACCCCTTGCTAGTGTTTCTAACATAGAAATGTGTATACCCCACATAAAACCCATAAAAGTATCATTTTTGGCATCCCAAAAGGCATCTTTGACCCCCTCCCCCAAGCCCAAATATAGACACTAGGTAACTCTTTTCTCATGCAGAATGAGTCTTTGACCACTTATGAGGCATTTTTTAATTCCAAAAGTATGAAACATGTGAGATTTCCCCTCATGGATTACAACTTCCACATTTACAATGAAGTTTTACCTCAGGTTTCATGAGATGGGGTTACAAAGGTTACAATATGAAAATTTGGTGGTGTTTCATTGGTTCCTCATTGTTGGTTGATGAGGGGCTAGGTACCCTTACACTCAACCATACGAATACAAGCGTTCATGCATGATCCGATTGAACTCCGTGGATAGGCTAGTTGTGGTATCTATATAGTTACACGTTGATCGCAATTCGCTGTCTTCCCACCTAGACTAGTATTTGCTTTGTCACGTATGGTTTAGTCCAGAGTGAGGCGTATGATGTGATCCTAAATTAGTGCTACTCCTAGAGACAATCAAAAATAATATTGCTTAAACTAATGAGTAATAGGAAATGGAGTCTAAGCTAACCTAAGTGTGATGAGCATCCATTCCTTAATCATCCGTACACATCTTGGACCTTGTGCACGACTACTACTGGGATTACCAAGCGTAGATCCTAGGTACACTACTGGGTTACCAAGTAGCCACACTTAAATGCTCGTGATTAAGTCGTACTCATTCTGCATTTAACAACAGCAATAGTAAATGATGATAAAGAAATATTAACTAAGAAAATAATAAATAACAATAATAATTAAATAATTAAAACTAAGTGAATGCTGCAATGATGAAGTAATCTCGATCTTTATTTCCGGTCATGTGTGCGTCCAAGTATGTCACACTCGAATAAAGGTGTCGTACAATTACAAGCATCACACTGCGGGCATGCACTTGGGAAAATAATCTAACTCCTATGGAAACAAAATGCAAGGGCTTCGCTACAACTACTCGAAGCCTCCTAAATAAGGTGTGATGAGTGGCGAGGTACCCCTACACTCAACCATACGAAACGAGCGTCGCACGCGTGATCCGGTCGAACTCCGCAGATGGACTAGTTGTGGTATCTAGATAGTTAGCCTTAGGTCGCAGTTCGCTGTCTTCCCATCTAGACTAGTTTTGCATATGTCACGTATGGTTTAGTCTAGATGAGGTGTATGATGTGTTCTAATTCTATCGCTACTCCTGATGGCAATGGAAAATAATATTAACTAACTCTAAGCTAAGAGGAAAAGGTAAGAAAATCTAATCTAGCCTAAGTGCGACGAGCAACCGATTCCTTGATCAACCGTACACATCTTGGACTTCGTGCACGACTGCCACTGGGACTACCAAGCATAGGCCTAGGTACGCCACTGGGATTACCAAGCGCAGACCCCAAATACGCCACTGGGTTACCAAGCGTAGATCCCCCTAGCTACACCACTGGGCTACCAAGCAGTCACACTTAAATGCTCGTAATCAAGTCGTACTCGTTCCGCTTCTAGGAGTTTAAGGGTTAGAAACTAATCGCGATGAGTAACCGATTCCTTAACTAGCCGTACACACCCGTAGATGCTCGTAGTCAAGTCGTACTTACACCGCGCTATGAAAGCAATAAATAACATGAAATAAATAACAATAAATAAACTAAGTGAATGCTGCAATGATGAAGTAATCTCGATCTTTATTGCCGGTCATGTGCGTGTCCAAGTACGGCACACTCGAATAAAGACACCGTACAATCACATTCACCACACTGCGGGCAGACACGGGAAAATTCTAACTCTGGAGGGATCAAACTGCCAGAGCTTCGCTACCTAAAACTGGGATCCCCAAATGAGGGAGAGCCGCCTCTTATTTATAGGAATTGCGGCTGGTTGTGATATCGCGTACGCGATATCGTAGGGAAGGACACGATATCGCGTACGCGATATCGCGGCCGACGCAAACCGCGTCTCATCAAGGTGGAAGACCCTCTAATTGATAGGCCGGAATAGGCGGCTGCGTAAACGGGGCCACGTCGACGCAGGAAGGCTGCATCGACGGGGCTACATCAACGCAGCCGCATATACGAGACCTTGTATACGCGGCCTAGTCGACGCATCGACTATATAGCGCTTCATAAACGAGGATGCATTGATGGGGATGCGTTGATGCAACTATTCACACCAAAGTTTTGCAAAAGAGTTTTAAGATAAAATTGGCGTCCAAAGGAAGCCAAACTTGGAATTTCAATTTATAATTCCCTTTTAACTACTTTATGTTTGATGTATTTCTTAAAAATGTTCAAGTATTTTGAGATGTTTTTAGATAAATTAAAAGTCTTTATTGTTGTTATTCACATAATATTAACATTGCCATTAGTTTGGCAATATCATTATTATAGTGCTAGTAAATAAATAATAAGAATCAAAGGTAGAGAATAATAAGAAAAGGCATGTTGTAAAATGTATTGAGCTATAAAATGATATTTATAGCTTCCATCCTTATAATGTGGTGCCTCATAATATGAATAATGAAGGCTATTTATATTAATTTCTATAGACTTATTAGTCCTGACTATGTATAAATGATTTTTTCTATCAAATATTGATTGTATTTATAATAGTAGGCTCATAAAAGTGAATGTTTTAGAAAATTGGAAACCTATTAAAATAGTTGTATAATACTCAAAAATTCTCTAAATAATCAAATAGGAGGTAAAATTCCAAGCCTAGATTAGCTAAACATTTAGAAGTAGGATTAGTGGACCGTAGGTTGTCTTTCTAATTTATAGTTATAGTTTCTCACAATGTATGGTTGAGCATGACCAAGTCATATTGTTGATGTATTATATAATGAAAACAAACTATGCAAAGTATAAGAGAACATTAAGTAATGAAAATGGGATTCCACATCTACGTGAGCCATAGTGTCTTAAATATAATTAAGAAAAGCACGTCACGCACTTACGAGTGCACAGCATTGATCAAGATTCAGGATTAGTCGTGGGTTTAATTCTTGTCTTCCCTAATGGTGTGGCATGGCTATGTTCATTTGGAAAAAAGAAAACGAAAAACAATGGAGGAGAAAAACAAAAATACATAAAGAAAAAGCAAAAAGCCAAAAACAATGGTGTACTCCCTACAGGTCCTTGGTTATTCGAACCCGAGGTAAGGTCGTTGGGCTTTTCCCTTATAAGTTTTTTTTTCAATTTCGGACGTAGCTAGTGCGAGCCGCGGCCCCCAAAACAGCCGGGAAAGAACAGCCGGGAAAGAAACAAGAAAGAAAAGCAAAAACAATGGAGGAGTCCGCACTTCAATTTGATTACCTTCAGATAACAAAGGGCCGTTTTTAGTCCGATCGGCAAATAGCCGTTTTTCAGTACGCACTTTCTTTTCTACGCCTTCCCACTCAGCTTTTACCCATTAATATTTTTCCTATTATTTTACATCGTTTCCCAAGTTTTCGTTTTCGCAATTTGCTTTTACAGGATTAAACTTTTACCTTCTTATCATTTGTTTCTTTTTTCTCTGTATCACTCTTGGTACATCGGCGGATTAATATTGTTTTTACATCGTTTTCCATGGTTTCCTTTTGTTCGACTTCACAGGTTTTTGCCTTTTCCCAACGTTGCTCTGAATTGACTTTATTCCAGTATTCATGTTATTGTCTTTCCTCTTCTCTATGTTGTTTGTTGTTTTTCACTTTGATTGTTTTTTTGTTTTTCGATGTTGTTTTTAAGTTCACTCATCATCACATAAGTTCACTCGTCATCACACCCACCCAGGGTAATGAAATCTTACCTAATTAGCTTAGATATATATACATAATCTTTATCAATTGGCTAAAATGATTTTAAAGAAGAAGATGTTAACCAAGCTTAACTATTAGATGAGGTAACAAGATACCTAAAAACAAAATCACTTATTCTTTGTTTGTTTCTTTACCACTTACCCAATTTAGTTTTACCCTCTCAATCAAGTTTGCTTGTTCTTTGTTTGTTCATGACCTTTTTGAAAAATAGATTTCTCACATAAATAATGCTCAAAAACACTATGAACCAATGAGAGGCTAAAACTAAATTGGATTTCTGCAATTATTCTTTAAATATTGTAAAAAAAGCTTGGACCTTATTGCAAATTTTTGCTATATACAATTGTGTAACAACTTTAAACATATTTAATTTTATGTTGGCTAATTTCATGTGTACCTTGAAGCATGTGGCAAGTGTGCCAGCCAAAGGAGGTCAGGAAGACGAAAGGACACAGCACCACACCACCATTAAAATGGCTTTCACCACGCCTGCCTGGCTGCCCACGCCAGCAACCATGCAACGAATGGAGCAGCAGCGTCTCCACATGGAGATGGAAGGCAACCCTCCATCCATGATTCCATATTTATAATCAACATGAACGACACCCCACCCCACATAGCATCTTCATCATCATTACGATATACATTCTTAGAAAATAAAATAAAGTAAAATCTACAACCAAGAGTTATGACAGATGCGGACCTGCAGCAGCAGTCACAGACAGACACGGAACGGAATGGAAATGGAGCTCCTGGTTTCGGAATCGTAGAGCTCCGCGGAGCTTAGAACGAAGCAGTCGCTGCTGATGCCGCGGGCCACGACGGCGATCTCGCCGGAGTTATTGGAGCCAAAAAGGCACCGCGAAACCATCATTGCCGCGCCGTGGGCCCAGCTGTGCGTGAGAAGAGTGTAGCGCCAGACGACGAATGCGGTCAATTCGGGGCCGAAAACCAGGAGCTGCGTGCCCACGGCCACTCATTCTTTGTCTGCGCAATTGAAGCAAGCGTCCGACAGGATCCGCGGCAGGCGCATCCAGCGCTGCCGCCGCCGATCGAACGCTTCCCAGCCGACCAGATTGCACACCATGTAAATCCACGGCTCCGCCATTCCTAGCTGCCTCCGGAGCCTGTAAAGGTCGCCCGATTTCAGAAGCCCATTGAAGCTCTTATTCACGCAGGCCAGCGAGCCGTAGCCGGATCTTGAGGCTTAGGCTAAACAATCCAGGCCGACTTCTTGTGGAGGCACTGGAATCACAATCCAGGCCGACTTCTTGTGGAAGCACTGGAATCCATGAATCGTGAGATCCTTCTCCTCCTCCTCCTCCGCCTTCTTCTTCTTCGTTTTCGTTTCCGTTGCCATTGTTCTGCGCTTTCTTTACCTTCTTGAGAAGCCCCTTTGGACTCCCACATCTGCGCAGGTCCAGATGCAAGTTTTCCTCCGACTCCAGCATCGCCGTCGCCGCGCGAGCAACAGCAGCAGCAGTGGCAACCTCTGCAAAATAGGGCAAACGCGGAGCAACGCCCTAGCAACGCCCTCGTGTATACGCAGGGATTATCAGCAGATGCAGCAACAGCAGCAGTTGGAGGAAAATACATCGAATCTACGTCAGTATCGGAAGAAATATCTCAGAAAGAACAGATTTCTTGGCACCTAAACCTAAACTTGGATGATTCGTTGTCGCCAGAATATTGTATTTGTCCTTTTCGGACTCAGGTAAAACTTTTTACAGAAGATGCTCTCAATCCTGGCCATAGTCCATGCTGCCTGGACGAATTCGAAATCCATTTTCTCAGATTCCATTAGACGGTTAACAATCAATCATCAGATGAAACTAGAATTTTTGGGAAATTTCACAAGATGCTGGAGAAATAGCATACATTATGGATGCTTAAGATATTTCAAACAGGTTAAAGTGGTTCACATGGACATTATAAGCCAAGAGGTTAAAGTGGTTCACATGGACATTATAATTTGCAATCATGAAAATCACACATGCAGCTGCTTCAGGGTTTCCCTTCATGTGTATTGTGTGAAATATGTGTGTGTCGCTCAGTGCATCGAATAGGGCGAAACTTGGCTATTTTTGGAGCGCCTTCCGGCATGGGCGCCACCTGTTGAGGATACTGTGAACCTGCTGATGCTTCTGCCCTGCCCGCTCATTCAATTCATGATAAGAATGTATGTTACAGGGATGTGTTTATTAATTCTTAATACATAAGGTAGTTTCAAACTACTAGTTTGTTCCGCAAAGGTGGTCAAAATAATTTGAATGGTAATGATCCACGTGCATCGTCAAGCTACCAACCTCTTTGTCATTGGAAATAATTCGAGTGGTAAGGATACACAGTCAACAGTGAAGCTAGCAAGTTATGATTACCGGAACTTAGCATCTGCGTAGGAAGGAACATGGCTTACCTCTATTTATTATGCAGCTGGTTCTATTGGCAATGCACGCAATCACAGAGGAGCCTTGGAAGTAAGCTGCCACACTGTCTTGAAAGCTGCCCCGAACTCGCGTGCAGGCCGACGCGAGGGATGTGCCAAACTGACCTGCACTCGGAGGTGTGGTGTCACTTCTGTTGGCTGCAGAAGAACAAATATGAGTAGGAGTACTCAAGTGCATCGGAGCGCACAAATGGAAGATGAAGCTTCCACGAGTATCCAGTCTGCTGGGCAACTAATACTCAACTCTGGGTTGGCATCCAGACAGTCACTTTCGGTAAGTGGTGACTTGGAACGCATGCAGGAGACATGCGATTTCGGATGCGGGAGTTACCACGAGCAATGCGGAAGGAAAGCACATCGCAAGGCGTCTAGGTTCGACGCATCACAGCTGGCACCGCATCCGGGGACGATGAAGAAGCGAAGTGTAACCGTTCTGGAGTGTGGAGCGGGATGCACCTAGCCTGGGATGCGCCCAGGTGCGTCGCATGCAACACTCGAGTTCAGGAACTAGCACTCTCAGTGGAGGTGTAGTGCCTGTTTTGTAACTATGACATGGCCAATTGGAATTGGCAAGGCTAGGGGTGTCCGCGCCTATAAAACCAGAAGCGTTCTCGCATTTGAGACACACAACTTCTGGGATTGTTGTATATCCTTTCGAGAGCAATAAAGGTTGGAGCTTTTGCCCGTATCCAAGTGCCTCCAGTTTCGTGTGTCTTTGGGTACGTTGCGAGTTTGTCTCTGTGCGCTTTGTTTCGTTTCGATTGGGTTCTCGTTGCAATTCGAGCGTTTCGAGGGGCTAGCTAAGAGCGGTTCTTAGCACCATCGCTCTGTAGGAATCGTGAAAAATTCTGCTGCGATTCTACCTCGTGACAAGTTGGTATCAGAGCTGAAGAACGAAATGGGGGATCTGGCAGAACGGGTAGCTGTTCTGGAAGCGCTATTGGGAAGCCCTGCGCCTGATGCTCAGATGGTGGCTGAGCAAGCTTCTTTGCACCAGCAGAGGATCGTCGATCTGCAAGAGAGCAGCGACGTGGTGCATTGCGAGCTCACTGCTCATGTGGAGCAAATCGAAGGCTTGAAGGAATGCCTGTCGTCCCTTGAGGATGACCTCGCGCTGCTGAAGAAGATTATTGCAGGATCTTCTGGTGGGGGCGATTCCCATGACATTTCCAAGCTGAAAGTCCCGGAACCGAAGCAATTCGGTGGAAGCCGTAATGCCAAGGAGTTGGAGAACTTCTTGTGGGATATGGAGCAATACTTTTGTGTTGCTCGCGTCCCTGAAGATCAAAGAGTGACGATCACTAGCATGTACCTGGTTGGGGATGCTAAACTATGGTGGCGGAATCGCATCGAGGACGATGAGAGCGCCGGACGTCCTCAGATCACCACTTGGGAATCCTTGCAGAAGGATCTGAAGGATCAGTTCCTGCCTCTCAATGCTGCCTGGTTAGCGAGAGAGTCCTTGCGGAAGTTGCGACACACTGGAACGGTTCGTGACTACGTGAAGGAATTCAGTTCTTTGATGCTTGACATCAAGAACATGTCTGAGGAAGACAAGTTGTTTAACTTCTTATCTAGATTGCGGGCTCAGGCGGAGCTTAGAAGGCAGAGCGTGAAGGATCTGCCATCAGCCATAGCTACGGCGGATGGCTTGGTTGATTATAAGCTGGGAAAACCGGAATCCCATTCAGACCGGAAAAAGCCCAAGGACGAGGGTAAGAAGGGCGGAAAGTATCACCGAGGTAACAAGGAGAAGAAGAAGGAGGGGGAGTCCTCCAAATGCAAGGGAGAAGCAACCTCCCAAGGAAAGAAATTCTCTTCTGGTTGCTTCATTTGTGATGGGCCACATCGGGCTAGAGAATGTCCCACGCAAGAGCGACTCGCATCCCTACAGCTCACGGATGAACCGGAGGGCGAAGGCAGCTCGAATCCCCGATGCAACCCATTGCAATTACTGAACGCTCTAGCTTGCCAGAAATCCTGCGCGCCGAATGAGCTAATGTTCGTTGAGGTGTGTCTCGATGGACAGAAGGTGAGCACAATGCTAGACACAGGAGCCACTAACAACTTTGCCTCTCAAAAATTGGTGGAATAGCTTGGCCTGACCGTTGCCAAGAGCCAAAGTTGAGTGAAGTCAGTGAACTCGGGTGCACAACCTGTGCATGGACTGATCTCATCTAGCCTCAAAGTGGGTCTTTGGGAAGGGAAGTGCAACTTCATGGTTGTTCCTCTAGATGACTTCGAGCTCATTCTTGGCATGGAGTTCTTTGTGAAGGTGAAAGCCATGGTGGTGCCACACTTGGGTGGAATGCTGATCGCTGAGGAGCAGCATCCCAACTTTGTCTCTATCACGCATCGAGAGCGGAAGCTGAAACTGCAGTCGGCTGCTCAGACCAATGCGAGGGTGAAAAGAGGCGAAGAGACCTTTCTGACCACCTTGATAGAGATCAAGGATGATCAGATGGTTGAGGTCTCGGATTTTGTTGGTTCGCTGCTTTTAGAGTTCTCTGATGTGATGCCTGCTGAGTTACCGAAGGTTTTGCCTCCTTGGAGGAGGATCGATCACAAGATTGAGTTGGAAGCAGGTGTGCGGCCGCTTGCGAGCGTGCCGTATCGCATGTCTCCCATGGAGCTTGCGAAGTTGCAGAGGCAACTCGATGAACTCTTGGAGGCTGGCTACCTCCAACTGTCAAAAGCGTCGTATGGAGCACTGGTGCTGTTTCAGAGGAAACAAGACAGGACACTACGGATTTGCATTAATTACAGAGCACTCAACAAGATCACCATCAAGAACAAGTACCCGGTGCCAAATGTGGCAGATCTGTTCGATTGACTGGCCAAAGCGAGGTATTTTACCAAGCTAGATCTGCGGTTCGGTTACTGGCAGGTACACATCGCCGTTGGGGACGAAGCAAAAACAGCGTGCGTAACTCGATACGGTTCCTTCAAGTTTCTGGTGATGCCTTTTGGACTCACCAATGCCCCTGCCACGTTCTGCAACCTCATGAATGATGTCTTGTATGAGTTTCTGGATCAATTCGTGGTGGTTTATCTTGACGACATTGTTGTCTACAGCGAGAGCCTAGAGGCTTATGCAGAACATTTGAGACAGGTCTTCTGCAGGTTGCGGAGCAACTGATTGTTTGTGAAGAAAGAGAAATGCGAATTCGGGGTTCAGGAAATCTTGTACCTGGGACACCGCATCTCGCACAAGGAGATTCGGATGGATGATTGGAAGGTCAAGGCGAGTGAGGAGTGGCCCGCTCCCAAGAAAGTGCCTGAGTTGCGATCCTTTTTAGGACTCGCCAACTACTATCGTCGTTTCATAGAGGGCTACGCCCGCAAGATAGCTCCTCTTACCGATCTCCTAAAGAAAGACCAAACATGGGTTTGGTCTGAAGCCTGTGAGAAGGCTTTTCAGCGAATCAAGGAAGTGGTAACCTCCGAACCGGTGCTTCGGTTACCAAATTTTGAAGTTCCTTTTGAACTTCACACGGATGCTTCAGACAGAGCTCTCGGAGGAGTTCTAGTTCAGGAAGGGCATCCCGTTGCATTCGAAAGTCGCAAGCTGAAAGAAGTTGAGCAGAGGTACACTGCTCATGAGAAAGAGATGACTGTGGTAGTGCATTATTTCACAGTGTAGAGACACTATCTGCTCGGAACCAAGTTCACGGTTGTCACAGACAATGTGGCAAACACATATTTTACAACCCAAAAGAAACTATCTTCAAAGCAGGCAAGGTGGCAAGAGTTCCTTGCTGAATTCGACTTCGATTGGGTTCATCGCCCTGGGAAGGAGAACCAGGTGGCAGATGCTCTTAGTCGCAAGGAGGTTCAAGCATACGTTGCTGCATTAACAACAGTTCAATCGAACTTTGTTGATAAGATCAGGGGAGCCGTGGAGGGAGACAAAACATATTGTCAACTCCGGTAGCAGGTGCATGATGGACTAGTGCGGAAGTATTGGATTGAGTCTGATCTTCTGTATGCTCGAGGTAGTCAGTTGTATGTGCCTAAGGGCAGTGGACTTCGACAGGAGTTGCTCCGGGAGACACATGACACCTAGTGGGTTGGCCACCCCGGGGTAAAACACATGATGACATTGCTATCACAGGGGTATTTTTGGCCAAAGATGGAGGAAGACGTAGAGTTGTACGTCCGAACTTGTCTAGTTTGTCAATTAGACAAGACTAAGAGGAAGAAGCAAGCAGGGCTTCTTCAGCCTCTTCCTATACCAGCGAGGGCTTGGGAATCGGTATCAATGGATTTCATCACAGGTTTTCCTTCGGTTGATGGGAAAGCATCCATTCTTGTGGTGGTTGATCGATTCTCAAAGTATGCGGTGTTTGTGGCAGCACCCAAGGAATGCACTGCGGAGGCAACTGTCGAGTTGTTCTTTCGGTATGTTGTGAAGGTGTTCGGGGTCCCCAGGGACATAGTGAGTGATCGGGATGCCCGATTCACGGGGAACTTCTGGGTAGCATTGTTTACCTTGATGGGCTCGGAGCTGAAGTTCTCCACTACTAATCATCCCCAGACGGATGGGCAGACAGAGCGAGTGAATGCTCTTGTTGAAGAGTACTTGCGTCACTTTGTGACCGCAAGTCAGCGAAATTGGGTGTCGTTGCTGGACACGGCCCAGTTTTGCTACAATCTCCACTAGACTTCTTCGATTGGCATGAGTCTTGTGGAACTGGTTTTCGGGCATCCGCCCTTGACGCCCTTGGAGGTCGTCAAAACCAAGTCTCCAGGGAAGTGTCCCACGGCGTATCGGTTCGCTAGAGACAAGCAGGAACTCCTAGAACAAGCAAGAGAAAGCTTGGCCAAAGCGCAGCGGCGCATGAAGAAGTACGCGGATGCGCATCGGAGGGCACTGGAGTTTAAGGAGGGAGATCAGGTGCTCTTGAAATCGACTCCTCAAATTTGAAAGCGCGTTACCGACAAGCGGTTCCACAAAGGTCTGTTACAGAAGTATGATGGCCCGTTTGAGGTCATTAAACGAGTTGGCCCTGTGGCATATCGGTTAAGGCTTCCGGAACGAATGAAACCTCATCCTACGTTCCACGTGAGTTTCTTGAAACCGTACCATGCGGATGCATCGATGCATCAAGTGCGGCGAGTGCCTCCGGGTGTTCGTAAGGAACTCACAAAGGTTGCGGTTAAAATTATTGATCACCGGACCGAGGGAGCCAGTCGCAAGAATAGGCGCACTGACTACCTAGTTCAGTGGCAAGGTGAAAGCAGGGGAGGACGCGACATAGGAGCGCGACATCACCCTGTGGCAGTTCGAAGATCTGGTGAATACTTACCTGAGTTCGACGAGGACGTCGAACACCCTTGGCGGGGGTGGGTTTGTCACCCAGTCTTGAAAGCTACCCCGAACTCGCGTGTAGGCCGACGCGAGGGATGTGCCAAACTGACCCGCACTCGGAGGTGTGGCGTGGCTTCTGTTGGCCGCAGAAGAACAAATATGAGTAGGAGTACTCAAGTGCGTCGGAGCGCACAAATGGAAGATGAAGCTTCCACGAGTATCCAGTCTGCTGGGCAACTGATACTCAACTCTAGGTTGGCATCCAGACAGTTGCTTTCGGTAAGTGGTGACTTGGAACGCATGCAGGAGACATGCAATTTCGGATGCGGGAGTTACCACGAGCAATGCGGAAGGAAAGCGCATCGCAAGGCGTCTAGGTTCGAGCAATGCGGAAGGAAAGCGCATCGCAAGGCGTCTAGGTTCGACGCATCACAGCTGGCACCGCATCCGGGGGCGATGAAGACACGAAGTGTAACCGTTCTGGAGTGCGGAGCGGGATGCACTTAGCCTGGGATGCGCCCAGGTGC
Source organism: Gnetum montanum (assembly GCA_015680685.1). Lineage (NCBI taxonomy): Eukaryota > Viridiplantae > Streptophyta > Gnetopsida > Gnetales > Gnetaceae > Gnetum > Gnetum montanum. Next base: position 945,877 of record MNCI01029802.1, on the reverse strand, counting down.
GTCGCATGCAACACTCGAGTTCAGGAACTAGCACTCTCAGTGGAGGTGTAGTGCTTGTTTTGTAACTATGACATGGCCAATTGGAATTGGCAAGGCCGGGGGTGTCCGCGCCTATAAAACCCGAAGCGTTCTAGCATTTGAGACACACAGCTTCTGGGATTGTTGTATATCCTTTCGAGAGCAGTAAAGGTTGGAGCTTTTGCCCGTATCCAAGTGCCTCTGGTTTCGTGTGTCTTTGGGTACGTTGCGAGTTTGTCTCTGTGCGCTTCATTTCGTTTCGATTGGGTTCTCGTTGCGATTCGAGTGTTTCGAGGGGCTGGCTAAGAGCGGTTCTTAGCGCCATCAGTAGGAATTGTGAAAAATTCTGCTGCGATTTCTGCCCCGTGACAGTGGTAAGGATACACAGTCAACAATCAAGCCAGCAAGTTATGATTACTGGAACTTAGCATCCGCGTAGGAAGGAACATGGCTTACCTCTATTTATTATGCAGCTGGTTCTATTGGCCATGCATGCAATCACAGAGGAGCCTTGGAAGTAAGCAATAGCGGACAACCAAGCAGCACAATGAAGGTGAAGGTGAAGGTTAACAAGATTACAATCTTCTGCTTCCTCCTCTTCTTGCTGCTGCTCCTGCTGACAAGTGCTGAAGAACATGGTTTTGTAAGTTTACTTTCTCCTGGCTGAGCAATATCTACACTCCTCAATCAAATATATTATAGCTTATTCTTGTGAACCAGGTTCTTCAAACCAACAACGCCCTCTCTTATTTTTGTTTCTGTGTCACACAAAGATGAGAAAATGGCCAGCGGCGTGACCCTGAGCCAAGAAACATCTGACGGAAATTATTGGGAAGTGCTCCGAACTGCTGAGCGGCGGAGCACAGGGGCTCAGTGTGGAGATGCGCTCCGAACTGCCGATCGGCGGAGCACGGGGCTCAGTGTGGAAATGCCCAGGAAATCCATAGTCCATACCCATAAATTGTGGTATTGTAAGCCATAACACAGTATGTCAGCATCCCAGTCGGTCGTTTGTGCTGTGAGTCTTAGAAATCTAAATTTAAAGAAATGTTCGGTTTTGGAAGCACCCTCCATCCCCATTTTAAGAGTATCGGCCGAGTATAATAAAGTTCACAGCAAGGTGTTACTTTACTGCGTAAAAATCCCAAGTTTTCCTATTTGATGTCATATTTAGTAAAGGTTTTCCAGTTCTGTCAATTAAGATTCCCAATTGTTCCATCTAATGTCCTAATTTTTTTTATTACCCATGGATTAGTTGAAATTTTTATTTTTATTTAATATTCAATTTCAATAACTAATGTCCTTTTTCCAACTCATTAAAATTCCAAAATTTACATTCAAATATTTAAATTAGAATATTCAAAATATGGTACATTTTTGTAACTACATCACCACATTTAGTATACTCTACATAGCTCAAAGCTTGCATTCATACATATATGTTATAATTGTAGTATTATCATTTGTAGACTTTAATACAAATTTTCTGATTTTTTTCCTAGCAATATCATGATTGAAACCTTGGAATATTTGTAATATAGGTACACCCCAGCATATATAGTCTAATTAGAAATTTATAACTTTGTATGACCCAGCAAAATTGAAGTTATAACTTAAAGCTTTCAAATCAAGAGTTTTACCTCTTTACTTTTTATGTTTTAACAACCTTTGTTTTTCTTTCTTTTCATGTGCATGTGACATGTACTAACTTACTTTTTTATTAATTTGATTTTTAATTATTTTTTCCCTTTCCTATTTTATAAGATTAACTTCAATTTTCTCTCTTTAACTAAAACCCCAAGATGCAAGCACTCATAATAAGTACACTGGTACTCTAAATCAAATTCTCTTTCAACATATAACTTAAAGCTTTCAAATCAAGAGTTTTACCTCTTTACTTTTTATGTTTTAACAACCTTTGTTTTTTTTCTTTTCATGTGCATGTGACATGTACTAACTTACTTTTTTATTAATTTGATTTTTAATTATTTTTGCCCTTTCCTATTTTATAAGATTAACTTCAATTTTCTCTCTTTTAACTAAAACCCCAAGATGCAAGCACTCATAATAAGTACACTGGTACTCTAAATCAAATTCTCTTTCAACTGATGGGATCTTTATTAAATGCACTACTGGACCATATACCAAATTCATATCTAGGCAACATTCATTGTAGTCATATAGTTTAAATGCTGAAACATTTATGAGATCTTTAGCGAACTGAAATAGTGATATCTCAAGGATTGTTATAATAAAAAAATAAACTTTGAATTTTAGTTTAATGAAAAAAGTGAATTTTAGTTTCTGTGTGTTGGTCAAGTGAATCCCTGATATATAATTAGATGCACCTATGCATGTATGGGCATGTTGTTCGGGATATGGCCAAAGACTTGATTTAGGATTTAGGATTATGTTGTCAGGAGCCCAGACAAAACTTTTTTCAAAGCTCGAGAGACGGAGATTTGAAGAAACAGCTGATCACAGTGACCACCGCCTACCATTATTGGTGAATGTGGAAAAATGAAATCGAATGTTCAGTACAATGGACCGGCGGACAGCGACCGTGTGAGCAATGAGGAAATGGTATTATTTGGGCTTGCATAATTGCATGGTGTACATATTTTTCTTTCTGAATGCAGGAGAGCAGCAGACGAGGGTTGCTTGGATCATTGGATCTTCCCGTTTTTAGATTTGGGTCTGTGCAACTCACGAGCTTGCGAACTTGTGACGTTAAAAAGTGCATTCACCTCATGGAATTTTGTTCACCCATGAGTTGTTCAACCGAAGCCTGATTCATGCAAACATGACCAGATGAATAGGAAATGGATTCACCTCAAGAACTTCAGAGCTCTGCTTTACCGCACCATTAAAAAACCCAAAATGATTTTTAAAAGAAAAGGCCTGACAGGAGTTTGACTGGCCGCTTTAAACTTTCAAATTTTAATCCCAAAATGGGTGCACAGGAATCTTCCCATTACAAAAAACATGTGCAGCAAGAATGTGTGCAGGACAAGGCAGGACAAGGTAACATGATAAAAACAGCAAAGACACTCGTATGGTGCGTGTGAATTGGATTGGTGACGGTGGGGCCTACTGATGTGTAATTTCATGCGTCCACTGTATGAGGAGCAGCGAAGGTTTTAGGGGCATGGGTTGGCCCGCTCAGTTGGAATTGAACTTTGAACCAGTGAGATCAGTTCCTTGCATCAGAAGCTTCCAGAGGTCGGCAATGTGGCTGACGTGCACACATTTGCTTTACAATTTTATATGCTGAACTGCTGGGTCGTCGGAGATAAATAAAATAAATGAGAGGTGGCTGACGTGAAGGCATGTGCTTTACAATTTTATGTGCTGGACTGCTGGGTCGTCGGAGATAAATACAATAAAATCAAATAAATGAACATAGCTGGCATGGACAAGGTCCCTAAATGCTTTCAATGAAAAACCCCTAATATTGTATTGTATTGCTTAAAAAAGTTCCAACAATGGCTGTCCGTTGTTTTTAAATGTATTTTTTAATGTTAATTTAGATCCCCATGTACAGTGCATGGTGGTTTAGCAAGAAATAATTAGTGGAAAATGATTTCCGTGAACACGTGAGAGTGATGAGTGAGGCTTTTAAGTTTTCCAATTAAGTGGAGGCATCATGAATTGATGATCATTTTTGTTGTTTCTTGGGGCATAGGTTCGTGGAGAAGCGGTTTTGATCTATTTTAAGCTAAAATGGATAAGTAGGGATTATTTGAAATAATGTTATGGTGCTGTTAGAGTTTATTTACGAAGAAGATCTATAATCATTAGACTCTTGTAACAAGTTAACGAATTAGTGGTAATAAATTTAAACAATGAAATTTGTGATAAGTAATGAATATAAAAGTCACTATGGTTTACGAAGAATACAACTTATGAAAAACAAGGTGAAGTAGCACACATCTAAGAACAAGAAGAGAGCATTAAATATGATATACATTATTGGTTTACAAAGACTCAACGAAGGTTTAGTTGATACAAAAGCATTTATTAAAGAAATATCCATGGAATATGATTGTCATATGAAATATGATGTACATTATTGGTTTACAAAGACTCAACGATGGTTTAGTTGAGAAAAAAACATATGTGAAGGATATATCCATGGAAACTATGTTTATATGATTGTCATATGAAACATGTGAAGATCGAATGACAAGCATTAAAGGATGTAACCATAATTGATAAATAAAGCCATGCAAAAGTAGTTATGAATAAAATCAATTAACGTAAAGCCATACAAAAGTAGTTAAGACTAAAATCTGCAACAAAAAGTAGCCATGAATTTAACTTACAAATTGCACATGAAGTACTAGAGCCATAGACTAAAATACGTTTTGAATAATTACTCACATCAACATATAAGATGGAAAAAGAAGGAAAACAATTGTCATGAGTCAACTTTGTGACCTATAGATTAATTACGGTGTACTTGTATCCAAAAGGGAGTGTGAGGTGGTTGATGAAGCATCATATGCTTAGTAGTTGCATCGATACATCCCCATCAATGCAGCCCCATCGATGTATCCTTGGATGCATTGGTGCATATGCGTTGACTCTAAGTTGCCTGAAGCCTATGTATATGCATACACCTTTTGCATAGAAGCATCATTTGGTCAATAGTGTAGCCAAACTCTTGCAGTTTCTCTTGTAATCTTAGCAAACAGTTAGTGAGTACCTGCAACATGGATTTAAGTCAATTATACAAAATTTTATTTGAGTGGCCTTGTACCTATACATATTTCATGAACAATAATAGGATTGAAATTGATTCATATTCATTTTAGCACTTTGACTTAGAATAGATTTACTTTCGATGCAATTTACTTTTTAAATACTTAGTTAATATTTACATTTTCATACACATTAATCAATTGGTGAAATGAGTGCGACCAATGTTGAGCATAAATAGATATTCTTGATCATTGCTCCTACTTATGCAAGAGCTGCTCTTGGATTTCACGCATTCGTTCAAGGGCAATGCGGAACTTCAACGTTGTGTCATGAGTGGACATTGGAGGTGGTGGTTGCTGCTCCTCTTCCTTGGTTGTGACAGAGGTGTTGTCTTTCATCATTTCTACCCAAGAGGTAAAAGGAGCATGATTGCTTGTATCGTTGATGTAGCGAATTATTCTTGCCCTTTTACATAGTCTTTTGATGAGGTAGGGAAAGGGCAGGGCCTTTCTTCCACGTTCATTTTCCTTAAATCACTTCTTTATCTCTAGATAGATCAGCTATGGAAGCTTGACAAGGAATTTTCTACTTAGAGCAACACACACATGAATGGAAAAGGTAGTTAACTTATTGGGTCTCACTGTTAGATTGAGGTGATAGGCTACTATCCTGAAATATATACACTTTGTTGGGGTGAGTGCACCATACTCCTTACGGTCCACTCTATAACATCATTAGGTTTACTCCCTCTTTGCCTCTAGGTATGCTTGTGTGGAGATCTTTGCCAAATTTGTTCCAATATTAGGAAATCGAAGGGCTTGCCCAATCGCCTCCATTGAGTAGGATAGTTAAATGTCCTTGATCTTTATAATGGCTCCCACCTACCTACTGTTCCAGAAGAGATATGTCTCTTCCATATATCATTTTCCACTGAAAGTGATGATTGGCCACATGGGATAGTTCTACAATTGCATCTTGACTTCTGGTGGAGCATGTTCTAAGAATGGTCCAAAGTTCAATTCTTAGAAAACTGAACATTGGATGTCACAAGGCTTGATCTGATCAAGGTAGGCATAAGTCAGTGTGACCTCAAGTCTTGGCACTAATCTTGGTGCCTCATCTTGATGGGATTGTTTAGTTACAGTTGCTTCCTTGGGAATTTGTCAGACAAATTCCACTTTGCACTCCTCCTGAAGAGGTCATATCGCATTAGTTTTTGCTGCTCTCTTCTATCTCTAGGTCGTTTGTCCCTTGGTTGGGATGATCCTCCTTCCTACAAGCATTTTAGTTTTAGTGCCATCTGTAATCACAACATGCCCAAGGATTAGGACTTATTATGTAACTTTAAAACTTTTGGAATACCTTATTCCTTGGGGGTACTTATGCGTGGCTAAGCTGTGATCATGGTTGGTTTGATCATTTTAATATTATTTTATTATTATCTGATAAAATAGGTTATTGGAGTATGTTGGAAGGGTTTAACTTCCATAGGTTGATGATTTAATATTATTTTATTCATTAAACCCATGGGGTAGTTAGAAAATTTTTGAAAACTTTTCTATCAAAAACCTAAGTTTTGTAACCACCATGACATAAAGCATACCTCCAAAAGCTATAGGATTGAAGAATGAAGTAAATTGGACAAATGGTTGAATGTTACGGACTTTGGAAGGTTTTGAACTTTGAAAAATTGCAAAAACTACCTTTACATTTGAAGAAAATGGCAAAAAATTCCTAAGTGGTGGGCACTATATATAGAAATTTTCCCATGCATTGATTGGGCTATGTCGATGGAACTAGTTGATGTGGTTAGTTGCATTGACTAGGTTTAGTCGATGCAGTTATTCACCCTTGTTGACCAAGTCAAAATTCAAAAAATACAAGGAATTTTTGAGCAAAATTGGAATCAAATGAATGCCCAAGAAAATAAGAACACAATGAGATACATGAAGAGGGCTTGAGATTTCACAAAATATGGAGACTTATTGGAGAAATGCCTTAAGGAGCACACAGTGGGATGTAACCAATGTGGAATGCAAAAGATTTGATTGCAAAAATGTCGAAGGATAAGGAACTTAACTACCCCAACCAAGAGCTATGCAAGTGGGTCCTTCCCATAGCAGGCTTATGCCCTTCTTGCCCTTGCATAACCTCATCCCAAGAAGTATGTGGGCCCCACAGTTGATTAATGGTTATGAAAAGTTAAGGACTAAATCTGGAAGAATCTACTTAATAATTTAAACACATCAAACTAAGACATTGAATAAAAACATGAAAACCAAGAGTGAAGTAAGTTATAGAAAGCATTGATGGATGAGATAGAAAGTGAAATGGATTATCCAATCATGGTCACATGAAGTCCCATGTAAAGTTTATGGTTAAATGGCCTGATAAAGTCCATCCTTAGTCCAAACCAAAACCAACCACTTTTAGTAACTTCGCATTGCCAATCTAGGACTAGTTTATCTCCTCAAGACACAAGAATGCTTCCACAAATAACCACCATTCCTTATTTGGGAAGAAAAGAGAAGTAGGAAGTGAAAAGGGCCTTAGTTAAAGGGGACCTTTAGGCATGGGTAACATGTCTTTCTAGTCCCATAACTAGTGCTTGTAACATGTTTATTTTGTCTAAGGGGTGTGCCTTGAATTCCCATAATATTTTTTCTTTTTTTATTTTATTTTATATTTTTTATGAATTTTTAAATGGGAACCACACCATGCAAAGACTTATTCAACTTCCTGTTATTGGTTGACATGGAACAGTATGAAATCCATGAAAACACATGTGCACTTAAGCAAGTAGAGAGGAACAAAGATGATGATGTAACGACGGAAAACGTCGGCAGCTGGAAAATACCGAACAAATTCCGTGTACACAGTTTTAGCCACGGATCCGCGCGAGGGCTATGCTGGAAAAACGAATCTGCGGCGCCCTAAACGGTCTTGTCGATCAGACATGGACTTACTAATCAGTAAACCGATGAATATTTTGTGAAAACGATTTGATTCGAGGAATCGTAGATCGAGGGAAAACAATGTCTACGAATTGCAACGATGATAACGCTAAACACGATAAGAGGAGGTTGACATAAGAGAAGCACGTAGTTTCAAGTTCTGCGCTTTGACTTAAAAAAGAAAAATGTATATTGTGTATGAGAAATTACACTGGGGAATCCCCGATCACTGGATATAAAACAAGCACAAAGCAACAAGCAAAACGGTCCAAACAGAAGTCCGATCTACCTCGTGGGCTAATGCCGGGATGCAAGGAAGGCCAAGCTCTAACATCTACCAATCAATTGTTTCTGACCAATAGAGTCTTCCCAGCAGAACGATTACTCCTGTCGCCGATGCTCAAAGCGAACTATGCTCTGTTTCTGCTGTAAGGTGATGCTGTCAACAATTGCCAAGGCGTTGCTCTCTGTATCTCTGCTCCAAAAGTGATAAGTGCTTTGGTGCTCAGAAAAATGCCTTTTCTTCTCTGATTTGCCAACCCTCGTATCTTTGTCAACTGGGGTATTTATAGGCTACGACGCTCCATGGAAAAGGCGCAACCCTGATGACATGTGTCCCGCGTGTTTCGGGTACTGTTGACTTGACCAATTTTACGTCAAACTTCCTGATTACTCACAATACGCTCGTTCACGTATTGTACGTGTGAAGAAGAGACGCGCGTTGGGCATGTTTCAACTGTCTTGGGTTACATTACGCTCATTCACGCTGTGTTGCGTGTATGAGCGTAACGTAACATGGGAACAATGGAATTAAAGCCGTTTTACGCTTGCTTACGCAACCGCGTGTAGTGAAGCGTAAACAATGTCTAGTTTGGCGACGCAATACGCTGCGATACGCTCCGTTGTGTGATGAGCGTATGATTGAGCAGTCGCATTTTCTTAGACTTTGCCTTTGACTGTTCTAGAGCTTATTACGCTGCCGTGCGTAACAGAGTGTAAACCTGTCTTTGAACGAAAGACTTAGCAAAATACACAAGAAATCGCATATCACGCTACTTAAGCTTCTCTCTATGCTGAAGCAACTATCCTTCTGATGCTGGACTATGTTGAAACATCATCACGCTAAGCGCCATTACGCTATGTCAAGTGATATAGCGTAAACAGCAAAAGCATAGAAAGATTAGGAATCTGCACAAGAAGTTGCGGACTTGATGCTACACGCCTCTTGGTGTTGCTCTGTCTTATTCCCCCCTCTGGAATGCTGAGATGCGCCCATGCCTGAATTGCGAATCTTTGCTTGAGGCCGACTCGCGATTTTTTACGGTGTTTCAATGGCCCCTCTTTGTTGACGGTTGGAGGGCTTACCCGAAAGACGTCGACAAAGAATACGAAACACCGGATTGGTAGAAGCAAGAACAACGTCCATCCATGGCTACTCAAGGATTTCCTTGTCAACATGGAAGAGCAAAGCTGGAGGGAATGGGAGATAGAATGGCATGGTGGGAAACAGGTTCGGGGAAGACATAACATAGGTCAGGATGGTAGGAGCATGGAATACGCTTACTGAATGCACAGAAACGTACGCACACTGATGTCAATAGGAATGCTTTTAGATGAGCGTAGCGTGTCAGCCTGAGATCTCTCTGTCACTGATTATAGTAGGAATGCGTGCAAAAGGAGCATGGCGCATCACTTCTGCGATATCTCTGCTAGTGTGAGTGCAGAAAATGGATACTTGCGTATATAGCTTTTGCGTATGGGAAGTGGGTGGTGGGGATGAAGGGAAACAAGAGCTAAGGGTAGGATTTGTGAGAGGTACAGGCATGCAGATCTAGGTGGTCGGGCAAACCCAAGCAGCCATTTCAACACGCTGTTGTACTTCACCGCTTAGATGGACGCACCTTTGCACGACATTCTTCAAGGCAAGTAACCTGCAACCACAAAAGAAAGCAGAGGACAGCATTGCTCATGCGAGCAAGAGGCAGGGTTGTCGAAACGAGCACCGTTTGATGCGAGATAGAGTGATTGGGCTATAAAGAAGGAGCCGGAGCATGTGGGCGGAGCCGTCAATCCTGACGATTGGCCCAGCATATCTTCGCCAAAAGGCATCAGACACAGTGCACCTAACTGGTTGTATAAGAAACCAGCTAGATGAATTTGCGAAGCCGGCATTTGATAGCGATGATTGGTGGAGGTTCCCGAGGCCGTTGTCGACGAGGATTTTATCCGGGTTCTAGCTGGCGAGACTAAACTCTCAGAGGTACTACCACTACGGCGGGCGTGGCGGTGGCATCTTCGAGGGATCAGTAAGATGCCTCTCAGCTTATTCGAGAAATCAGTAGGATGCCAGTGGGGTGGCGACGCTGGGACTGTCCCAGTATCCCACCCCGTTGGTTGTGCAGCTATACAGAGATGATCACACTCGCTTGATTTACATGGTAGCAGTCTGTAAGTCCCAGTTTTAAGTCCTGGTAGACTGCCATTACTGGTTTTAAGTCTCAGTTTAAAGTCCAGGCAGACCGAGAAGTGCTAGTTTTACGTCGTAGCGGACGGTTACAACTTGCCAGTTTAGCGTCATAGCGGACGAACATTGCCAGTTTAGCATCGTGGCGGACGCGTGCAAGGCATGCCAGTTTTACGTCATAGCGGACGGTCAGTGCCAGTTTAACGTCGTAGCGGACGCCTGGTGCCAGTTTTACGTCGTAGCGGACGAGTATTGCCATACCTGCTGTCGACACTGTAGATGCTGCTAAATGTAATACCGCTTCAAGTACACATGATTTACAGGATTTGCTAATTCGTTGCCATTGACGTCTGCTAACTTGAATGCTCTGTTACTATACACGTCGATCACCAAGAAAGGGCCTTCCCAGTTTGCAGAGAACTTGCCTACTGGTTCATGCACAGCCTTGAGAACAAGATCTCCTTTCTTGATCGGGCGCTGTTGAAGGTTGTGGCGATGTTTCTGTCGCTGTTTGTCTTGATATCTTTCAATCGTGTCAAGAGCCTGTATCCGCTTCTCTTCCACTGAATCCAGATCTGGGATTCAAGACTTGGTGTGTTGAGCCTCATTTATAACCGCGGAGAGGACCATTCTCAGAGAAGGGATTTGCAACTCGAGAGGCAGCACTGCTTTAGACCCGTAAACCAGGCTATAGGGCGTACTACCCGTAGCTGTCCTACACGTAGTACGATACGTCCATAGCACATAGAGGATCTGTTCGTGCCACC
>MNCI01029802.1:830353-934466 GCA_015680685.1 Gnetum montanum | reverse complement strand
CTGTCGAGCATTTTCTTGAGCAGATTGATGATCGCTTTGTTCGTTGCTTCAGCTTGACCATTCGCTTGCGGGTAATAAGGGGAGGAAAAGGATTGTCTAATGCCCAGGTTATCACAGAAGGATTTGGTTTCTGTGCTACTAAACTGTGGCCTATTTTCGGTCACGATAGTCATCGGGAGACCAAATCTGGTTACTATATTATCCAGGATAAAATGGAAAATCTGCTGAGAAGTGATCTTCCGTTGGGGAACAACCTCTACCCACTTTGTAAAATATTCAGTAGCGGTAATGATGAAACTATGACCTGTGAAAGACTTCGGCGTGATGAGGCCTATGATGTCTAGTCCCCATCGCTGAAATGGCCATGTTATCTGCGTTGTATGTAATTCTGTGGGTGACACGTGTATAAGATTTACGTGACACTGACACGTGTCATAGGTTTTAACCTTCGTCAAGCAATCTTTTTCCATGCGTGGCCAGTAGTATCCTAAGCGACGGATTTTTAGGGCCATAGCCCGTGGTGCTATGTGGCCACCTCACAGTCCATCGTGAACTTCGTCGACTATGTGCTGCACTTGGTCTTTGTCAACGCAAGTAAGCAACACGTCATCAAAGAAGCATCTACAGAGAGTGCTGTCTTCGATGATGATGTATTGCCTAGCCCGCTTACGGATTGCGTCTTTCTGTGCTCGTGTTAATGCAAACGGTAGCTCGCCCTGTAAAAGATAAGCTTTAATGTCATCGTACCATTCAGGCATGCTTTCCTCAAGAAGAGAGGAGATTTGCGCCGTCCGAATGATAGGATCTATGCAGTCGGTAATCAATGCGGGACAGGTGTCAAAAAGATGTGCAGGCACGTTCAAAGCCAGTGTTGCCAGTGCATCGGCCAGTGTGTTATTCGTGCGTGGCACGTGCTGGGCATCGATGGTCGCGAATCGTTTTAGAAGATCTTTAGCCATCTCGCAGTATGGCTGCAAATGTACAGCCTTGCAGGCGTAGACTCCTGTGATCTGATTTATGACAAGCATCGAATCACCCATAATCGCCAAGTGTTGAACATCGAGTTCACCGGCAGTTAGTAATCCCCTGAGGAGCCCCTCGTACTCTGCCACATTGTTCGTATAGGGGAAGGTCAAGCGATAAGCGTGTAGACCCACATCCTCAGGCGATAGCGTGATAACAGTGGTAGCACTGCCACCTCTAGCGGTTGAAGCACCGTCAAAGTACAATGTTTCTTCGGGGCCTGTTGAGACAGGGCTTAGACTATGTACATGTTCGTTAGGGAACTCTGGCTCTATAGTTGCTTGATTGTTAATCGGTGAAGTTATTAATTGGTCAGCTATCGCTTGGCCTTTCGTAGATGATTGGCCAATATAGTGCAGATCAAATTCTGCCGTGATAGCCTTCCAGCAAGCTATTTTACTACTCTCATATAAGCTATGCGTAATGGCTCTAAGAATGTTGTTTTTATAGATGACGTTGACCTGGCTACGGAAAAGATAATGCCTACATTTCTTAAGCGTAAAAACTAATGCTAGGCAACTACGCTCGACGTCGTTGTACCTCGTTTCGTATGCACATAGAGCGTGACTCAAGTAGTAGATGGGCACTTTTGACAAAGTAACGCTGCTATCGCTACGTCCGAAGTTGCGAGGTAAATATAAAATGGCAAATCCCTTTGTGGCGGGAAAACCGTCGACAAATGTTGCAATTCTTGTTTTAAACTATCAAACGCACGCTGGCAATTATCGGTCCATTCGAAATTAACCCCCTTTTTCAGCAAGTGTTGCATAGGGTGTAACTTGTCGGTTAACCTCGAAATGAACCGGCGTATAAACTGTAAGCGTCCCTGTAACCTGCGTAATTGCTTGAGGTGTGTGGGAGGCGTTAACTTGACAATGGCTTTGACCTTATCAGGGTTAACTCGTATGCCAGTTTTCGACACCACAAACCTCAGCATGCGTCCGATTTTGACTCCGAATATGCACTTCTTTGGGTTAAGCCGGAGCTCGTATTTGGAGCATCTTTTAAGGACTAACTCTAGGTCCCCTGAATGATCCTCCAACTTCAAAGACTTGACAGCTATGTCGTCTACGTAATCATTCAGCCTTCTTAGGAGGTAATCGCTGAAGATGTATGTCATGGCCCGTTGGTACGTTGCTCCGGCATTCTTCAGACCAAAAGGCATCATAGTGTAGCAGAAGATGCCCCAGGGCGTCATGAATGTCGTGGTCAGTTGATGTTCTGGGTTAATGCGAATCTGGTTATAGCCTGAAAAGCCATCCATGAAGGAAAGAAGCGCATGCCCAGCTGTTGTATCCACGAGCTGGTCGATACTCGGCAACGGGAAGTTATCCTTGATTGTGGCCTTATTCAAATCCTAGAAGTCTATGCAGATGCGTATGCTTCCAATCTTCTTTGCGATGACTACAATGTTGGATACCCAGTCCGAGTAATCGACCTCACGGATGAAACTAGCCTGGTATAGCTTGGTGATTTCATCACGCACGGCTAGCGCGATCTCTAGCTTGATTTTGCGTGTCTTTTACCTAACTGCTTTAATCTACGGGTATAGGATGATGTTATGATAGATTAACCTGGGATCTAACCCAGGCATATCCTCATATGACCATGCAAAGATAGTAATGTTGTCTTGCAGGACCTGTTTTATAGTGTTGTGTGTTTCTTGGTCTAACAAAGAACTGACTTTAAGCGTTTTAGTCTCACCCTTACGCGTAACGATAGGGACCTCACTGAGGGGGTCTTCGGTTATGTCCCCAGCCTCCAGGTCTAGCGTGCGCGTTGACTGTTCTGGCCATTCTGGGGACGTCTCCGATGCAGCTATGGTTACGCCTTCTAAAGGGAGGTTAACGTCTACTAGCGCGGAGTCAAACTGTCTAATTACCTTCCCGTATGGGCCCGTCAAAGTTAGGGGTGCTGAAACTGTGGCGTCCATTTGCCGTCTATCCTGCAAAAATGCCAAGTGCGTAAATAATTAGGAGACTAGTGACGTGATGTCGCCGAACGTGGAAGGCTAACTAAATTTTGAATATTATAGACAAGCTGTAATCAATGTAACCTGATTATGAGGCGATAAGATGTGGTAGTTTAACGTCATTTCGGACAGTGGGGGGTGCGATATCAGCCGCATTAATATCCGAATTTTCAGGTTCTGTTTTAGGAAAGTCCCGCTGAAATCGGATATCAAGTCGGTGATCCTCGTGTATAAGTAAGTGGTTTTTTGATGAGAACAGGTTGTTGGCTATTGTGAATCCGAATTCGTAATTATTTTTTTGATCGAGAAAAGGAGAAGCAGAAGATTAGAGCTTGTGATTTTGTGAAGCTTTGCAGGTGTTAAGCTGTGAAAAATTCTGAAGCCGTCGCAATGGCATTGAAGATTAAGAGGAAGAATGCAAAATTGGCCAAAATTGATGAAATGCAAGAAAACCTGAATCGTGTTTCGCAGGTGCTGGTCGATGTTTGCAACCCTACACCTTTGAACCGGTAGGCCATTCTTCATATGCTTATGTTTAATGTCTACTTTTCGTGATGTCTTTTGCGTGAATGTGGATTTCAAAATTGTGGACCTCGGGTTAATGCGAGGGTTCAATGGGGTTGCGTCTATCGCCATTGTCAGGGACGAACCTTGTGTTATTACAAGGGTTTGGGTGATTTCGGCCTGGATAGCTAGGTGTAATTTATGAGTTTTCTGTGTTAATGATGCAAATGTAAATGTAGGTGTTAAGTATGTATTGGTTTTCTGTACAGCATTGCGCTAAAGCCCACCTTGGTTATCTTGGATATTGTTGGGGTTCTGTGTTGTATAAATCCCATCGTCCCCAATGTTCCTCCCTCGCACACGCGGTTGCAAGGGAAGGCAATATGGTTTTGACAGGGTGCGCTGGAGTTTCTGCAATTCCTGCTGCGCAACTTCAGCGTTATCGTGTCGTCTGATTTATCTGATGACATCGCCGGTGCCCTGTTAGAGCACATGCTGTCGGGTTCTGCGCAAAGGATTCTGGCCTTCTTGACAGACGGGGCCATCAACATGGGCTACCTCGAGGACCGAGAACTTAGTGCCTGGGGGTTGCGAAGCTTAAACTGGATCTGGGGAATGACTCGGTTTAGCTGTTATCATGCATACAACACGCTGTTCGTGGCGCACCATGTCTCGACCTATTTCCAGAACCCTCAAGGCATGGTGTATTACGCAGGCGGGTAAGCGAATTTGTTAACTGTCTATGTTTCTATTTGGTTTTATGTCTGTTTTCGGTGTGAAATATAAGAGAAGCCTATGTGCAACATGTAAAATAAGCCTATGTTGTATGGTACAGGTTCTTTATTCAGGACAACAGGTTAGTTGGAGATGGCGATGTGTTATCATGGGCCGAAACAGCGATAATGGCGTTTACTGCAACTAGCAACATGCGTGCTGGCGTTATAGAGTAGATTGGCTTTAACATGCGTGAGTACCCCACCCGTTACGCTAGGGCTTTTGAGAGTTGCCAAAGGCTCGGGTGGCTGCACGATGATTGGACCTTGGATATGCCTCTTACCGTCGAGGACGTGCAGAGGGAACTCCTGCCATTTCTGTTGCCATTTGGCCCCAGTAAGGCTATGGTGTAGTTGGTTACTGCGTAATATAGTGTAAATTACGAACATTGCGTAATGGAACTTTGGTTAATTTGTGCTTCACGTTGTGCAGTTAGGGAATCTCGGGAGATTGCCCTTACAATTTCCAGCTGTGAGGCGAACACTGTCCTCTTCCGCTACGGCGACATCAAAGACACACAGCGCTGGCTCGGTCACTCAGCGGCCCCAGTCACGGTGACCTCCAAGATCCGAGCAGCAGGGCTAATGCACTTATTTTTGGCCGCGACTCCTGATGTCCCCGCCAGTGAAATGCTAACCCTGGTCAACTCCTTCAACGAAAAGGGCGAGTGTTTCTGGATGCGTGTACATAACATGCACATAAGCTTTAACATCGACGCTCAGCTCTTCGCGGACCTCTTTGGCATCCCCTCAGACGGCCCTTCCGTGAGTGAGAAGGTGAAGAGGAGCGCCGCCTTCCAGGACTGGCTGAAGGAGTGGGTAAGGGTCCCGAAGGAGACTAAAGTGTTTCCCTGTGACAAATTCGAGATGCGCACTGCCAAGACACTTTATCCCCTTTTCCGGGCCCGGACCTTCCCCAAAATTCTCTTGCAGGGGAGGTTCTTTTCTATAGAGCAAACCCGTATTATGCGAGAGGTTCTGGAGGAGGGGACCCAGTTTGACTGGGCAAGCTATCTTGCTAAGGGACTGCGTAATGAGATGCTCAAGCTTCGCAAGAAGCTTGAATCCCATTTCAACGTGCATTACGCGTTCTTCATAGCTTGTCTCCGGTGGTTTGCTGAGTTTTTGATCATCCAAAGGAATGGGGTCTGGGTGCAGCAAGACCGAGACCAGTTGTCTAGACCTTGGATTGCCCACATCCTCAACACTACCCATGGGCAGGATCCACCAGAAGGGATCGGGGAGTCGTTGTCTATAACGACCAAGGGTCTGGCAGCACCCCAAGTGCGAGGCCTCGACAATGTAGGCGGGATAATGCCCACGTACACCGGCGACGCCTTGCGAGGGAAACGCCTGGCGGAAGAAATTGTAGAACCTGCAGCTCGGCGTAAAAGGCTCCACCTAGTCAAGGCCCCTAAGAGTGACGTAGGTCGGACTGTGGTGGTCACAGTTCAGCGGAGTAAGCCTCCGCCTGGTAAGCGTGAAAGAATTATATTACGCAACGTTTGTTTAGATGTTTTGTATTGATATACTAAGGTGCTATGACATGACCAATAAAAATTACGAAAGAACTGACCCCTGAGACAGGGGCAGTAACACTAAGTCGTAGGGAGGGGCCTCAATTTTGGAAGAAGAGGCCCTAGCTATTAGCGTGAGCCGCGTATAGGCTCAAGTGCGTGAGGAGGCCCCATCTACTGGAACCAGCGACGCACAGACTCAAGTGCATGAAAGGGAAAGGGATACAGAAGATGTCGACGAAATCGCCACTGTCACCGGTAGAGGTAATGGATATGTTAGCGTGTTTGCAGGATTTCTATAAATAAGTGAGGTTTCTAACTGGATTACGCTACAGGCAAAGAGGACGCGCCCACGTCTGTCGCTGTGAGTAGAGCGTGGAGAGACTTCCTTGATAAATTTGCCTTCATGGAAGGCGTCGTTAGCGACATGATCAAGCGCCTGGAACGCATCGAACCTGGAGCGGGTGCGTTATGGTTGTAGTCAGTTTGTGATGTTACATAAGGGTAATGTGTCATCGATGCTGATGATTGTTTCTGTTAGGAGCTCGCCTCCGATGGGATCCCACTGAGCCCATTGATTTGGACATAGTGGAGCCACCATCCAATGAAGCAGCTGTGCCATGCCACATTTATGAGGAAATGCGTAAATGTGCGTTACACTCGACACGCTCCTTATGGGAGAGTAAGGGCATTAATGAGAATCTGTGGAAAAGGTTACAGAGGTCGGAGCAGAGGGTTGAATCTCTGACCAAAGAGGTTGGAGACTTAAAATCACGGTGCGACTTCCTATAGGCGTAAGCGTCAGGGGATGAAGACTGGCGTACTGCTGTTGTCGATTACTCCCGGTATTGGACAGCCATCAAACACAGCGTACATACCAGTCGCGCGTTAGTTGAGCAGCGAATGCAGATAGAACTCCTAGCCCAGAAAAGTCGGGACTGGAGGGATTATTGTGCAAGCGTGTAAGAATGGGGGCAGAAGGAGAAGGACCACAAGCACTTGTACAAGTGGGAAAGCATTGCCTATCGGAAACTCTACCGAGATCTTACCATCAGGGCCCGGTCCTTGGAAGCCTTTCAGGACGTCATCGGCACTTTCGATGCCTTCAAGAAGTTCGAGGAGCAGGTGACTGTAAGTGCATCCCCTGAAAGGGCGATGACTTTCCCTGGGGGTCAGGCTACTATCCCTACTTTCTTCTCGGACCCACCCCGCTGGAGTAGCATGGAGAAAGGGAAAGTGAAGGCTAGGGCTGCCTTGGGAGAGGACGTATGGCCAGATCTAACAGAGGAAGAGATTATGAAGCGCCTGTGGGCTGGTCTGGACAAGCTCCCCTTTGCTGCGGAAGCAGGGCCATCACAAGTAAGTTTACGTGCAACTTAGTTTGCGTTTCTGATTATGATGTTAAGCCTTGTGTAACTAATGTGCTTACTGTGTTCAGATACCAGCCGAGGATAGGGAAGACGAACAAGCTAAGGAGTTAGCAGAGGGAGCGGCAGAAATAGAGGAAGAAGCAGAGGAAGAGGCAGAAGAAGAGACAGAAGAACGCAACAATGAGGAGCGTCCTTCCGTGGAGCCGACGCCAGAAAGGGGACCTCGCAAAGAGGACATTCTTTGTGAAAGAATCAATCCTAGAAATGACGGCCCATTGGAGGACTATCCATTAGCATTGGATCCGGACTTAAGAGATACCGGTGATAGTGGCAATAGGGGAAATGCGTAATTATAATTTACGCATAGTTTTATTAATGTTAAGTGCAATATCATTTTACGAATGACTGAAAAGACGTGTTATAAAACCTGGTGGATGCGTTAAATGTCAGTTACACATTTTTTTATTCGTTTTTGCGTTTTGCCGATAGAGTGCGAGCGTAGTTGTTGAAAAGTTCACCTAAGTGATAATGATAGAGCGTAATTCCTAGTTTAAGGCCATTGCGAGCCATTGTGTAATACACGTGAATGATAGTGGTGTACCATTTTGTGTCGCTAGTTTAAGGCCGTTGCGGGCCATCATACGATTCTGTGTAATCTAGTAACTAGTTTAAGGCCGTTGCGGGCCAGCTGCGTAAGCAAGCGCAAAGAGTGATAGTATACAATTCTGTGTAACTAGTTTAAGGTCGTTGCACGCCAGTGCGTAATATGAAAAGCGTAAATGATACTGGTATAGAATTTCGCATAATTGTGCTAATGTGATCAAGAAACGTGAATACCATGCGTATGAAAGAGACAACAGTGTAAAGATAAATGACAAGCGTAAGAACTGCAAATGAAAGTAACATGAAAATGCGTGAAATAAAACTACTAAGTAATAACCAAGACAATCCGTTTAAGGAAAAGGTAATGTATGCAAAGACCATCGTTCAACGATCGATACGCAATTGTCTTTTGATGGCCTTTACATTGAGCGTCGCGTAAGGGCGAGCAGACTTATGGTTTGACTCCTCTACGCTGTCATCCAGAAATGGAAGGTTAGCCCAAGCTAGACCATCGTTATTACTGTCAGCTTGTTGAGGGGTTTGGAGACAGGTTTTTTCATCAGTCGTTTCTACCTCTGAACCCTATTCTTCTTCGATGTTATTGACGGTCTTGGGGGCGATTTCGTCACCGCGTATCACAACCTCCCCTCCGGCATAGGGAAGATGTATCTCTTGATGTATCAGTGACGAAACTACCCTTAGCTGGGCTAACCAGGACCTCCCCAAGATCAGGTTGAACCTTGGCATCTCCTCGACGACTAAGAAAGTGGCCTCTGTTGGGAATTGATCCCCCACCACAAACTTAATACGCACCGTCCCCTTAACCTGAACCTGTGCCCTGTTGAACGATTTTACGCAGGCTGTTGTCGTGGACGTGATCTGGTCGACCAGGCCCAACCTATCCACGATGAAATAGGGAATGATGTTGGTAGCCGCGCCATTGTCTACGTGCACTCTCTAGATCCTGTTTTGACCGACCCGGATAGTGATAAACATAGGTTCAGTGGTTACCTGACCTTTCTTAGGATCGTCTTTGATAGACCCGTCATGGAAGGTCAACGAGGAAGGCGTAGGTTGCTCAGCTTTGGAAGAAAACATGATAACATGTATCGCTCCCTCCTCCGCTGGCAAGCTTTCATCCACTGATATGGACGTCAGCATGCGAACCATAGCCTCATGGTGTTCTCGCGATGTCATAAGCAGGTCGTAAAGGCTTAGCGTTGTGTTTTTCTATTTGAGAGCCTATTCGACTTGCGTAAATGTGTCGAGGAGGTCCTTCTCCCGGCTAGGTTGTTTTTCTCCCTTTTCCTCTTCCATTCGACCCAAGAGATGGATCTCCCGGGGTGGAACGGTGTTGGGCAAAGGGTTACTCTTTTTCTTGCCAAGAGAAGGCAGTTACGTTTCCACACCTTTATCCTGCCCCTGAGGTGTAGGTGAAGGTACAGAAGCTAGGGGTCTAGGCTTAGGGAAGCCGAGTGTAGAGTGGTCTTTCGTTGTGTTAACTAATGTGTCCTCTCCATTTTGTTTAGGAGGTGAGGGTTGACGCTTTTGGTTGGAGGTCTACCCCTGCGTAAGGGGAGCAGCCTGTGGTTTTGGCGCCCTGATAATGAAGGGTGCCCTAGGCGTGGGCGCGGACGAGGCCACGGCTTGGGTATTGCTGCATGACTGAGAGTGTATTTGAGAAGGTGCCCGTATAATGAAGGGTAGCCTCGAAACCCCACTGGCTGCCGGTGAAATGGTTGGCCCCCTTTGTGAGTTGGCAGGGACACGCAAAACAAAAGGTTGTTTTGGTGGTTCCCTCTTCTCACTGTCTGTACTTACCACAGTGATTGTATAAGGATCATCGTTTGCGTTTAACGAGTCTTTATACACATGTAATGTCTGGTTTTCTGGACGCGTCGGGTTGCTGCTGTCTAACTTGAGTGAAGCATTGTCTAGCATGCGTTGAATGTCATCCTTCAACGCCCAACAGTAATCCGTATCGTGACCACACAGCTGGTGGTAGNTGCTGAAACAACTGTTAGGGCCAGGGCACATTCAACCTAAGAAGGTGTCCGAGGAGGCTCTGAAGCATCACAGACANTGGTGTCTGTGATGCTTCAGAGCCTCCTCGGACACCTTCTTAGGTTGAATGTGCCCCGCCCCTAACAGTTGCTTCAGCAGTTCAGAATGCTTTATAGGTAATGCCGTGTACTTTGAGCGATCCTTACACTCAAAGTTTGGCTTAGGCTGGGGGGCCTTTTCAGGGGTTGCCATGTCCTGACTGGTGCCGGCACCAGTCATGGTTTCAGGAGGCGCGGTGGGTGCCTTCTTGTTCTTAGTTTTTGTACTCTCAGTTATTGCAGCTACTGTCGTTGTCGCTGCTTTGCCTTTGTCTTTGTTCTTGTTATGTGCATTCCTATAGGCGACATACGCCGGGTCTTTGCTGGCCTCTGCGGCATCTTGGATGCTTCTAACCTGAGCGAAGGCCTGGTGTAAAGAATTGGGGGAAAGGTAGTACAGCTTTGACTTAATGAAGTCATTGACCGCTCCCTTGAACATCGCTAACATATGTGAGTCCGCGATCGACTCGCGGATCTCATTCAAGGTAGCGTTCCAGCGCTGTATAAACTTTTGGACGGGTTTGAGCGGGTCTTGTTTCACCCCCATGAGCTGATCCAATGTGACTTCCGGCTTCAAGTTGTATTTGAAACGGCTGACAAATTGGGTCAGCAGCTCTTCCAAGGTTGAGATGGAAGAGCGTGGGAGGGCTCGGTACCAATTCAAAGCTTTCCCTGTCAAGGACATTGCAAAGACTCGGATAATGGTGTGCGGCCACTGCTGTAATAATAAGGACTCAGACCTGAATGTGACCAAGTGAGCGTTGGGATCTCCCTCCCCATTATACTTGGTGAAATGAGGAAGGGACATCCCCGGCGGCAACAATAGCATAGGGACCGCTGAACTAATCGGATCATCCTGGTAAAAGTCCATGATCTGAATAGTATCAGAACCAGCGACTTTGAAGCGTCGAACCTCCTCGGTAAGAGTCTGTATCAGCTGGAAAGCTTGGCCCAAGCCTGTTGATGGAGGTGCCTGTGCAGAAGGCATAGGAGGTTGGACCGGGAGGGCGGTGCAAGGGAACGGAAACGACGGGATGGGTTGACTGGCTTCTTGTGGGGCGGGGATCCCAGCATGCAAGGGAGCCTGCGAAGACCACCACCTGTTGGCTTGTGCCGAGGGGTTAGCGACCGCCTGCTGCGCAAGATATGAATAGGTATACTACGGGATCCTCTATGGAACTTGCGTTACAGGTGCAACCGGGGGCTGCACACCATACACCACAGACTGAGTATGTTGCGCCGCTGGGTTGGCCCACTGACCTGCGGCAGGCTATTGGGTGTAAGTTTGTGGCTGAACGGCTGCGGCGATCTGTTGAGTTTGCGGATGCGGAAGCAACAAGGTCTAGGCTGGGCGCGTTATAGATACGTTATGAGGTTGTATATGAGGGATGAAATGGGGCGCGGTGATCGCTGGGATCACCACTGGGATGCTAAGTACCCGTGGTAACGGAACCACCCCCGTGTTATTGTGCGGTATTTGCGCTTGCAACCCAGATGGCTGCGCATTGGCCTGCGGCATGGTAGGGAAATACATCTGCGTGGTCATGGCTGGGTCAAGAGGTGCGGCTTCTCCATTGAAAGGAAACAAGGGATTTATATACATTTGGGGGCTCAGAGTATGGAACGAAGGTTCCAGAGTATGGAACGAATGCTCCAACTGGGCCGCAAATTCATCCTCTTCCTCCTCCCCATGCTAGGGCTCCACCACAGCTTGTGAAGCCTGGCCTTTGGCCATGACCAACTATGTGATAAGTTCGTGTTGGTGTTCGGTCAAGGGAATTATGTTGTAAGCTGTTGGCTTAAAATCAGAGCCCCCTTGGTGGAGCACCTCAAAGTTTCGTTTCGCTTCAAGTTCGGCTTGGCTGAGAGCCAGCTTCGCCTCAATCTTAACGCATATGAAGTTGTATTCTTTAGGGGTTATAACCGTGAAGATAGGCTCTTTTCCCTGGAGCCTCAATGAACGGCGCAATGGTCCCTGAGGTCCCGTTGCGCCAGGAGCTGGTCCTGTGACCGCCATAGGATTCATAGGTGCGGCACCCAGATCGGTAGGGACCATGGTAGTTGTGGTTGTGTACAAGGAATCCATTGATCAATGAAGTTAACGGTAACTGGTAATCGGATCTAAGAGAAGGCTGGCAACAAAAGCACAAAAAAGGCTTTCTACCCTGTAGGATTTCAAAGAAATCGTCCTTGCGACCGATCTATACCACGTGATTGACCGTAGACTTCCCTAGAGGTATTATGTCTATGGTTTAGGGTATGGATCACTACCATGGCTACCCGAAATATTCGGATCGGAGCCTAAAGGCCCTCCTTCTAGCACCAGAAAATTGTAACAATGGAAAACGTCGGCAGCTGGAAAATACCGAACAAATTCCGTGTACATAGTTTTAGTCACGAATCTGCATGAGGGCTATGTTGGAAAAACGAATCCGCGGTGCCTTGAATGGTCTTGTCGATCAGACAGGGACTTACTAATCAGTAAACCGATGAATATTTTGTGAAAACGATTTGATTCAAGGAATCGTAGATCGAGGGAAAACGATGTCTATGAATTACAACGATGATAACGCTAAACACGATAAGAGGAGGCTGACATAAGAGAAGCACGTAGTTTCAAGATTTGCGCTTTGACTTAAAAAAGAAAAATGTATATTGTGTATGAGAAATTACATTGGGGAATCCCCGATCATTGGATGTAAAACAAGCACAAAGCAACAAGCAAAACGGTCCAAACAGAAGTTCGATCTACCTCGTGGGCTAATGCCGGGATGCAAGGAAGGCCAAGCTCTGACGTCTACCAATCAATTGTTTTTGACCAATAGAGTCTTCCCAGCAGAACGATTACTCCTATCACTGATGCTCAAAGTGAACTGTGCTCTGTTTCTGCTATAAGGTGATGCTGTCATCAATTGCCAAGGCGCTGCTCTCTGTATCTCTGCTCCAAAAGTGATAAGTGCTCTGGTGCTCAGAAAAATACCTTTACTTCTCTAATTTTCCAACCCCCGTATCTTTGTTAACTGGGGTATTTATAGGCTACGACGCTCCGTGGAAAAGGCACAACCCTGATGACATGTGTCCCGCGTGTTTTGGGTACTGTTGACTTGACCAATTTTGCGTCAAACTTCCTGATTACGCATAATACGCTCGTTCGCGTATTGTGCGTGTGAAGAAGAGATGCGCGTTGGGCATGTTTCATCTATCTTGGGTTACATTAGGCTCATTCACGCTGTGTTGTGTGTATGAGCGTAACGTAACATGGGAACAATGGAACTAAAGCCGTTTTATGCTCGCTTACGCAGCCGCGCGTAGTGAAGCGTAAATAATGTCTAGTTTGGCGACGCAATACGCTGCAATACGCTCCGTTGCGTGATGAGCATATGATTGAGCAGTCGCATTTTCTTAGACTTTGCCTTTGACTATTCTGGAGCTTATTACGCTACCGTGCGTAACAGAGCGTAAACCTGTCTTTGAACGAAAGACTTAGCAAAATACACAAGAAATCGCATATCACGCTGCTTAAGCTTCTCCCTAGGCTGAAGCAACTATCCTTCTGATGCCGGACTATGTTGAAACATCATCATGCTAAGCGCCATTACGCTATGTCACGTGATATAGTGTAAACAGCAAAAGCATAGAAAGATTAGGAATCTACACAAGAAGTTGCGGACTTGATGCTACGCGCCTCTTGGTGTTGCTCTATCTTATTCCCCCCTCTGGAATGCTGAGATGTGCCCTTGCCTGAATTGTGAATCTTTGCCTGAGGCCGACTCGTGATTTTTTACTATGTTTCAGATGAGTCATGAATTACCTATCTTGACATTAAAGCCTTGACATTGGAGCCTTGACATCTAATGAATTATTGTTTTCTGTTTGCTCTAATGTCAAGTATGCAACATTGGGGCTTGGATGCAACATCCGGTACCCAACGTCAAGGTATATACTCTAGCATATAAATACAACACCTGGGCTCCAATTTTAAGTTAGTTTTAAAGTTAGTTTTCAGTCAAAGTAGCAAAGCTCTTGCCATTTATTTTTCTCAAAGTTAGAATATTTTCTAAGTGCTTGCAGAAGGAGTCTAAGTATGTACGGTTCTTTGTTTGAATATTGATGTACTTGAGTGTAACAGTATGACAAGAATAAAAATGAACTCTTTTGATAATCCTCGTACCACTGATAAAAGATTAATGTTTCTTTTAATGCACTTTACTTTACTGCATTTGAATTAAGCAATTACTTTCCAGCAGTTAATGGACACAAGCATATCCACTTTGAGTATTCATATAGTACTTGGTAGCTTAGCAACGCTTAACATTTGGTAGCCTAGCAACACTATATGTGTTCAGGATGTGTCCAGGAAAATGGGGCAGTTACTTGTTTTAGGCTAGTTTACATCTTATTTTTCACTATTTATTAGTTTAATCAAATTACCTTTTTATTGTCATTAGAAGTAACGTAGAATTAGAAACAACATCATATGTCTCACTTTTGACTAAACCATATGTGACAAAGCTACCACTAGTCCAAGTGGGAAGATAATGAACTACAATCAAAGCATAAAGATATAGATGCCACAACTAGTCCCATCCATAGAATTCAACCAAATCATGCATGAACGTTTGTGATTCGTATGGTTGAGCATAGGGGTACCTCATCGCTCATCATTGGCATTGTTGCCAGGGATGGTGCTAGTTACCTAGATTAGTTATATTATACAAGATCATTGTAAAGGACTTAACGATATATCTTTCAGAAGCTATTGATTCAGACACACCATAAACCATGAATAATGTCTCTCTCACATAGAAGTGACTATGCATTTCATAGCAAACACATTCATTAGAGAACTAACAAGATATACGATGAAGAAGATTAGAGTGATTAACCTTATGCAAGGGTTTCTTATGATCATGACCATCCTAAAAACACTCAAAGACTACATTCACCTAAGGTAGACAATCTTGGAGGAGATGACATAAGTCCTAGACTAGGGGAGGCCTCAAGGCCTAAGACCTCCTCTAAAACTAGAACAATAAATTAAGGGACCCTAAGGAACACCATAGAAGCCATGGAAACTCTTCCAATTCCTCATCTTCCTCTTTCCATTCAATGTCTAGTTTTGACAAAGATGAATGTAGGTATAGAGATAGAGCTCCATTAAAGGGTCAGACAAAAAAGTAGAATCAAACCCATGAGAAAAGTTAAAGAAGTCACCATGAACATAGAAATTTCCCTCACAATTTTTTTGATGACGATGAACCCCTATTAGCCACTAAGAGCCTAATGCATATCATAGAGTCTATTAAGATATCTCGTAGGCATTGCAAAAAGAGTCAATTACCTAATCTTGACATGAATAATATTCCAAAATTTGTAGGAGGCTATGATTTAGATTCGCAACATCATTTACAAGCCTTTCATGATGCCTATGCTAACTATAACATTGAAAGTGGATGGAAAAAGCTTAAGCTCTTTCCTAGGACACTAATTGATAGAGCCAAAATGTGGTATAGATTGTTGAGACCAAGCTCAATCTGACGATGGTCCACAATGTTGGAACTTTTTAATGACAAATACCAAACCTATGCAAGAGTGTCTAATCTAAGGAGACAAATCCAAGAGTGGAAACAAGAACAACATGAACCCTTGGACATGGCCTTAAATAGATATTATGCCTTACTGAATTGATGCCCAGGCCATGGTTTCTCTGAGGAAGAGCAACATTACCACATCATAGATGACCTTTGTAATGAAATAAGGGTGATCCTTGGGATGTATGCCCCAGGGCAATTATACAAGCTTCAAGTCCATCATATCAAAGAGATAATAGAGTGTGTGGAAAAAGAAGAAGGAGAGATGTGCAAATGGGAGAATGTCAAGAAACATCATAGGGACCTAACTCTTCAATTGAAGGAGGTCCAAATTTATGGTAAGAAAAATGAAACTATTTTTGATTTTGCAACAGACTTTGCTGATAAAGGAGTCTATTAATAATCTAGAAGCAAAGTTTAATAGGATGTCTAAATGGATAGATGAGAACATCACAACTCTTATTCAGATGGTCATAGATCATGCAACACATGCTAGGCAATGACAATAAACAGAGGACACAAAACCAAGGAATAGTTAGGAACACTTTTCTATAGACGAGAAAAGTGGCTGACAAAAGTGAGGCTAAAGACTCCACCATGAACGAAGATGATGGATGTGAACTATGCATATATGACCATCCAAAGGGCCAATTATGTGTATTGTTGCATGTACATGAGTATTGGGTAGGTGGCTTAAATTCAAAGTTTGTGCAAAAGCACATGCCTAGGAGACTTCCTCTTCCACAAGGTAATTTTAGACAGTCATAACCGATTATACCATCCTAGGGGGACTTATTACTAGCCTCAACATGGTCCTCAATCATAGTGGAAACAACCACAATCATGGGGAAGGCCACCACCACATCAGCCATATCCAGCGAAAATGCATGGCTATTATGTTCAACACCCTGTTTCTCCAACTAGCTTTGCATCCTCCACTTCTAATCACCACTACCACTCTCTCGAGTGCCATTAATACATGACATCCCTTGAAGGTTCACTACCGTGTGCCTCTTACCATCCAACTTACCTTCAATACTCTCATAATCCACCTCCTTCAATGCCATCGCCAGTAACTCAAGAAGGTTCAGCATCACAATATCAACGAATGAGTGCCTCTTGTGCTGCAAATGTGTAAGGAAATGTTGACACCAGTAAGTTCCAAACACAATGCCAAAAACGTCCCTTCTCAAGAAAAGGTCGTAAGCTGAGGCAAACCATGCATGGACCCATCACATCATCTGAGCCAACATAATGCCAATCTAGTGGACCACCTTCCTTTTCACCACCACCATCCTCTGAGCCTACACATGGGCCACCATCCATTAGTACTCTAATCCCAAATCCAACCAATGAATCTACATGCATGGGGAGAAAAACAAATCCATGCATACCATATCATGATTAAGGGTGCAATCATGGGCTAGCTAGCCATAATGTTCACACACATCATACCATGACCCATCATACATTTAACAACCAAGTGTGTGATCAAAACTTTTTCTACCTAGCCACTGCACCACCAAAAGACACCCAGTGGCTAAGGCATGAATGGTTACCAATTTTCATACATGCATGGATCCCAATTATCCACTTATTAATCCTTTTCATGGCCAAATGTTTAGTCATGGGGATTACCCCCCATTCTAGTCTTTAGGATTCTTAAGTGTTTTTCATCTTCTTGGTTTACAACTTTTTGTTTTACACATTCTTTATTTTACATCTTCTTGTTTTAATGTTATTAATATTTTCTAATTTTTGTTTTGCACCATCGTTAGTACATTTGCTATTTCTTGAATATTTTACACCTTCTTTTATATTTTCTTTTATTTTGGTGTGATTTTCTAACTTTTTGTTAATAAGTTCCAAGTACAGTGGTAATGCGTTGATTGATGGTGGTATGTACCATTTTTGTTATTTGATTGTTGGTGTCTAGTTTCTTACTTTGAATTTTGTTAGGGATGATTAGGACATGGTTTCTTTTTCATAAAACAAGTAGTGAGTCCACAGCATCCGCCGATCCACAAACTCTATGGTTTTTCTTGTTTTGAAAACGTGCAATCCCTTTTTCATTACTAAAACTTTAACAAATTTGTGGCTTTGGTAGTTTCTGGAATTGGAAAGGATTCAAAATTTTGAATAGGGTGTGGATTCAAGGGGATTCAATATTCTTTGTATCCTTTTTTTTCCTAGGTGCATGTGTGTTTTCATGCATTTCTTACCATTCTGTGTCAACCAAAAAAAGGAAGCTGAATAAGTCCTTGCATGGTGTGGTTCTCATCAAATAAAAATGATGAGAATTCAAAGCACATCCCTTGGACAAAATAAATGCATTTCTTTGCATGGTGTGGTTCTCATTTCAAAAAAAAATTGTGGGAATTCAAAGCACACCCCTTAGACAAAATAAATGGGCTACAAGCACTTGTTATGAGACTCATCCCCTCTAACTAAGGCCCTTCCTCACTTTCTACTTCTTCTCTAATAAGGAATGGTGGTTGTTCTGTGGGAGTACTCTTGTGTCTTAGTGGGATGGATTGGTCTTAGAATGTTTATGCAAAGTCATTGAACATGGTTAGTTTTGGTTTGGACTAAGGATGGATCCTATTAAGTCATTTAACCACAAAATCCACAAGGGACTTCATGTGACCTTAATTGGAAACTCCATTTCACTTTCTCTCATCCATCTATGTTTTCCATGTCTCACCTCATCACTAGTTTCATGTTATTGTTCGATGTCCTGGTTTGATGTGTTAGAATTCTTAGTCTCTTTTAAGTTTTTGTACTTAACCTTTCATAACCATTAATCATCCACAGAGCCCATAGACTCTTTGGTTTAAAGTTATGCAAGGGCATAAAAGGCTTGTGCTTGCTTTAGGAAGGACCCACTTGCATATCTTTTGGTTGGATTAGTTAAGTTCTTTACCCTTAGACACTCTTACAATCAAATCTTTTTGTTTACCCCATCAATGACATCCAATTGTGCACATCTTCATAATATTTTTTAGTGAACTTTCCTTTTTATTGTTGTAAATTCTTACAACCTCTTGAAATATTTCCTTGTGTTAAATTTTTTCAAATTTAATGGACTACTTATCTATTTGACCCTATTTGTCAGCCTTCCCCCTAACACTACTAAAGGAATCAATCTACCACAATCATAACCTAGCGGAGTGTAGCCACCAAAGAAACAAGGTACTTAACAACTATGTGTTACACCTTACATACTAATTCATGATTCTATTATGATTGCAGTGGGAGGCATGGACTAAAAGTAGGACTATCTTCACCAAGGATGATGCAACAACACCTTGTAATGAGGACCGTTCATGATCATTGGATCTTTTATCTCTCCCTTCATTTACCAAGAGGTGTTGAATGTTAATTTTTTTTCTAGGGTGTTCACTTCTCTTATCATGAACATCCAATTTTGTAAAGCTTGTAACTCCATATACTTGGGCACTCAACGTCTATCTATTTCAACTGAGTTAGTTTGTATGTCAGTCAATAATCCCATACCTACCCAATATTTTGTATGTTGCATACCCGACATTGGAGCAAACAAAAAATAGTGATTCTCATATGTCAAGGCTTTGATGTCAAGACAGACAAATCATGGCTCATCAAAAGAGTATTGAATCCTCTTAAAGTCACACCCTTTCCAAACCTTTGAATCTTTCACAAGTTTGGAAACTACCAAGGTCACAAGTTCATTAAAGTTTTCTTAATGAAAAATGGACCTCATATTTCCAAAATTAGGAAAACCATAGATTTGGTGGATGGGTGGATGATGTGGACTCACTACCTATTTCATGAAAGAGAACCTTGTCTTAGTAGTCATCAAAATTCAAAAATAGAAACTAAACGTAGCAATAAAAAAAATTAGGTACAAACCACTACTAGCAAACAACTACAACATCACTATGTTCTGTTGGCAATAAAGCACTATAGAAAACAAGAAAAATTCACACAAAAATAAAGTAATATATATAAGAAATTAAAAAAATATTCAAGAAAAATAAAACACACTGATGAATCTTAATTCATTAGGCTACAATATTGGACCCCTGATATCGAAGCCTCGATATCAGATACACGATATTGTAGCCATGTCATGATATCGGATACACGATATCACAACTCCTATGCAGACCTATAAATACACATGTAGGTGCATGGGAAAAGTGTCAATTTTTTAGTAGTTTTTGGTTAGTTTTAGGAGTTAGTTTAGTTAGAGTATTTTTGTTATTTTCTCCTCTCAACCCTTTCTCCCAGTGCATGCCCACAGTGTATGCCCACAGTGTGATCATTGTAATTGTATGACATCCTTTATTCAAGTGTGACATACTTGGACATGCACATGATCAAAAATAAAGATCAAGATTACTTCATCATTGCAACATCCACTTTAATTATTTAATTATTATTTTTGTAGTTAATATCTCTTCACCCTAAACTCCTTAAACATGGAATGAGTACGACTTGATCACGAGCATCTACGTGTGACTGCTTGGTATCCTAGTAGCATACTTGGGCCATGCACTTGGTAATCCCAATGGTAGTCATGCATGAGGCCTAAGATGTGTACAGATGATTAAGGAACAGATGCTTATCGCACTTAGGCTAGCTTAGATTCTCTCTCCCTATCTCCTATTAGTTTAACTCTCTTTCCCCTTTCCTCCTAGCTTAATTAAAGATTACTTTTCGTTGTCCCTAGGAGCAGCATTAGGTTAGGAACACATCATACACCTCACTCTGGACTAAGCCATACGTGAGAAAGAAATTACTAGTCTAAGTGGGAAGAGAGCGAACTATGATCAATGAGTAACTATATGGATACCACAACTAGCCCATCTGTGGAGTTTCATTGGATTGTATGTGAAACACTTGTATTCGTATGGTTGAGTGTAGGGGTACCTCACCACTCATCATTGGCACTGTTGCTGGGGATGGTGCTAGTTATTTAGATTAGTTACATCATACAAGATCGTTGTAACAAAGTATTCACAATACATTTTTTAGAAAAGAAATTAATTTCAATTAAGTCACACACAAATTCACACACAATGTCTCTCTCACAAGATTATGATAATGTGATAACCAGTAGGGTAACTCATTGGAGAACCAACAAAGTATAGATGAAGAAGATGAAGTTTGGAGTACCCAATCTGATGTAGGGTTTTCCTATGAACATAAACAAAGACAACATCATCCTAGCTCATGAATGCATAACCTACCTAGTGACCATGAACCCCTACTGGCCACTACAAGCCAAATGCAAATACAAGAGGCTATTCAAATATTCTGCAGGCATCACAAGGAAAGTCATCTACCTAGGCTTGATTTAAACAACTTTCCTAAGTTTTCAGGAGGCTATGATTTAGATCCTCAACATCATCTACAAGCCTTCCATGATGCCTATGTGTGGAATAACATTGATAATGGATGGCAAAAATTTAAGCTCTTTCCTACAACACTCGTTGGCCAAGAAAAAGTATGTATAGGTTGTTAAAACCAAAATTAATTCGACATTGGCCAAAAAATGGTAGAAATTTTCAATGAAAGATATCAAACTTATGCAAGAGTGTTAGCCTTGAGGAGACAAATCCAAGAGTGGAACACAACATGAACCCTTGGACATGGCCTTATCAAGATATCATGCACTGTTAAATAACTGCCCAGGCCATGGGTTCTTCAAGAAAAGGCTAATATACCATATCATAGATGGGCTCCATAATGAAACAAGGGATACCCTAGGAATGTATGCCCAAGGTCAACTATATGAACTCCAAACCCATCAAGTCCAAGAGCTTATTAAGTAGGTAGCAAAAGAACAAGGATAAATGGCTAAGTGGGAGAATGTTGAAAAATCTCAACAGGCCCAAAACCTTCAATCAACAAGGACCCATGATAATGAAGAGGAGAAATCAACTCACCACAAGGAGGTGGAACCATCTTTGCCAATATTATAGTCATTGGATGAAGTTGAGGCAAAGATCAATATGATGATGGAATGGATGCATAAAAAATGTGAAGAATATGCCAACATTATTGGAGATATAGTCATGAAGAACCAAGAAGCAGGACAAAATACCCTTAGAAAATCAGATATAAGGGCTGAAAATAATAAGAACTTAACTGTCAATCATACATATCAATGTAACGTTTGCTTGTACGATCACCCCAAGGGCCAATGCCCAATCTTGTCACATTTACATGAGCATTGGGGAAGAATGTTACATCCAGAGTTCATGCAGAAATACTATGTTCAATCACAGTGGCAACAATCCCAGTCGTGGGGGAGGCCATCCCTAAATTGGTTACACCCTTCGTACAATCTGAACCTAGGTGCTTGTCAAGTTCAACATCTTGTTTCTCCAACTGGGTCAACATCCTCTATCTCACCATACTATTATTATTCTCCTTAATACTATCAACCTATATCCTCTCCAATAGGACCACCACCTCATGTACATTACACTTCTCCTCACTTTCAACATTCTCATCCTTCACCTCCTTCTACATCGCCACCAAGTGTTCCAGAAGGGTTTGCACCACAGCAACAACCCACGAATATTACTTGTGTTTCTACCAACAACAGTAGTGGGAACTCTCCTCAACATTGAAGATGCCTTCTTTCAACATGATCGTAAGAGGGGACAACACAATTCTGAGCCCACTATATCCTCCAACTCAGCACAAGTTCAACACTGTGGTGCATCCTCCTCCACAAACCCAATGCCTCCTATTACTTCGTTAGGGCCACCAACGAATACTCCAACAACCATACAGCCCAATGAATATATCCACTAAGGGAGATAGATTGATCCTTGCATACCATCTTATAGTCAAGGGTGCCATAGTGGGTCAACTACTCATCAATTAACTACACCTTATAACCTACCCCACTATGCCAACTTTAATCCAATGTGTGAACCCCAATGGGGTATGTATGACCAAGTCCCAATATTTCCAACATGCAAGAATCCCAAACTTTCATTTATTAATTCTAGCCATGTTCAATCATTTCGTTATTAGGGGTATCCCCTATTTTAATAGCAGAATTAATAAATGTTTTCCTCTTCTTTAATTTTACAATTTTTTGTTTTCCAGTTTTTCATCTTTCAATTTATTGTTTTGTCTTTTTATGAGTAATCTCATCTATGAATAAAACACTCATGTGGCTCATTGGTTGGGGTGTTGTTCTATGCTATCAAGTCTCGGGTGACTAATTATTTGGACAGCGAGCCTACAACATTCACTCCCCCATTCTATTAATAAGAGGTTCCACTATGGGTACAATGATATCCATAATCATTAAAAATTAAAGTAATTTTGTGCTCATTATGCCTAGAGTGAAGAATGATGGACCAAGAAGGAATGGCAAGGGTGTGACATCAAGGGGACTTGTGGATTCTCTTTGGTGGAATCTGTAAGAGTTATCATGCAGCTTGGTTGTACTAAGATCCTTGTAGATCTAACGAAAAATGGAAGTAAGCGTAATCAAATGACACTCAGCCAGAAAAAAGTAATAATGCTATTATAAGGGGTCCCACTAAAAAGACATGCACCCATGCCTAAAGGTAGGTGGCTTCTCTGAATTAAGCAATACTTCATAGAAAAAAAAACAAACATGTGTGCCGCAAAGCAAAAATCACTCCTCCCTTGGATGAAACACCAAGTGATCATACACCTTGCTGTCATGGTGCTCTTATGGTTTTCCATCATGAGAAGAAGCAATGTGATGTCATTGATCGACGGAATGGACTTGGTCCTGATTTTGGAGTGATGGGCCAATGACACATTAATCATGCCTTACATGCAGGATTCATTATGCCCTGAGTTAGTTACCTCATGACCCAATCTCTGCAATCCCTTCTACAATGTGCCACATCTCACTGTTCATGTATTTTTGATTTGTGTCTTGTGTAGCATAGAATTCATACCTCATCATGGTGGTATTTAGCATATGCCTATTTTGTTGTATCGGTGTAGATTACATTTAACCCTTCTAATGCCTACGGACATTGTAAGGTGTGGTTACGTTGGAACCTGCTTTGGGGAGGACCCACTTGCATAACCCTTTTAATTTGCACTTGTAACACATCTCCCACACATCATCTTATATCCTCTAAGTATTACCAATGTTCTTCTTTCCCTTATCATCCTTCTGGTTCAAACATTCCTATGAGCTAACACATGTCCTTTTTCCTCCTACTCTTCATGATTTTCATTATTAGATTTTACACCATTATACTCTTTGTGCCTTCAGGACTAGTTTGTATTACCCTAGACCCCTTTACATTGACCTACACATCCTTCGTTTATACCTTGGAGTTTCAAAAAATTTGTAAATTTTTCAAGTACCCTATTTTTGATAGGACCCAATATTGGGTCCCCGATATCGAGTCTGACGTGATATAGGATCCCCGCTAGTGGGTACAAAATATTGCGTCCTTAAAAAATCTATATATATGGAACCCCCTACGAACGTCAACTTCATTTTTAACTGTTCACGTGGGGGGAGTTTTTCAAATTTTCTTCTATGACTTGCGATTGCGCATCTCTTATTTTAATAACCATAACTCGCTTACTAGTGCTTTGATTTTCATTCTGTTTGAACCTACTTGAACTCGGAGTGTTCAACTTAGTCATGGGGGAGGGGTACATGCCAAATTGCATATAAATTTTTTGAAAGTCATCATGGCCCGAAGGACACTATCAAGGGTAATTAGTTATAAAAATAATAAACATGTGCCCAAAACAATTTCATCTCCTTATCTATACCAGGAAATTAAACTCTGAATCCACCTAAGCAAAGTGGACCAAATATTAAAATCTTTTGGGGACATTTCCATAAGAGTTCCTAACCTTAAAATCACATGGAATTAGAACAAATTCATTAAGGTAAGAAGTAAGGTATAACTCGATTTTGGTAAGCAACCTTACTAATGATTGGCTCCATGTCATTGTAGATGGCCCCAAGTTATGGACAACAAGAAGGTCCCTCTCAAGGTGTGTTTAAGTGACCCAGGAGAGGTAGAGGATAGGTGCCTACCGAACAACATATAGAGAAAGAGGTGCAATCTTTCAGTATCCATCAAGAGACTCCTACACTATACAATTAGGATAGGTAGAAGGTGGAGTTGCTGCAGCACCTGAATAAGGACAACATCTCACGTTGCCCCCGGAGTGTGTTTAGGCCATCCGTGAAAGGTCCACATTTGCTGTAGTGATCGTGGAATTGAAATTCAAACCTTTCATGGAATTCACTCATGAGGCCATTAGGGACTAGCTCAAAGGATCCCAATTATGGCCTATCCTCTCCAAAAGTGGTGCCTAGAACTTAGGAGAAATGTACCAATTTTGGCACAATAAAGAAGAAGGCACCATAATTGACATTTGTGGTGTGTCTATTGATTTTTCTATCAAAGCCATTTCAAAAGTGTTAAACCTTCCGAACACAGGGCCAAAGGTTGCTCGTTTGTCTACTCACTCTGATGCTAATGAGTGAAGGGTTCGATTAGATACGACATATGGTAAGGAAGATAATATATATGGAGAATTGATGTTGGAAGAGATTATCTACTTTAAAATTGGAACTTATCACATCTTTCCCACAAAAGGATTAAACAGAATTTTGACATATGTAGTAAGAGGAAGTGTGATATTAATGGGAAAGATTAATGCTAACCTACCTCATCTATATCTCATGAAGATCTTAAGGTGGTTTGAAGAATGCAAGATAGGGAAGTTTGCATTGCCCTTCCCTTGTCTCATCAGGAAGCTATGCAAGGATGCTGGTATTCGGGGATACACTAATGATGTCCTCAAAAGAACCCAAAATGCTTCGTACGACAAATTGCTAAAGCCACAAATTGCAAGGAAAAGTGTTGGTGAGATGTTAGAGCTAGAATAAGAGCAAGAACAGATGGTGGGGCCTACTACAGCTCAGCTTGCAGGGCCTAACA
Source organism: Gnetum montanum (assembly GCA_015680685.1). NCBI lineage: Eukaryota > Viridiplantae > Streptophyta > Gnetopsida > Gnetales > Gnetaceae > Gnetum > Gnetum montanum. Next base: position 909,043 of record MNCI01029802.1, on the reverse strand, counting down.
AACTTCCAAGCATAGGACCTAGTTAGCACCAAGAAGCAGGGCCTAGCATTAAGCTAGCGAGATCAACCACTGCCACCGCTGTAGGATTACCAACCATTTATGAGCCATCTCAGGGCCATCGCTAAGACGGTCAATTGGGGAAGTCGTGATGATGAAAATCTCTTCTACATCATTGATGATACCGTATAGCCCACTGTCTTTATAGATCACACATGGGGTGAGGTATCCATGTAGACAGGAGGAGGGGAGACTTATTTGTCATAACAAATTTCAGGGAACATTGCATCCTTTCATGTGTAATTGGAGACTGGTGAAGGGGCCACGGTGGTGGTCATGCAACACCAGGATGTAGCGGGAGCCATAAAGTTGATCACAGACCACATCAAAGAATCTTTTAACATTCCTATTATGCCACTGATAGATTTCACAGGAGCACGGGATGCTCAAACTCTGGTCTATCCCTCAATGAGTCCTGCAGAGCATGAGGATATGCTTGATCAATTACTACAAACAAAATAGGTGATGACATCCTTGTTTGACATCCCACAGGATGTTACAACAACATAATCAGATCTCATCTCCACCAAAGGAAAGCTAGTCATGATAGAGATAAGGGCCAACCATGTAGAAGTGGAATTGGCAAGATTGCAAGAAAGGCTCATAACCTTGCAAGCTGCATAGTGGGATCCCTATCAATTCATTCTTGCAAACTAGCTAGACACCTTCAGGATAGAGCAACTTAACAAATTATTGGTGGATAATAAGAGAGTGGAGGAGGAAAAAGATAAGGTTGACTGGGATGCCTCTAGGGCACAAGTGCAAACCTACGTGCATGCCAAGGCACTTAAGGCCTTATAAGAAGAAAATAAACAACTTGTTGTCAACAATCTTTAGTTGAACACTATGGAGAAACAAAACAACGTTCTCAAAGAAAATTCTCAGCAACTGCAAGAACAGTTGATCAGGGTCAAATAGGACATGAACTGTTTGGCCAAAGAAAATCAAACCCTCTCAATGGAGGAGGTATGCACCATCTGTTAGAAGACGGCCATCGAAATAAGCGTGTGACAAAACGAGGCCAAGTGGCACAAAAATTTAAGGAGCATTTTTGAGACCAAGTGGGAATGTACAAGAAAGTTATCAAAAAAGAGATTCATATGGCCAAGGCCCACATCAATACTTTCAGAGCTCAACACACTGATTGGTGAGCCATATTGGATACATATGCATTTTCCCACTAGGTAGAAGTTAAAAGCTAGGACCTATAGATTTAGGATCTCATAGAGTACATGGAGTTGGCAAATCTATGGTATGCCAATCTAGCCATGTTGACAACAAGGCACCTGAGGATAGAGCTCGAGAGATAGGTAGCTACCACCTACGCCAAGTATGAAGCAGAATTTGCAAAACACAAGAAAACATTGCAGAAGTTGGAAGTCAAAAATTTTCAATTAAAGGTGGTTAAAATAAGCTACCAAGGATAAAACTATGTCGCAATGGACTTGGCTCGACGGCTTATAGATTTTCAGGAGTACAGGGACAAAGTTAGATCCTATGAGAGGAACAACAATTATTTGCAGCCTAGTACATCAAGGCAAATAAAATGTTTTTGCAACTACCGTGCCCATGGGAGGTGCCGACATCATTAAGCATTGGAGCATCAACATGGATGGCATAGGATCCCCAAACAGAAGAGGAGACGCTCCAAGCACTACTTCAACATCATCAAATCCCAAAACTTGGAGCATAAGACAAGGGGAAGCAACCCATGGAGGAGCCACCACCACTTGGAACCACATGAGCCAAATAAAGTTTACAATTTTACAACTTTGCAATTTTGTAATGCTATAATTTTGTAATTGCGTATTATTGTGTCCTAATTTTTTCCTATTGAGTTCTCCACTGCGGCATGAATAAATCATTAGTCAGCTAATAATCCCATATCTATCCACTATGTAATAAATGGAGCTTGTTCTCATTTTTGACTTAAGGATGAGTTGTTATTTAGTTATGGGGGTATGATGAATTGTAATTCATTAGGCTACAATATTGGATCTCCAATATTGAAGCCTCGATATTAGGTACATGATATCGCAGTTAGGTTGCGATATTGGATATGCGATATCACAACTCTTGTGCGGACCTATAAATACACATGTAGGCACATAGGAAAAGTATCAATTTTTTTAGCAGTTTTTGGTCAGTTTGAGGATTCAGTTTAGTTAGTCTTTTTATTATTTTTTCCTCTCACCCTTTCTCCTAGTGCATGCCCGCAGTGTGATGATTGTAATTGTATGGCATCCTTTATTCAAGTGTGACACACTTGGACATGCACATGACCAAAAATAAAGATCAAGATTACTTTATCATTGCAGCATCCACTTAGTTTAATTATTTAATTATTTTTTTGTAGTTAATATCTCTTCACCCTAAACTCCTTAAACACGAAATGAGTACAACTTGATCATGAGCATCTACGTGTGACTACTTGGTATCCCAGTAGTGTACTCAGGCCATGCACTTGGTAATCCCAGTGGTAGTCATGCATGAGGCCTAAGATGTGGATGGATGATTAAGGAACAGATGCTCATCGCACTTAGGCTAGCTTAGATACTCTCTCCCTATCTTCTATTAGTTTAACTCTCTCTCCCTTTCCTCCTAGCTTAATTAAAGATTACTTTTCATTGTCCCTAGGAGTAGCATTAGGTTAGGAACACATCATACACCTCACTCTAGACTAAGCCATACGTGACAAAGTAATTACTAGTCTAAGTGGGAAGATAGCGAACTACAATCAATGAGTAACTATCTAGATACGACAACTAGCCTGTCTGCGGAGTTCGATCAGTTCGTGCGTGAAATGCTCTTATTCATATGGTTGAGTGTAGGGGTACCTCACCACACATCACATACTAATGATGTTGTAAACAAGAATTTGGAAAAATAACAAAGTGAAAAAAAAAGGTATAAAAACAAAGAAAGTGCAAAATAAAAAAGTGTAAAAACAACAAAGTGTAAAACAAAACATTGTAAAAAAAAAAAGGTAGAAAAACTAAGGAGCCACTTATATAAGTTATCATGGATGGGAATCTTCCCCATGACTAAGTTTAAAGGAGGAGATCTGAAAGATTGAGTGAGGTCGTCCATCCGATGAGGTGTTGCATGCACTAGCTTGTGTGGGCTCATGCAAAGGTTTCAAGTTTTGCATGTTGGCAAATTACTTTATGTTTGGGTTTTTAGGTTTGTAAATCAACATGGCTCCAAAAGGAAAGGTTTCATAAATGATATAAGGCCCTTCCCACAATGTCTAAAACTTAGTTCATTGAGGTACATGTTTGGGGTTTCAATAGAGGACCTTGTCTCTAGGTTGAAATTTCACTTTTCTTATCCTAAGGTCATGGTGTTGTTTATTGAATGCTTTGTGCATTCCATTTCAAGATAGGTCCACCAATTGATTCTCATCTAGTACATTAAGATCAATTAATCTGTGTGTGTGTGTGTGTGTGTGTGTGTGTGTGTGTGTGTGTGTGTGTGTTAGGCTTAGGTGAAGTTCAAGATCATAGGCTGTTAGAAGTGTATGGAGCTTGGATTGAATTTGAAGAGTTGGTAATTTTTCATACATAAACTCATAGGGAGAGTAGCCTATAGGGAGTTTACATGTTAAGTAGTATGCCCAGATGGCATCGCTAAGTTTTGTGCTCAATTCTCTTTTGTATTTGCTAATTATTCTTATTAAGATTTAAGTGATCTCCCTATTGGTAATCTCTGCTTGACCATTGGCTTGGGGGTGGTAGGGTGTTGTTAATTTATGTTTAACCCCTAGGCATTGCATGAGCTTGTGAAAAGTAGCCCATGTAAAATAAGTATCATTGTCTAAAATTATTGCATGTAGCACTTCAAACCTGAGTAGTAGTGAAAGATGTATAATCAGTGATGGTTATTGCTTCTTCCCATTTCGTACACTAGTCAACAAAAACTATTATGTTCACCCCTCCATTTGACATGGATCTGATGGAACCCATGATATCTATGCCCCAACTATCAAAAGGTTTCAGTGGTTGGATCCACTACTGAGGTTCCTTCATTTGAGTGGTCATCCCATCATTTCATTGATAGCATTCACAAGAGTGGATAATTTGATGGACATCCTTGAAGAGTGTTGGCCAATAGTACCTTGCCATTAGGATTTTAATGGCTATGTATCTCCCTACATAGTGGCCCCCACAAGTATCCTCGTGAGCATATTAGAGAACGCATAGTTGGTCAACATTAGGAACACACCAATGAACTAGGCTATTGGCACACACCTTGTAAAGTTGTCCATTAATCTCCATGAAGCGTTTGGATTGATGAAGAAATTGTTGTTTCTTTTGGTGGTCTAACTCTTGTGGCATCTCTTAAGTGAGAAGATAAGTGAGGATGCCATTATACCATTTTGGTTCAATAGGTACTTGTTCATTTATTACACTAGCAAAGAGGAGCTCATTAAGAAATTGATCAGAGAGTGGGCTCTCATCCTCTTTATTATCCCATTGTAATTGAGACAAGTGATCAATGATCACATTCGCAGTTCCCTTTCGATCTACCATTATAAGATCAAACTATTGCAAGATCACTAGCCACCGTATGACACTAGGGCTCATCATTGGTTTATTCATCAGGAAGCGAATGGCACTATGGTTAGTCTGCAAAAAAATCTTGTATCCAAGTCCATATTGCTTGAAATTCTTCAAAGTATACACGACAACCATTAGCTCTTTCTTCATTGTGGTATATGCACCCACAATGCTTCAGCTTTCACAATGGATGTAATATGGATGTTTTTGATCATCCAACTACATGATCATGACTCCCAAGTCATAGTTTGATATGTCTATGTTAATGTAAAATGGATGGAACCAATCAAGTGCTCATAGAATTAAAGTCTCTACAAGCTTCTTCATAAGTTGTTGGAATGCCTTTTTGTATTCCTTGGTCCATATGAATGAAGCATCTTTCTTTGTGAGCTCAACGAATGATTTCATGATCTTAGAGAAATTCTTTATGAATCTCCGGTACTAGCCAGTGTGTCCAAGGAATGGTAAGACATCTTTAATGGATTTTGGTTGATGGGTTATTCCTTGGATGACTTGAAATCTTTTAGGATCCACCTCAATCCTTATTTGAGAAAATTTATGTCCCAACACAATGCCCTCCTAGACCATAAGATGGCTCTTTTGCCAATTAACTAGAAGATTAGTCTCCACACACCTTTTAAGCACTTGCTCAAGATATTCTAGGGCTTGCTCAAATGTAGCACCATAGGTGAAGAAGTTATCCATGAAGACTTCCACCTTGATACCAATCTATTGCTGAAAAATGCTTAGGAGCAAGTGTTGGAAAGTTGTAAGGGTATTGCATAGAACAAAGGGCATCTTACGATATGCAAAACTCCTCCAAGAACTTGTGAATGTTGTTTTGTCTTGATCCTCAGGTACGATCTAAATTTTTTTATAGCCAATATAACCATCTAGAAAGCTATAATAGTAATGCCTAGAAATAGTGTGCAACACTTGGTCCACAAATGGCAATGGAAAATGATCTTCGAATGTTGCCATGTTCAACAACCTGAAATCAATATAGATCCACCACTTGCCATATTTCTTTGGTAAAATTACAAGTGGGTTAATTCACTCAATATCTACAATTGGATAGATAAACCCTACCTTGAGGAGTTGTTTAATTTCTTCTTTGATGATTTGCTTTAATTTGGTGTTTAGTCATCGCGATGATTACCTCTTTAGATTCATAGCTAGATCAATATAGATGTGATGCTAGCATATCCTATGATCAATCCCTATGAGTTCAAGATATGACCAAGCAAAGGTTGTTTGTCATTTATTAACCACATTCAACAACATCCTTTTCTACTCAAGAGCAAGATTGACATTGATTATCATTAGCTTTCCATTGTTTAGAAATGCATATTCCATACTGCTAGGTAGAGTTTTCAACTCTAAGGGCTCCTATTTAACATCTTTAGGAATTTCCAACTCTCCCCAATTGGTATCATTAGGCTCATCATCGGAGAGTTGGCGATGAAGTTGCTCTAGTTCATCCATGCCTTCAACATAGGCACAAGTTAGGCTCTTAGTAGGTTCAATGGAGAATGTGCTACTTTTAGAATTAGTTGTCAACCACTAGGTGCCCTTCAATTTTTTGGCTGTTGCATACATGAACTTTTGGATTTTAGATTCATTTGCATACTATTTGCATGCTTTGGTTGATATGCTTTTGATAGACTAGAGTTTTTGCACACAGTTACTCCTAGTATTTCTATACACAATGCATGAAACTCTCTTCCTCTTGATCTTTCTGAATGCATTTTTCTTTGAAATCTCTAGGGAAAGATCTTTGATGATCCTTTATGCATCAATAGTTCTCAACCAAGCCTTTCCCATAATGATTGGAAAGTTCCCTTTGTAATTGTGAACTTTGATCACCAAGAAATTGACAAGATACAACCACCCATAGATAGTGGTCACAATGTCCTCCACTAATCCCAAGGGAACAGTGATGGAATAATTTGATAATTTTTAAAAAATATTGCTATTCTTGAGAGGAGGTAGGTTCTAGGCATTGTACATTTCATGGAAAATCAGATTAACACCAAAACCTTAATCGAGAAGAGCCTTGCATGGCTTATTTTCTGCAATCTACAAGTAGATGAGATGACTTCTAGGATCAACTCTTTTCTTGGGAGGTTGCTAGACTTGATCCAATCAGATACACTATGGGTTAACATCACTGTGTGGATATTGGAAGGTGTTTCGTTTAAAGGGATCTCAAAAGGAATGGATGTAGAGGATGAAGGAGATGTAGGATGAGTAGCCACATAAGTTGGTGAGGGCTTTGTAGGGCTATTGATTTGGAATAATGACCTTTCATAAGATTTGGATTCTAAACCACTCGATTGAGGAGTTGGTTATAACTTAAAAGCCCTTATAGTGTTACATTGCTATGGCTACATGGGAATTTCACCCTACATGGATACAGTTAGTGGTAATTGGGTTGAGGATGGAGGAACATGTGTTGAAGGATGAGGAGATGATAAGGATATGGGGATTCCCCTCTAGGAGATGGAGAATGAATCCTGTAATACTCTAGAGGCTAGTAGTAATGTTGGAAAGAAGTGTGACTAGAAGAGTCACACAGAGAAATTGGTTGCTGAACATAGTATCCATATTGATTTGGTTACCTGTAAGGATATTGTTGCCTAGGTGGTGGCATTCCCCACAACTATCGATGTTACCATTGTTGATATTTCTCATACGATTGTGGTGGAACTTTACCTAGATAATAAGCTTGTTGTTTCTAGTGTAACTTTCATGGGTTGTCTTGAGGATGAGGCAACCTTCTAGATGTTTGCCTTTGTGCTAGTCTAGGATTTAGAGCATACACCCCATATTCCTATACATGTAACAAAATAGGGCAACATCTCTTAGGATGTTCATATTGGTAGATGTCACACCCACCACCATCATTTAATTTTGACTCCAAAACCTCTTCTACTACCGCAACTTTGCTCTTACCCCATTGGTAGGCATGTTTAGCTTCTTTTCTTTTCCTATGGTCACGATCACTACCTTGATGATTAAAATTTTTTCCACATTTTGACAACCTTAGCCAAAATTTCAAACATAGATTTTTGAATTGACAAGGTTTTTTGCTACACCACTTTATCAAGTGGTGCCTCCCCCTCATTATCATGAAATCAGAGCTCCCTTTTTCTAATGGAAGGGCCTTGGTTATACTACTCACCATTTTTCCATTTTCTCAACTCACCTTCTTGTTTTACAACTTGCTCAATCAACCTTTGAATTTGATGGGTTCTTAGTTTTAACAGTCTCCCTTGGGCATAGACCCCAAAAGTTCTCCTTGTTTTTGATTGGAGCCCATCTATGATATGGCAAAGCTACTCCCATTGAGAATAACCATGGCCAAGACATTTGTGCAAAAGGGAATAATACCTATCGATGGCTACATCGAAGGATTCATGTGTTCCTTTTCACCAACCTTAAATTTTCTTTCTCAAATTGGACACTTTAGAGTACATTTGATATTTGTCATTGAACAACACAAGCATTGTACTCCATATGTGAATCGATTTTGGCTTCAACAAGAAATACCAATTTATTGCTTCTTTTATGAGTGTCCTGGGGAATAGCTTAAGTTCATGCTAGTCATTTTTTATGTTTTGCAAGGCATAGCCATCCTGAAAGGCTTGAAGATGGATATGTGGATTTGAGTTTTATCCCCCCTCAATTCTAGGGATATTGTTCAGATCTAACCTCTTGAGTTTGCTATCTTTCACGTGCTTGGTTGGAATTCCAATGTATGCAGTAACCACTATCTCACTACCTAAGGCTATCATGCATAACATCAATAAAACTACCTATTATCATATTTTTTTTAGGTTTGAGTCCATTGATAAGGTTCACATTATTTCTTGGAAGTGTACAATGCACCTCAAAAATTCTGGAGATTTAGGAGTTACCTCATTTTACCACATGGTTACACAAAAACTCTACAACCTCATCCTCCAATAGGTATCTCCCTAGCATTTGCAACCAACATGATCAAACCTAAGCATTTCCAAATACCAATCATTGTGAAATGACTACATCATGCATGCCTCTTGGGTTTTCACTAAAATTTGTCTTACGACTTACTAATTTTGAAAAAACCTTACCTAGACCTAGCTACCTTCTCCCATGTATTTTGCTAATTATAGATCAAGCATTGCTCTGTTCCACCTTATTTTCATACTTTGGCCTTATGCCTATGAATGGATCCATTTTGTTTGGGGCATTAACTTTGTGACTTTTCAATCCACAATTGCTTCCTTCATGTGCACTTAACCTCTACTTTCCAATCCCATGGCATCTTTTCAACTTCACTCACTTCTACACTCATGGTGAATATGTCATCCCACTTTAAATCATTATGTACAATAATCACACTCCATTAGGATCATTAAATTCTCCTAAGCATTGACACTGTCATGTGACATGGATTGTTCTTCCCATCATGTGACCACATGCTTGCATGTATGGCAAATCTCTATTAGACCATGTATCCTAGTCTTTGTCTAGCTCATTCACCATAAAAATGTCATTTTCATAGGCCATCCTTCATCCTTATGGGTTTTATGGACTAGGCTAATGCATGCTCTATAGGCTAGCTGCTGAGTCCATGTCCCATTTTCTTAGTCATTTCACATACTTCACAACAATCCATACGACCAAAAAAGATCTCCTTCCTATCACTCAAGATATTACCTTCATGATAGATGATGATCCCCATTTGCATGGGTGACAAGTAATTGCTTGGTGACTTTGACAACACCATAATTAGATTTTATTTAAATAGGATATTTGTGTCCTATCCTCATGCTTTGCTCATACCATTCTCACTACCATTACATTGAGCTTTAGAAAATGGATCTACGGTTCCCCATCCTACATTGAGACCTTCTACCCTACCAACATGAGCAAATAAATCATCTAATGAGGGCTGGAAAACATTATAAACATACATGCCTTGAAGCCTTGGCCAACCTTCTTTGCCAAGGTATGATAGACTTTCTTCTTGCTATTCACTATTCCATTACTTAGTCTTACTTCTAGTGTCATCCATAGCTAGAATGGAACTACCACTAGGATGGTTAATAAACTTGGTTGCATCATGGAGGCTAACATTGTGAACATTATCAAATTCTCTTAAATGGGAGAGAAAATTGCCAAGAGCATACCGATGAACCAAGAGATTGTGTAAGGTTTCTTTATCAAAGGACCTTAAACCACATTGCACAGAAGGGTTATTGAGTTACAAGTCTCATTGAGCCTTAGTAGTCCACAACTAAGGTGGTTTGTAAGTATGTTTTCTACCAACTCTCAGATTGGTTGATGGGTGGCCACCTATAAGTCCTTTGAAGCCTAGAAAATGACCCTTCTCTAACTTCCTAGGGTTTCTTCTAGGTGTTATCGACTACTCCCTATAGTAAGCCCTAACAAACAAAATATCAATATGTGAGCATGAGGGGATTCCTGGAAGTGATCACTTGTAAGCAAGGCATACAAGATGTTGATATCCCTCCTAAGGATAGGGAGCATTTTTTCCAATGCGTAGATGGTCTCCTGCACACTATCACTTTTAGGAACTAACCTAACCATAACCCAAGGCTCCTTTAAGTGATACACTCACAACTATCGTAGTGCAAACTAGAACATAGAAGTAGGTTCTAACTATAAAATGTCTTCAATGTTCACCTTCCTCCAATGTTTAGCCTCCTCCAATCACCATTCTGAAGACACCAATCCCATCTTTACTACCACTTCCTCTTAAATCCTCTTGGTCCCTCACACAACTCTGACCTCAATTGCCCTGGGTGCACCTATTCTGACCACAAGCCCTACAATGGTGCCCAATTCACTTTTGTTAGCACAACCCACAATCTCCTAACATCCAAAAGCTAATTACCATTACTGATGATCATGATGTTGCCCACCACAGCAATCCTTCCTTAGTCACCACTACCACTAACGTGTCTACCCGTAGTTTCATGCAACTATCTTCTTTAACCTAGTTGCTACGCTACTACTACCATTACCTTTTCCCACCCATGACCCTACCAACACTGATCCTCAAACCATGAAGTTTTGGATCTTTAATAGTATGATGGAGCCTTTCAAATTCTACCAATCCAACCTTTCTATGAATGCCTTACTGACTTGTGTTCCTTAAGGATGATCCAGGCATGGCCTTGTGCTAGATGAATTGCTACCTTATGAGAGATATTGTGACTTGTAACTGATCAATATCTAGGATGGACCTACCCTCAACCCATCTACCTTTTCGTATATCATCAATCTCTCAACACATACTCCATACTCAAATAACACCAACTACCAGCTAATCAATTATGAAAATACAGCCATGGCTCTACACATAAACTATGAAAATACACCCATGGCTCTACATACTATTTGTTGACAACAGTAATGAATCTAGTCCTATCCATGACTACATTATGCATTTCTATTTTTTGTCGATCCCTATGTTCATTTCTTTCTTAAAGCTTTTTCCTTACATAGCATTAACAATATTAAAATGATGCCCATGTCATTTTGTTGATGTTGTATCATTCTACTCTAATTGCTTAAATTTAATTTGTAATTAAAAAAATCACAAATTAGATTGTTAGTTTTTTAATGATTTAGAAGTTCTCATTTGATTTTGATGATATGTCTTCAAATTGTTTGGTGGCCATGAAATGTCTAGCTAAATTTATGTAAGGTTCTTGTGAGTTCAATTATGATGATTCTTACTGTAATATAAAGCACTTATTGATGAATAATCAATTAGCTAGGTTATCTAATAAAAAGTGAACTTTTTGGTAGGCTCCAATTACAAGGCCCTGATATCAGGTACCTGACGTTGGGTATTCGACATTGAAGCCAAGACGTGATGTTAGATATCTGATGTCATGAGGTATATACCAGCTTATAAATATAGCACTTGGGCACATGGTTTGGGCATATGCTTTGCATTAGTTTTTTCATAGTTTTGTCAATAGAGTAGTTGAGTTCTTGTAATTTTATTTTGTAATCTTAGAGAATAGTCAGTGAGTGCCCATAGAGTGGATTTGAGTCATTTGTACGAAGTCTTATTTGACTAGCAATGTACCTGGACATATTCCATGAGTGGCAATAAGATTGAGATTGATTCTTATTCATTGCAGCACTTTGACTTAGATTAGATTTACTCTCCATGTAATTTACTTTTCATGTACTTAGCTAATATTTACAATTTCATGCATGTTAATTAATTAGACACATAAGTAGAATTGCTTTGAGCATGCATATGAGTCTTGGTAATCCTAGCAATGCTTAACATTTGGTAACCCAATAGTGTTATATGTGTTTAGGATGTGCATGGGAAGTGTGATCAGACACTTATGTTAGGGTAGTTGATTATTAATTTGCAATTAGATTAGTTAAATTAATTATAAATTGAGTTTCAAGCTATTGTTAATTGTAGAATAATAAAATATAAAATAATAAAAATCATATGCCTCACTCTAGACAAAACTATACATGACAAAGCTACCACTAGTCCAAGTGGGAACATAGTGAACTGCGATCAAGGCATAGCGATCTAGATACCACAACTAGTCCCATCCATGGAATTCGACCAGATCAAGTGTGAAGGCTTGTGATTCGTATGGTTTAGTGTAGGGGTACCTCACTACTCATCATTGGCATTTTTGATGAGGATGGTGCTAGTTATCTAGATTAGTTACATTATACATGATTATTGTAAAGATATTAGCAATTTATCTCTTAGAAAAAATTAATATTTTAAATCATACACATTATCAGACAAAACCATGTCTTCTTCACATAGGATCAATAATGCATCGTATGATGAAAGCACTCATAGGAGAAATGATAGGATCTACACTAAAGAAAATTGAAGTTAACAACCTCAAACAAGTGTTTCCTATGCTCATTTAGACTCATACTACATCCAAAGACTACATTCAATTGGTGTAAAAAATCCTAGAGGAGATGGAGTATGTCCTAGATTAAGGAGGGCTTCATACCTCATACCTCTCATCCTACATCATATCCTTAATATTCTCATACTGACCTCCATCATATGTCACCTCCAACAACACAAGAAGGTTCAACATCATAACATCAATGAGAGAATGCCACTTGTGTTTCAAACATATACATAAATGATAATGCTAGTAGATCTCAACCAAAGTGTTGGAAATGTCCCTTTGGAAGAAAGGTCGTAAGTCAAAGCAAAACACTTATGGACCTACTACATCACCTAAACCAACACAAGGCCAATCTAATGCAACAACCTTCCTCACAAAAATGATGTCTCCTAATCATACACAAAATCCAAAAACCATCACCACTCTAACATAAGACATAAATGATAAACATATCATTGTGGAGAGACAAAAGAATCCCTGGATCACTAATAATAATAAAGGGTGAATTTGTGGGCTAGAAGTTCAAAATATTAACAAAACCTCTATATTGGTCCACTATAAAGTTTAGGAGTAAGTGTGTGAGTAACAACCAGCCTATGCAGTAGCCACTAAACTAGAAGATACCTAGTGGCTTGAAAATGAGAATATAAACTTGTTTCAAAGATGCATGGAAGTAATTATCAATTCTGGAATTTGTTTGATTTTTCATATGTTTTTGATTTCTCAATATTTTTATTTTTTTATATTTTTCTCTTTTCTTAAATCATTCTCTTTATGTTTTATGAATGTATTTTATATTTTTATTAATAAAATTTCCAAGTCATGATGTAGAAGTCAATGCTATGTATTTGGTTTTTATGCTATGCTATTAAGATGATTGGGTAAGTAATTGTGTAAAGCAATGAGACTACTTCTTCCATCCCTCTAGTTCTTTGTTTAAAAGGTCTTTTTCATGGAAACAATTTGATTCTTCTTTTATGAAACTAAGATTAATCAATGATCATTGTACCTTAAAGAAAGAGGGAATGACCAAGTGGGAATGGCAAAGGGTGTGACCTCAAGGGGACTTGCTGGATTCTCTTCTTGACTTCCTTTATGCAGTTTATGACTCCTCTTGGAATGTATCATCACTCCTTCATTGACCAATAAGAAGAAAGCTCTATCTTTGCATGGTGTGATTCCCATATGAAAAGAAAAAAAAACAACAAAAAATTAAAAAAATAATAAAAAATAAAAACAAAAAAACAATAATGGGAATTCAAAGCACATCCCTTAGACACAATAATGGGCTACAAGCATTGATTATGGGGTGAGAAAGACATGTTACCCATGATTGAAGGCATCCCTCTAACTAAGGCCCTTCCTTTCTTCTTCTCTTTTCTTCTCTTCTCTTTTTGAAGTGATGATTGTTCTTTGAGGTGGTTGTGGACTCATGGTGGTTGGCAGGATGAAACACATTAATGCGAGGTCACTGTTTATGGTATGGACTTGGTTTGAACTTGGATAGATAGGTATGTTGATCATTTTAATCACACGTCACAAAAACCTATTGTGGGCATGGTTAAGTACCTTACATATTGATCTCTACAACCCCTTTGCATTCCATTATTCACCTCACTACTATATGTGATTATGAGCCTTTTGGTTTTATGTAGTATATTGTAGCATCCTAACCACAATATTTGTGTGTTGTTTGGAACAAAGGCATGGTCTACATTTAACTTCTCGAGTGTCGACAAACATCTACAGAAGTGGTTATGCAAGAACATTATGGCAAGAGCCTACTTTGGGGAGGACCCACTTACATAACTCTTGTTGATCATGGCTTTGAACTAACCTTCACATCTTCCAAAACATCAATTATGGTTTCTTTGAATTTATGTATGATTTTGGGGCTACTTCTCATCTATTTCATTAATTTTTCCTACTTTTCTATTCCCATATCCATTAATATTTCTCAGCCATCTTTTGAATTAGACCTTTCGTTTCAATTATTTATAAACCTATGTGCTTCCAAAGTTATGCTTATTAATCATGGTGGCTAGGTATGCCTATTTTAAACTTTTTGAAATTTTTCCAACATCCTATTTTCAAAAATTATGGTAACTAATAGTAATTGATCAAAATAGTGTAAATAGCTTGATGATTTTTGTTACCTCATAGCCTTGGGTATAGTATGCTATAATCACCTTATGCTTAAAAGAAAAGTAAGGGATCTAAAAAGGATTTATTATTAAGGAAAAATTTACCAAAACTAATGTTGTTCCTTTAGTGACCACAAGTGATGCTAAAAGAAATGCCTAAGGAAGAAGGTTTCTTTCTAGGCACGAAAACAAAGCTAAGAGAGGGACAATGAAGGATATGTTCATGGACAAATCATACCACATACAAGATAGCAGCTCAAGGATCACATGTTTGCTAGATCCATGGGATCATGAGAAGAAATTTTAGTCCATCCTTCAAGAATGTTTTGCATAACCAAAGAAGCATCGACATAATAATCAAGGTTGGAAGTCTGCCACTACTAGCGGCGACAAGAAGGATCATCTTCAATGGATTCTTGAAGACCTCTACAAATTTTCTAATCTTCAAAGTCTATTTAGACTTTTTATCACTCTATCATTTTGTATACATCCACTCAAATAAAATTTTGTAAGGCAACACTTAGAGTCAATTAGTAGTTAGTGTTAGTTAATAATTCCATACCTTTCCAATTTTGTAAGCAAGATTGGTCTATTCTATTAACTCAAGGATGAATTTTTATTTAGTTGTGGGGGTATGATAAATTATCAGTTGGCTGGGTTATCTAATAAAATGTTAAATTTTTGGTAGGCTCCAATAATAGGGCTTCAATAACAAGGCCTCGATGTCAGGTACCCAACATCAAGTATCTAACGTTGGAGCAAGGACGCGATGTCAAAGATCTGATGTTGCGGGGTATACACTAGCCTATAAATATAACACTTGGGTGCATAGTTTGGGCATAGGTTCTGGATTAATTTTCTCATAGTTTTGTCAATAGAGTAGCTAAGTTCTTGCATTTTTATTTTGTAATATTAGAGAATAGTTAATGAGTGCCCACAGAGTGGATTTGAGTCAGTTGTACAAAGTTTTATTTGATTGGCAATGTACCTAGACATATTCTATGAGTGGTAATAAAATCGAGATTGATTCTTATTCATTGTAGCATTTTTACTTAGATTAGATTTACTTTCCATGCAATTTATTTTTCATGTACTTAATATTTACATTTTCATGTATGTTAATTAATTAGGCACATAAGTACGATTGCTTCAAGCATGCATATGACTCTTGGTAATCCTAGCAATGCTTAACGTTTGGTAATCCAACATCATTATATGTGTTCATGATGTGCACGGGAACTAGAATTCAACTGAATCATGTGTGAATGCTTGTGATTCGTATTGTTGGACATAGGGGTACCTTGCTACTCATCATTTATCAGAAGAGGCAAGATCCTAAGATATATTAACATTAAGAATGACATGCCTCACTAAAATCTCAGAAGCACCATCTTAAGAAGAAAATACCTCAAGGAAAATACCTCAATCTAAAAAGGTAAAACCACAAGGCCTAGTGTTATGCACATCCTTTCTCTAAGAGAAATAGCAAGATTAAATGATATGCATCAAGGGTAATCAAACTCGAAGTACAAGAGGGCATCAAAATTAAGATCGCATTAGGAACTAGTTAAGTAAGAAGCACACAATGTCATAAGATGCTTCAACAAAAGCCAATCTTGAAATAAACTAAAGAGTTACATGGAATCATGTCCAAGCTTTTAAAGCCAAGCGAAACATGAGTGACAACCAAAACAAAAGCAATGCATATGAGAGACTTGGAAGATAACTCATAAAAAAAAAGACACGTATATACAAATAGAGAAACATAAGTGTAATGTATATGATTCTACTATCCATGGTCTTTGTCCACATAGATTGAGGCTTATCATGAGCACATGTTTAATGGTCATCCATACAAAGGTGATGGGCAAAGTTATGGTCTAGAAATATCAAATCCACATTTCATGTATGAATGGAAGAAGTGGAGGTGTAAGGATCTCAAATCTTACACAAAAAAATATAGCCATATCAACACATGTTATCTAGGAGGAAACTAAAGTGGATACTAAATTCAATTTATTCCAAATGAACCACTAGAGACCAAGGATAGAAAGCTCCTTGAACAATATTTCATATATTATAAATAGAACTTCCACCAACCACATCGATGACTATCTAATGCTTGTCCAACCACCAACGAAATTATAATGGAGGAAAGCCTAATGAACTGTAACACCCCTATTAATTATCTATAAAATATCCTATAAATAAATAATATATATGCTATAGAAACCCAAGGATTTGGAATTAACCTTTATCTACAAATTCAAAAGAAAGCCATAAATTTTTTAAAAAATCAAAATTTATGCATAAATATAGTAAAGCAATACAATGCAACAACATTTCAGATTACTCATGTACATAAGTAAATAAAATTTAAACAATGAACATATAGATATTGAGAAATTTCACTAATTACATCATAAAATAGTATACAAAATAACAATTCCAATGACACTTATTTTTCCTTCATT
The DNA here is from genome assembly GCA_015680685.1 of Gnetum montanum. NCBI lineage: Eukaryota > Viridiplantae > Streptophyta > Gnetopsida > Gnetales > Gnetaceae > Gnetum > Gnetum montanum. The sequence continues at coordinate 891,875 of MNCI01029802.1, read as the reverse complement.
GGACATCTAAAATTAAAGTTATTCAAGTTTAAAAATTATAAACTAATTATCAAAATTAAACATAATAATTAAATAAAATATTGATATATTAAACTTTCCTAAACATATAGGATACGTTGAAATGAAAAATTTTCCTTACAATCTCATAGTCCAAATGGCACAAACGGCAATTTCATATTTAACATACTCATTATTTATTTAAAAAATTAGGTACATGGCTCAAGCAGCCCCAAAAGTGTACAAGGCTTTTATTTTACAAAGTACAAAATATGCAAAAATTATTTTCCAAGTTCAAAAGGTTCAAAAATGATAGAAAGTGCAAAGAAAATGTAGAAAATGCAAAGAAATGGAGAAAATGAAGTATAATACCATCCAAAATGGGGTTGAGTGTAGTTAACACCAAAAGGAATTAAGAGGTACATGGTGTATAGTGGGTGAAAGTGGATAGCATAGTCACAGCCTCTGGGATGTCCAACCATGAAGATTGGTGTTTTGCTAAGGTGTCCACGTCTACTAGGTTTGTTGCTATAGTTTACTGTTGGATTTGGTGTTCTGCTGGTGGTTTGCCACTTTGCTATTCACTAGTTTGCTACTATGCCTTTGGTTTTCTCCCAAGCACTCCTTAGATTTGCCAACCCTAAAAACTTTGAGGGCATAGGTATTTATAGGTTTAGGATTAGTAGAAAATGTAGGATGGCTTCCACATGCTGAAGGGAACAGTTGGGACTACACTCAACATAGTCATTATTCATGTGGTGTATCGATGAGGCTAGTGGTATCATGCTTTGCTATGCTTTGGTGGACTCTGCGAGACTGTGAGACTATGATTATGCTACCAACTGCATGTGTGTGCCAAAAAGATTGCAAGGTACCTGAGAAATGACATTGATAGAGTACGCTTTGTAGGACTATGCTCTCATGTGGGGTCAAGCATAGTTACAATTTTGGGGTAAAAGGGTATACAAAAAGAAAATATTTTATTGACCATGCTTGCCGAAGCTGAGTTGACTACATTTTGGAGCAAAGCCGAGCATTGTTGCTACACTATGGAGGCTATTGGATATTGTTTTGGCTAACTACGCTATCTACGAGAGGCTTTCTATGCTCTGGGTTAAGGAAGAGAGTAGTCTCAATGCTAGTGAAATCTATGAGAAAATGGATTTTTTTAGACTATGCTCTCCACAGGAGGCTAACTATGCTACCAACTGGGGGTGAGCATGGTCTCGGGACTTGTCAAAACTTGTAAAAACTTGCTTCCTATTGACTATACTCTCAACGAGAGGCTAACTACTTTCCCATCTAGGAGAGAGCATAGTGTCAACACTTAGACAAAATTTGCAAAACTAAATTTCTTGCTGACTACGCTCTCCATAAGAGGTTGTCTACACTCCTATCTAGGGGAGAGCATAGTCTCAACATTTAGAAAAAATTTGCAACACTGGCCTTCTACTAACTATGCTCTCCATGAGAGGCTAACTATGCTCTCATCTGGAGGAGAGTGTAGTCTCAACACTTAGCTAAAATTTGTAGTCGAGATGCCATAGTCCAGATTTGGTGGCATTTCAAATCCCACTACTAATTGAGCAAATTAGTTTCACAAATATTATTATTTTATTTAAAAATATCCAAAAGCTTTTCCAAAATGGTAAAAAATCAATAAAATTTCAAATTCTAGCAAATTCCTTGCAACATCATGTTTATATCGTAAGCCGATTCTTCAAAATATTTGAAAATTCACATAGCGAAAATTCCTCAAAATTGTTATCAAAATCATGGTTATGCCATGATTAGATCTAAAATATTCATTGAATATTTCTAGCAAGTTGGTAAGGTTTCCATAATTCCAAAATTCATCCAAAGGATAGAATATGATCAGGAGAAGACTAAAATATTGATTTTCATACAAAAACAAGCTTAAAATGAGAAAATTTAGTAGAACCTTAGCATAATAATTAAAATTATGGAAAAGTAGTGAAAACCCAAAAAGTAGAAAGAAGCGCATAAATTCTATAGCAAAATAGGGAAATCATATGAAAAGGAAATTAAAATAATCTTTCTTACCCACAAAGATGTCCAAAATGAGCCTTTTACTTTGCTTTGAACTATTATGTCCAAAAATCCTTTGCAAACTGCAACCAAACATAATGAAGGCCACAATCTATTTATAAGTGAAAGATTCACATGTAGCAAAATATTGGAGCTTGGTATATATTTAGAAATAAAAGAAATAGGCTTCAAATGGAAGAAAACTAGTGGAAAATACTTTAAAAAGGAAGAAACGAGAAAAAATGATTTTAGTTTCAAAAAATAGAAAACCCAATTCACAGGGAATGAGACAACAAAAAGGAGAAGATGTGGTGAATATAAGAAAGATGCATAATATATATAGGTTATGTTATATAAATAACATGTTTTCCTACATTTCAAACCACTTTTCTCATATTCATGTGCTTTTATTGCCTTACTTTTTAAAAAATTTTGATTTTTAATTAGTTTTTTCTATAAGCATTTTCATAAGTTAATTTCCTCATTTTCTCTTCCTACTAATACTCTAAATGTTTAACACTTATAACATGCACACTGGAACTCCAAATCATATTCCATTTGAACCTATAGAATTATTATTAAGTGCCCTACTAAATTGTATGTTGAAATCCCATCCAAACATGACTTATCATAGTTGACTAGTTCAAATGCTAAAACTTTTGCAGTATTGCCGCAAAGATTTCTGGGAATAGATGGTGTGTTGCTAGTGACACTATCACCTCTTGAGCATTGGGATCTGGCCTCGAAGGTAGCTGCATTCTTTAGGTAGAGAAAATGGGACTATCACTCTCCATTTGGCTAATTGTTCTGTCCACCTCATTAAGGTGCCTCATCATTAGCCAATACACAGATAGATCTGCCCCACTCATTCTTGCTTATTGCTCTTGTTCGTTGAAGAGCTATTCTCAAATTTGACATAGATGCTCAAGGACTGCGTGGGCCTTCAGTGTTATCTCCTAAGTGGATGATGGTGGTAGTAGCTCCTCTTCTTGAGTGGTCATTGGTGTCTTTTCTTTCATTATTTTTGATCATGAGGCCAAGGAAGCATGCCTGAGGGTATCATTAGAACAACAAACAATGCCTACCCTTTTGCAAATTTTCCTAATGAGACATGGAAAGCGTAGGTTCTTCCTTCCACGTTCATTCTCCTTGAATTTCTACTTGATCTCCAAATAGATCAACTATGGAAGGTTAATGAGAAATTTTTTGCTTAGGGCGGTGCATGCTTAGGTAGAGAAAGTAGTCACCTTGCTTGGCCTTACTGTTGGATTGAGGTTATAGGCTACAATCTTGAAATAAATCCACTACACCGGTGGGAGTGCACCATACTCTTTATAGTCCATCCCATAGCATTGTTGGGTCTATTCCCTTTTGCCTCAAGATTTCCTTTTGTTGATATCTTTGCTGACTATGTTCCAATGTTTGGCAACCCTAGTGCCTGTGCAATAGCTTCTATCGAGTAGGACACTTGAATGTCCTTGATTTTTACAATGGACCTTGGCCTTCAACTACTCTAGAAGAGATAGGTCTCTCCCATGTACCATTTCCCACTATAAGTGATAACTGTCCACATGGAAGAGGCTTGAGATTATGTCTTGACATCCTTTGGAGCTTTCTCCAAAAATGGCCTGAATTTTATCTCTTGAAGAACTAATATTTGGATTTCTCAAGACTTGATGATGTCTAGGTAGGCTTAAGTTAGAGTGACCTCAAGCCTTGACATGGTTCTAGGTGCTTCTCCTCATTGAGATTATTCTGTTGGCACTTCTTCCTATGGAATTTGTCAAACAGATTCCACTTTAGGCTCCTCTCAAAAAGGTCCTGTTGCATGGGTTGCCTCTAGTAATTCTTGGCCTTGTTGTTGTTGGCCCTTTCTAGCTCTAGGTCACTTCTCCCATGGTTGTGAGAGTTCTCCTTCTTACAGACATTTTTTCTTTGGTGCGATCTATAATCACAATAAGATCGTGGATTAGCAATCATTGTGTAACTTTTAGATAAATGGGATACCTTATCTCTTAAGGAGAGTTACACTTAGCAAAGTTGTGATTATGGCTAATTTAATTAAACTAATTGTTATTTTTATTTATGTATCATCATTAATAAATCATCCTAGAGGTTGTTGAAAGGGTTAACTATTGAAAATGTTAATATTTTTATGTTGTTAAGGTTACTAACCCTTGAGGGAGTTAGAAAAATTTTCAAAAATTTCATCTGAAACCTTAAGGTTTGCGGCCCCCATGATAAAGATCTTACCTTTGATAAGTGCAAGATTAAAAGCCAAAGTGATTTGGACATACAATTTGAAAGTTATGGGCTCTGGAAGGTTTTGGATTCTGAAAAATTTCAAGAAATCCTTGTGTGTTATGAGAAAATTGCAAAAAATTCCTAACTATGTAGCGGTATATATAGTATTTTTACACTACATCGATGAGGACTCGTCGATGTAGCTATTGACCATTGTTGACTTCTGTTGACTTTAGTCAAACTTTCAAAATACAAGGAATTTTTTGATGAAATTAGGGTAAATTGAAAGCTTAGAAGACCAAGAATAGTATGAAATCATGAGAAGAGGATGTTGAAGTTCATAAATTTGGGAAAAATTTAGAAAAATCGATTAAGTGAATGAATGAAATGAAATATTAAGAAGTAGTAATTTGTATACTCAATGGAAAATGCGAAAGATCAGATTCTGGCAATGTCAAAGGTAAGGAACCTTAACAAATTATGCCAAAAGCTATGCATGTGGATCCTCCCCATAGTAGGCTCATGCCCTTTGTGCCCTTGCATACACTCAACTAAGGAGTCCATGGGCCCCATAGTCAATTTAATGATCATGATAAGTTATGGACCAACCCGAAAGAGTCCATTCAAGAATCTCAATACATCAAACCAGAACATGGAGCATAACATAGAGCTTGACAGTGAGGTGAGTTATGGAAGCATAGATGGATGATAGAGAAGGTGGAATGGAGTTCCAAAGTGATGTCATAAGAATTCCCTTGTGGGATTTGTGTTTAAAATGACCTAGGAAGATTCATCCTTAGTCCAAACCAAAACCATTTACTTTCAATGACTTTGCATCACCACTCTAAGACCAATCCATCCACTTGAGATACAAGAGTGTCCCTGCAAGACAACCACCATTCCATAAAGAGGAGAGAGAGAAGTAGGAAGTGTGAGAGAGAGGATCTTAGTTAGAGGGAACCTTTAGGCATAGGTGCATGTCTTTTGAGTCCCATAACTAATGCTTCTAGCCCATTTATTTGTCCAAGGAATGTGCTTCGAATTCTCATTATTATTTTTTATTTTTTTTAAAATGAAAACCACACCATGCAAGGATGTATTCATGTCAAAGGGGTGTGCTTTGAATTCCCATCCTTTTTTTTGAATGGAAACCACACCATATGAAAACATTATTTATCTTCCTATCATTGTGTGGTATGCAATAGTAAGAAGTCTATGAAAAACACTCAAGCAGTCAAGCAAGAAGAAGAGTACAAAGAGTATTGAGTCCCCTTGAATTCACACCCTTTACAAACCATTGGATCGTTTCTAATTCCCAAACTACCAAGGTCACTGATCGATTATAAGTTTCTTTTAATGGAAGGGACTTCAAATTTCCAAAATAAGAAAAACCATAGTGTTCATTGGATGGGTGGATGACATGGACTTACTACTTGTTCCATGTAAAATAAACCATGGCAAAGTTATCAGACATCAAAATTCAAAAATAAAAACTAGACATCAACAATCACACATTAAGCATAAACCATCATTAGTAAACAGTAACAGTAGCATTGTGTCCTATGACAATAAAGAAAATTTATTGGAAAAAATGAGAAAATATCACATTTGAATAAAATAAAATAAAATAAAGGAAAATAAAGTAAAATATATAAGAAAGTGTAAAATAATCAAGAAATTTTAAAGGTACAAAGGTGTTGTAAAATTAGAAAAAATTGAAAATCAAAAATGTGAAAAACAAAAGGTAGAAAAAGTAAGAGGCCATGGTAATGGTCAGCATGGATGGCCATCTCCCTCGTGACTGAGTTGGAAGGAGGAGATCCGAAAAATATAATGTGGTTGTTCATCCATTGAGGCGATAATTATAGTGGCCTGTCTAAGTTCAAAGAAAATCTTCACTTATTGGATGTTAACTAACTAATTTTTATTTGGGTTTTCAGGTTTGTAAATTAGCATGGGCCCAAAGGGAAAGGTTTGATCAATTATATAAGGTCCCTTTCACAATGTTTGAAATTTTACCTTTTGAGGTACATGTGTGGGGTTCCAGTAGAGAACCTTTTCTCTTGGTTGAAACTTTACTTTCCTAATTCTAAGGTCATGGTGTTGCTTGTTGAATGCATTATTCACCTCATTCAAGGATAAGGCCACTAATCAATTTTCATCTAGCACATTAAAATTGAATAACCTTTTCTTCTATGCTAAACTTAGATCAAGGTTTAATTCACAAGCTATCGATAGTGTATGGAGCTCGAATTGAATTAAGAGTGTTGGGAGTTTATCGTACACTAACTTGTAGGGAGAATAGCTAATAGAAAGTTTTAAAGTTAATCGGTAATCCCAAAGAGCATCATTAAGTTTACTGCTCCAATCCTTCCTATATTTGCTAATGGTTCATGTCAATATTTTTGTAATCTCCTAGTTGGTTACCTTTGCTTGATTATTGGCTTGAGCATGGTAAGGTGTTGTTAATTTATGTTCTACCCCCAAACATTGCATTAATTTCCTAAAGGTGGCACCTATGAAGTGAGTTCCATTATCATAAATTAGTGAACGTGGCATCCCAAACCTATTTACAATATATTATTGTCTAAATCTGGTATCCATAGATGATGTACAATCTATAACGGTTGCTGCTTTAGCCCATTTTGTGTAGTATTCAATTTCTACTATAATATACACTTTCCCATTGGACATGGATATGATGGAATCCATGAAGCCAATGCCCCATATGTCAAAAGGTTCCAATGGTTGAATCCACTACTGAGGACCTTCCATGTGAATAGTCATCCCCCCATCTCGTTGACAATGTTCATAAGACTTGACGAACTAGTGGGCATTCTTAACGATTCTAGGCCAATAATATCCTACCATCAAGAGTTTTATGGTTGTGCATCTCCCTACATTATGGCCTTCACAAGGCTCTTTGTGAGCATCTTGGAGAATGCACAATTGATGTTTGTTAGAGACGCATCAACAGATTAGGCCATCAACACATACCTTGTAGAAGTTGTTGCTTCTTCCTAAAATCCAAGTCCTGTGGTATCTCCTGAGTGAGAAGATATATGAGGATGTCATTATACCATGTAGATTTCATAGGTGTTTGTTCATTTATTGCTTCTATAAAGAGGAGTTCATCTAGAAAATAGTTAGAGAGTGGGCTCTCCTTCTCTTTATTATCCCATCCTAAGCAAGAAAGGTGGTTAGTGATCACATTCTTAGTCCCTTTTCCATCTACCATAGTGAGATTGAATTCCTACAAGATCATAAGCCATCGTATGACACAAGGGCTCACAGTCGACTTGTTCATGAGGAAGTAAATTACACTATGGTCTATATGTACAAATACTTTGTAACCTAGCACATAATTTCTAAACTTTTCTAGTGCATACACCACTACCATTAATTCTTTCTTCATGGTGGTGTAATTTAATTATGCCCCCACAATGCTTCGGCTCACACAGTGGATGTAATATAGATGTTTCTTATTATCCATCTACATGAGCATAGCTTCCAAGGTGTAGTTAGATGCATTTGTCATGATGTGAAAAGGTTTGGACCCATCTGGTGCTCATAGAATTGGTGTTTCTATGAGTTTCTCCTTTAATTGTTGAAATGTGTGTTCACATTTGTTGGTCTAGATGAAAGGTGCATCTTTCTTTGTAAGGTTTACTAATGACTTTGTAATCTTAAATAACTTCTCAATAAATCACTGGTAGTAGCCAGTGTATCCAAGGAATGACCAAACATCTTTAATGATCTTTGGTTGATGTGTTATTCCTTGGATGACCCTTATCTTTTCTGGGTCAACCTCAATCCATTTTTGTGAAATTTGATGCCCTGATACAATGCCTTCTTAGACTATAAGATGGCTCTTTTACCAGTTGAGCTGTAGGTTTATCTCAACACTTACTCAAGTTGGTCCAATGCTTGCTCAAAGGTATTTTCATAGTTGGAAAAGTCATCTATGAAGAATTCAACACCACTACTGATCAAGTGTTAAAATGTTGTAGGATAATTTCACAATGCAAAAGGAATTTTACAGTATGCTAAAGTTCCCTAGGGACTCATGAATGTTGTCTTGGCTTGGTCTTCTGGCATAATTTGGATTTGGTTATAGCCACTATAAATATCCAAAAAGCTATAATAACAATGCACGAATATGGTATCTAATACTTGATCCACAAATGGCAAAGGAAAGTGAGCCTTAAATATTTCCATATGTAACAGCCTAAAGTCAATGCAAACTTGCCATTTTCCATCCTTCTTTGGTACAATTATGAGCGAACTAACCCACTCACTATCCATGATTGGATAGATGAACCTTGCCTTGAGGAGTTGATCTATCTCCTCCTTGACAATTTACTTTAATTTGGGGTTTAGTCACCTCTGTGGCTACCTTCTAGGCTTCATGGTTAGGTTAGTGTAGATATGATGTTGGCAAATCCTTGGATCGATTCCTGTTAGCTCTGGATATGTCCAAGAAAAGGTTATTAACCATTTATTCTCCACCTTCAACAACTTTTCTTTTTGTTTAGGAGTAAGTTTGGCATTAATGATGATTAGTTTACCATTCTTTAAAAATGCATACTCCATACCGATCAATAAAGTTTTTAGTTCTAATGGCTCTTACTTGAAGTCATTAAGGATTTCCAACTCCCCCCAATAGGTATTATCATCTTCATCAAAGAGTTGGAAGTAAACTTGTTCAATTTTGTCCATGCCTTCAAAATATGCACATGTTAGGCTCTCAGTTGGCTCCATGCATATTATGCTGCTATCTGAATTAGCTATTAGCCACTAGGTGCCCTCTTGCTTTGTGGTTACTGTGTATAGACACCATTGAATATTAATTTCTTATGCACACTAATTTCATGCGTTAATGTATGTGCTCTTGATGGGACCAAGTATTTTACACACACTTGCACCTATTATTGCTATACGTAATGCATGGAATATGCTTCTTTTCGATCTTTCCTAGCTCATTTTCCCAAGATATTTCAAGAGATAGGTCCCTTATACCCATTGACATGTCGACTATGCTTAACCAAGCCCTTTCCATGATGATGGGGAAGTCACTTTTGTTGTTGTCCACCTTGATTACCAAAAAATCAGTAGGATAGGACCACCCACAAACTATGGTCACAATGTCCTCTACTAATCCCAAAGTAACAGTAATCGACTGATCTGCTAATTCTAGATGGATGTTGCTCTTCTTAAGAGGTGGTAGGTTCTAGGCCTTACACATATCATGAGAGATGAGGTTAACTCTAGAACTAGAGTTAAGAAGAGCCTTGCATAGCTTTTGTCCAGCAATCAGTAGAAAGATGAGTAGACTTCCTGGATCAGATATTTTTGTAGGAAGATGGCTAGCCTTAATCCAATCAGAAACAACATGGATTAACATTACAATGCAAATCCTAGGCAGCACTTAGTTTGAAGGGCACTCGAAGGTGTTTGATGTAGAGGATGAGGATGCTAAAGATGCAGGGTGATCAACTAGGCTAGATTGTGAGTGTTGAAGAGGACTGCTAGGTCAAAAGAAAGGTCTTTTCCTGGATCGATTGTCTAGAATGCTTAGCTAAAACATTAGTTGTGAGTGCACAACCCTCGTAGCATTTCATCATTACAGTTGTGAAGAAATCTCACCCTACATGGATGGAGCAAGAGGTAATTGAGTCAAAGGTGGAGGTGCATGTGTAGAGAGATTAGAGGATGATAAGGATATAGGTATGGGTTTTCCCCTTAAGTAGATGGTGAATGTGTTCGATGGTACTCTGGAGGGTAATAGTGATGCTAGAATAATGCATGACTCGTAGAACGTCTAAGGGAGATGGGCTGCTGAACATAGTACCTGTATGGATTTGGTTGCCTATAGGGGTACTACTACCTTGGCAATGGCATTTCCCATGATTGTATTTGATACCACTATTGGTATTGTTTGTATGGTTATGGAGGAGTTCCACTTAGGTAGTAAGCTTGTTGTTGCTAGTTGAACTATCTTAGACTACCTTGAGGGTAAGGCAATCATCTTGGAGCTTTCCTATGTGCTAGGCGAGGATTCAATGCATACACTCCATACCCTTGTAAGTGTTACACTACAGGGTAACATCCTCTTATATGTTCATATTAGTGAATGTCACATTTAGGTTCATCATCAAAGTCAAACTCCACAACTTCTTCTACTATAGCAGCTTTACCCTTACCTCTTTGGTAGGCACATTCAGCTTCTTTTCACCTCTTGTTATTATGGTCACTATTTTTATCTTTGGATTCTTCAGCAATCTTCAATGCAGTTTGAAATTTCTCATCCAAAGAGTCCCATAATTTGTCAAGCTTGGCCAAAATGTCAAAAATAGATTTTTGGATGGGTAAGGTCTTTCTGTTCACCACTTCATCAAGTGGTGATTCCTCCTCTTCATAAAACTAGACATCTCCTTTTCTAATGGGAGGGTCCTTATTATACTCTTTAGCACTTTCACTTTTTTGTAGCTCACCTTCTTCTTTTACTACCTGCTCAATTAGCCTTTGAATCTAATGAGATCTTAATTCAGACAATCTTCCTTAGGCATACACCCCAAGGGTTCTTCTTCTTTCAGTTTTGAGCCCATCTACAATGTGGCGAAGTTGTTCCCTCTAAGAATAACCATGGCTAGGGCATTAGTGTAAGAGAAAATATTATCAGCCCATGGTGGCATCCAAAGGCTCATATGCTCCTTGTTTCTAGCCTTGGATTTTCCTTCTCATATTAGACACTTTGGAGTACGTTTGATACTTGTCATTGAATAGTTCTAAGATAGTGCTCCATCTGTGAATAGATTTTGGCTCTAAGGACCGATATCAACTTTTAGCTTCCTTAATAAGTGTTCTTGGGAGAAGCTTGAGTTTTTGCCACTTGTTTTCTATATTCTGTATGGCACATGCATCTTGAAAAGCTTGTAGATGTGTTTGCAAATCAAAGTTGTATCCCCCTTCAAATCTTGGGATATTGTTCATATCTAGACACTTGATTCGACTATCCTTCATATGCCTAGTTGGGATTCTTACTACCTCTACAATGTTGAGCATACTTCAAGTCAATAATAAAGGTTCATCATCATCATTGCATCAATGATGCCGATGATGGTTTCAGCCACCCCTTTAGTTTTGATGGCGTTTACAATCATTTTTGTTTCATTGGTCACCTTCATGATGGTTTTTTTGACAATGACTTCCATGAGAACCGTCAGATGAAGAGAAATTTTTAGAATTGGATGAAGAGGATGAAGAGGAAGGTGGATTGCCACCACCATCATAGTATCCACCACCACTCTTATGCTTATTATGATTGCCATCCTTAGATACCTTATTATTGCAATGTTTTCCCAAGTCCCTACCTTGGCTGTCACTTCTTCTTGAATCCAATTTATGGACAGTGGATCACAAGGTCAGGTTCACACCCTCATCATTAATAGGAGGGGGTGAAGAATCTTCTTGTTGAGAACCTTCCAAAGGAGGATCCTCATTGTCCTCCTAATTTAGTAGAAATAAGGGGTTAGTGTAATGTTTTCCCTTGGTAGCATCATGGAGCTTCTCTTGATGTCTATCTCACTTGCATTGTGTTTTGTTGGGATAGTAGTTTTGAATGTCAAATCTATCCACAACATATTCTTCATGAAGATATGCTATGCCAAACTTCTTAAGGGCTTTAAACAACATCATAGGCATAGATCTATCAAGAGGAAAAACAATGTTGCCCTTCATATCATGCCATCATAGCTATTCATCTTGATGTAGGATGAAGGTGAAGTTTGACACAAACTCATCTGGATGAGTATACACCACTTTGCAATCTTGTGGGACTAGAGGTTTGGTATCTTTAGGCTTGCGAGAAGAAGAAGATATGTTGCAAAGAAAAATAAAATTATCAGTGTGCTTTTATAATTTTACGTATAGTGGAAATGATATTTGACCTTAAGTTCATACAATGATATTAGTGGTATCCACTTAGACCTAAATAGTGCATGTTCCATAAACAATGTCCTCGGCAATGGTGCCATTGATGAGCAGTGAGTTAACCCTACATCGAACCATATGAATCACAAAGCGTTCACATGCAATCTGGTCAAATTCCATGGAGTTTATCATTTCTAATACACTAATAATTTATGAAGTGGATCTAGCCTTAAGATCAATTTTTGTCCTCCCAATTACACTTGTGATGTACGTTGGTATGGTTAAGTGTAATTGAAGCATTTGATTTTTATCATTTTGTATTTTATAGTTTGGTGCTCAAAATGTAGATAAAAGAAGTTTGATTAACTAATCTAAATTAAATAATTAACTAGCATTTAACTAGTCCTAACATAAGCATTCAATCCCACTGTCTATACATTTCCTAAACCCATGTATCTGCTACTGGGCATATCAAGCAATAACGCTGTTGGGATTACCAACCAAATACATGTTACACTTGAAGCAATTGTACTTATGTGTGTAATATATCTAGCTTAATTACTTATCTAACATAGTAACTGGAAAATAATTGATAACTAATTTAAAACATTTAATAAATAATTTGAAACAATAAATGCATAAATAAAATAGCTAATTTATCCAAAGTGCTACTACTACTAAAATCTAGATCACCATAAATGTAGTTGGTATGCATGTATGTATAGGCGATGGATAGACACTACGTCGAGAAGGCCTCATTAACATAGGATAAGGTGTGTCGATGGGGCCTCGTCGATGTAGTCAACTATGTCAATGAGGCCTCGTTGACGCAGCCAATCAGCAACGACTCATCAGGAAGAAAATGCATATTTCTTAATTAGGACTCAAAAAATTTAGTCTACAAATGCTATAATACAAAGATAATAAGTGATATTCATCAAGAGATGTGGATTTTATTGAAGACAAATTTAAAACAAAAAATTTCTAGCCAAGTAATCAAAAAGCTATAGACCAATATAATTTAAAATCATGGATTTAAAGAACTCATCCTCAAACCCAAATGTCGAACACAAATTTTGAAAGAATAACAAGTAGATCACATGTCATTACCAATATAGCATACTCAGCTCCTACATAAGAACTAAATAGCATTGAAGAAGCCTTAAAGACCAAAACTTGGAAGGAATCCATGGACAAAGAATATGAACCCATGATGAGAAATAATACATGGGAACTTTTTGATAAACCAAAAGAAAAAAACTGATTGATTGCAAGTGGTTGTACAAAACTAAATTCAATGAAAAAGAAGAAATAATGAAACATAAGGTAAGACTAGTGGAAAAAGGTTTGAAACAAAAGAAATATATTAACTTTGAGGATATTTTTTCACTAGTAATAAGATTTGAAATAATTAAACTCATTCTTTCCATTGTAGTTCATCACAATCTTAAACTCCATCAAATGGATGTAAACATAGCATTTCTAAATGGAAGCATGAATGAAGAAGGAGATGTTTATTAACTAAAAGTATATACCATTAAAGGAAAAAGTGTAAATTGAATAAAGAATTATATGGATTAAGATAAGGTCATAGAGCATGGTTCCATAGGATTAATGACTATTTGCTGAATAAAGGATACTCATCTTGCATGTTTGAACCCACATTGTACTACAAACATGATAAGAAGGACTTCATCATTATGTCAATTTATTTAGATGATCTTGTATTAAGAGCTACTAATAATATGATAGATGATGAGTGGCGAGGTACCCCTACACTCAACCATACGAATACGAGCGTGCACGCATGATTCGGTCGAACTCCGTAGACTAAATGCCTTAACGCCACAAGAAACACTTGGGGTTAATCGTTCGTTGTCTTCCCAGGCTTGCTTGTATGTGTCATGGTGTATGGTTAAGCAAGTCTGAGGTATGTGATTTTTTTGGTATTTTCAAGTTTATCGCCTATGCTATGAGAGAAAGGGTTGAGAAACTAAGCTAACTCTAACTAAGGTCCTAAGTCTAATTTAACTAGCATCAGCATCCGTTCCCACTTACCGGACATACCCTGAACTATGCAACTATGGCTTACCAAATGCTAATCATTACTAGGATCACCACACGTAACGCAAGTGCTCGAAGTGGTCGTACTGAGGCACCTATTTAGCCTAAGTGTGATAAGCAGCCGATTCCTTGGCTAGCCGTACACACCCGTGGGTGCTTGTAACCAAGTCGTACTTATCACACGTCTAGCCTAGCAATGAGCAGCCGATTCCTCAACTAGTCGTACGCATTGGACTACTACTGGGATTACCAAGTGCAGATCTTGGAATACGCTACTAGGTTACCAAGCAATCCAATGCTTGTAGTTAAGTCGTACTCACGCATTGCGATGAGCAGCCAATTCCTTGATTAGCCGTACACATCCGTAAATGCTCGTAATCAAGTCGTACTCGTACGCACTAGGAAAGCAGTAAATAACAACAATAAATAAAACCATTTATTGCAAGGTTTATCCAATCAAGTTCGTCTTTATTGCCGTACACAACTTGTTTTTAGGTTACAAAGTTTCTCGAATAAAGAGCCGTTCACTCTAGGACTCCTGCTGCGGGCACATGGGAAAAATTCTACCTCTGGAGTGATCAATCTGCCAGAGCTTTGCCAAAATGATGACCTCTAATCAGAATGCTTATGAGAGAGCCAACATCCATGACACTAGGATGGATTTCCCTTAAAAATGTGATCTCTTGTTAGAATTCTTATGAAGGAATTAGCATGGATTTAGGGTTGGACTCATTGTGAAATTGTAGCTCTACTAATTTTTTCTTGGGAACATGTTTTGCCCCATTTGCTTTTTTTCTTTTTTTGACTACAAGAAAAAATTTCTTTAGGCTCTACACATTGCTGACTACTAGCTAGGAGATGCTTTCCATTAAGTGGACTACATGCCACCTAATGGGCTTTGCTTTGGTGCAACCAAGTCACATTTGTAGGATAGGTGTTTCCTCCTAGGGATGAGTTGCATTACATCCTCTTAGTTTTTGACTAGCCCACAAAGGCTCCCATGGAATGCGTTGCATTACATCTATCATGGATTCTATGGTTGACTTAAAGGATGCCATGTGCATCAGAAAGGTTTTCAAGCTCAGTGATGTAGGGGAAGGTGCAGGAATGTAAGGTGAAAGGGGTAAATGCAAGTAGGCTACAGGGGGGGGGGGGGGGGGTAATAGGGATGTGCTCTTTTGAGTGTCTTGGCTAGTCCCATCATGTACATCAGAGTAATTTGGTGACTTCCCATTGTGATGATATGCACCTCTATATGACCACCTCTAGGGCTTCATCCTACAAGCACAACTCAAAGAAAACAAGAAAACAACCACACAACATGAGATGCGAGTAAATTGCTAAATATAAGGGTTCTTCAAGTGTTGCAATAGTTGAACCATTTTTCAAGCATTTGAAAAGTTAGTAAAGGTTCCAAGGATGATGATGTTGTGGGTGGTCAAGAGTCCATGTCACCGATAGGGGCTTAGGAGACTAGAAATATGTTTGGGGGTCATGACGCTGCAAGTGCTCCCAAGATCAAGTAATGGTAAGAGCCTAAAAAACTCAGCCAAATGGCAAGGGGTCATAATGTTACAATTGCTCCAAAGGATGTCTCATTAGTAGGAGCTTAAGGTGCCAATAAAATGCTTAGAGCTAGTAGTCCTACAAGTGTTGCCCAAAGCTAGTAGTGCTAGCATCGATGATAGTAGCTCTAGAAGATTAGCAAAATGATGGGTGGGTGGTAACATTGCAAATGTTCTAGAGGCCTCTCCTGATGACAAGGAATCCATTCTGGGACTACAGTGTCCCCACCTTGTCCATGAGATGTAGAGAGACAATAAGGGGTTGGGGGAGGGGGGAGTTGGAAGTATTCTCACTTGGTTACCAATAGCACTATGTGTGGTGAACTATGAACCTAGTTTAAGGTCTTGGTAGACCATATGCTTTGTTAGTTTAAGGTCCTAGTAGACTGTGGACCTAGTTTAAGGTCTTGGCAAACCATGATGTGTGCTAGTTTATAGTTGTAGTACACTATTATGTGCTAATATGTTAGTTTAACGTCATGACCCAAGGACAAGTTGTGGCAGATTAACATCATAGCGGACGATCTGTGCCAGTTTATAGTCATAGTGGAGTTGAGGTTTTGGTGCCAATTTAACATCATAGTGAAAAAATGCTTTGCTAGTTTATAGTCATAGTGGACTATTTATGTTAGTTTATAGTCATAGTGGACTTGCTATGCTAGTTTATAGTCATAGCAGAATTTTGTGATTACCTTGATTTGTTGAGATGTGGCACTACATACTAAGAGTAGTAAGGCTTGAGATACAAGTGGTTCACCAGATTGCCAAAACTCATTACCATCTTGATCAACAAGCTCGAATGCTCCATTGTTGTAAGACTTGATGACCAAGAAAGGTCCTTCCCAGTTGGCTAAGAATTTGTTCGAGGATTCACAAACAACCTTAAGGACTAGGTTCCCTTTCTTGATTGGGTATTGATATTGACTATGATAATGCTTTTACCTTTTCTTTTCCTTGTACCAATCAATGTAATCAAACATCTACATATGCTCCTCCTCTATTAAATTGAGGTCCACAGTTCTCAACCTATCATTTTGATCTTCATCGATGAAGTGTAAGAGGATCACATGGAGCAATGGAACTTGCAATTCAAGAGGTAAAATTGCTTCAAACCCATAAGCAAGGCTATATGTCATCATACCTATTGTTATTCTACATGTTGTGTGGTAGGCCCAGAGTGTATAGACTAATTACTTATGCCATCATTGTTTACTACTATTAAGCATCTTCTTCAAAAGGTTGACGATGATCTTGTCCATAGCTTTCACTTGGCCATTCGCCTATAGGTAGTATGGTGATGAAAAGAAATGTTTGATACCAAAGTGCTCATAGAAGGCTTTAGTTTCAACACTACTAAACTATGGCCAATTGTCAGTTATGATGGTCATAGGTAAACCAAAATAGGTCACTATGTTGTCAAGCATAAATTTGCAAACCTACTATGATGTTGTATTCCTAAGGGGAATAGCCTCAACCCACTTGGTAAAGTACTCAATTGTGGTTATAATGAAGCTATGCCCTATAGAGGACTTAGGCATTATAGATCTTATGATGTCCAGTCCCCAACATTGGAACAAACATGTGATCTATGTTGTATGTAGTTCAATCAGTGGTACATGCATTAAGTTAACATGTCATTGACAAACATCACATGTATTGACCTTGGAGACATAATCGTGCTCCATGTAGGGCCAATAGTAGCCTAAGTGTATGATTTTTGTCACCATCACCCTAAGTGCTATGTGACATTCACACAATCCCTCATGGACTTGTTCAATGATCATTTGTGCTTCACTATTGCTAACGTAGGTCAATAGTATGCCATCATAGGATCTATGATATAATGTATTATCTCCCACAATGACGTATTGCTGTGATTGTTTATGCACTGTGTCCTTTTGGGTAGTGATTAGAAGCTGTGAAAGTTCATCTTGTTGAAGATACACTTTAATGTCATCATACCATTCAACTACATGGGTTGTGCTAACTGTGGCTATGGATGCAATGTTAGTGGTTTGTGTGATAGGCACAGTGCAATCCACCACCAAGGTGGGTAATGTGTGAAACATGTTAGGTTCAATGCTTAAGGCTAACTTTGCTAATGCATCAGCAATGGTGTTCTCGTTATGGGGAATGTACCAAACATCAACGGTTGCAAACTATTTAAGAAAGTGCTTTGCTAAGTCAAAATAAGGTTGTAAATGTTAGGATTTACAAGCATAGACCTTTGTGACATGGTTGATCACTAACTGCGAGTCACCTTAAATTACTATGCTTTGGATTCCTAGGTTGCAAGGTGATAGGATACCTTTGAGGAGACTTTCATACTCTACCACATTGTAAGTGCATGGAAATGCAAAATGATACATGAAGGGTTGGATCTCCCTAGAGGGAATCATGATAACAGTAGTAGTGCCCCCCTCTTGAGAGGTCAGAGCACCATAAAAGTACAAGAGTGTCTCAAAGTTATTAGGCACTTGGTTGACACTATTTACATGTTTATCTAGGAATTCTAGATTTATTGTTGTTTGATTATTGATAGGTGAAGTCATAAGTTATGTGGCTATTGCTTAACCTTTTGTTGAGGCTTGTGCAACATAATGTAGGTCAAAATCTATTGTTATTGCTTTCCATCGTGCAATGCAACTACCCTCATAGATATTGGTTGTAATGGCTCAAAGTACATTACTCTTACAGATAATGTTGACTTGACTGTGGAAAAGATAGTGTCTCAATTTCTTAAGTGCAAAGACCAAGGTAAGGTAATTCTTTTCCAAATCATTATAATTTGGTTCATGGGCAACCAATGCATGGCTTAAGTAGTATAACTTAACTGCTATGTTGCCAACGTAATCATTAAGTAAACCTAACATGTAATCACTAAAAATATACATCATTATGTATTGATAAGTTACTCATATGTTCTTTAGTCAGAAAGGCATCATGGTATAATAAAATGTCCCAAAAGTCTATGCAAATGCGTATAGTCCCATTTTTCTTGGGCATAACCATGATGTTAGAGATCTAGTCTGCATAGTCAATGGCCCAAATGAAACTAGCCTTGTAGAGCTTGGTGATTTCATTGCGGGCTACCAATGCCACCTCAAGCCTAACCTTACATGCTTTTTGCTTAACTGGATTAATGTTGGGATTGTGATAATGTTATGTTATACTATGTGAGGATCTAGGCCTAGCATGTCTTTGTAAGACCATGTGAATGCCTTGAAGTTTTCATTGAGTATTCTAGCGATGTTTTGGGCATGTTGAGGCTCTAGCAAGGAACTAAGTTTCAATGCCTTTGCCTTGCCACTAGGCATTGCTACAGGAATTTCAATGAGGAGATCCTCAGTGAAGTCACCTACTTATAGATCTAGAGCCTTAACTAGATGGTTTGGCCAGTCTAGCAGTACATCTATGGATATTATGTATTCATTGTAGCTATTGGCTCAAGGCATAAGTATTGTGGATCAATGCATCGCATGAGATTACCATGGGGCTTGGTGAGGACCAGAGGTGAGTGAAGATACTTGGATGTAGTCATGTTGTATTCCTAGGACAATCTTGCAAAAACAACTAGAAAAAAATTAAGCCACACTTGTGTCACTGAAGTCAATATGCATTACATGCAACAAAGCAATGCAATAAAAATTTTGCCTAAGTATGCACATACAAGCTTAAAGAAGGTAGAAACATTTGTGCCAATTTTAGGCCTTGGTAGGCCACGAATGCCAATTTAAGATTTTAGTAGATCATGGAATTCTAGTTTAAAGTCTTAGTAGACTATGGGATGCTAGTTTAAGGTCTTAGTAGACCGTGGTAGATGCATCGTTTTGGGCAAGACTAGGAGTTCTTGGGATGCAAAGTTAGATTGGGCGTTCACTAGGAAGTGAGTAAAATGTAAAATTTTTCTAAGTTCAGGGGGGGGGGCTAGAAAAATCAAAAAAATTTCTAACTTTGATTAACTACACTCCCACCCAACTATGCTTTGTACTAAGCAAACAATGTTGAGCATAGTCTTGAGGTTGGTAAATCATTAAGTGGTCCATGGGGATATAAAAGCACATTTCACCTTGGGTAAGTCTATTATTTTCATAAGTTAAAAATGAAAAATTTTAGAGGATAATGCACTATTGATGAAGAGTGTAGTCACCACCAAGATGACTTGCCAAAGTGGACACCTACACCCTATAATGGCAAATGTGAATGAGGGAGAATAGGCATTGGGCCACCTAACGTAGACATGTGTGGAGGAACAGAGGACACCATCATCTGCCAGGTAACCCATCTATGTTATCCCCTTTTTGTCTTTTATTCTTTTCTTTTCTTATTTCTACATTGAGGGTTCAAGGATTTGGGTACTTGTGGAACCTTATTGTGGCAAGGGCCACCATCACCATGGTCGTCTTAGCCATGCACATGGGGAGCAAGGGTTTTGTTTGTGATTGGTTTTCTGATTGTGTGGGGGATTAGTCATGAGGATGAGGGTATGGAAATCTCAGCCATAATTAGGTTTTTGTTTTGTAGGAGGGTTTCATGAGGGACATCACTGCAGTGGTGGTGGATGTGGCCATGCATGAGAAGGCTATGGGGTTCTACTCCCTCTTTTTCTTTTGCTTTTTTCAAAATTTTTTGTAGCATGGGTGTAAGGATTTGGGTCTTAGTGCATGGCCAAGAAGGGTTGGATGCACAGGTGGAGTTCTATAAGAGTTTTTTTATTTTTAGGATTTTTTTTCTTTTGGTGCATGAGGATTAGAGCACCGGTGGTGACTGTGCATGGTCTACTGTAGGATGGGGATAGGGACTTGGCAGTGGCTGCCAGGAGCCACCACCCACAAGGTTGAGGCTATGGTAAAGGGTCTCTTCCATTTCTTATTAGTTTTATGAAAATGTTTCTATGTAGTGTAAGGATGAAAGTGCTAGCAGTGGTCATGAGCAGCCCACTGTAAGACAAGGTTGTAGCAAGGGCTTGCCCTCTAATTTTTCTTATTCATTTTTTGGTGAAAAAAGAGGGCATAGGCAAGGGTTGAGTGCATTAGGGGTCCTAGAAGCTGTGAGCACATTATACCCTAACATAGCAAGGGCTAGAGGGGAGACACAATGTCCATGGATGCATTTCTGTTATGTTTTCTACATGGTGTGAAGATGTTGTCATGGCTACAACCACAAGGATCATGACCGTGGTTGGGGCTAAGGACACAAGACATAGTAAAATTGATGATAGGTAGCACCATGGTAGGGCATGGTACCTAAAGAGGCAAGTGAGCGATGCACAACACCATAGTGTTGTCACATTTTGACCATTTAATGGAGCAGGCTTTGTGAGGTTATGAAGCTAATCATATAACTAACGTCCACCCTGATTTAAACATTGCCAATATTTTATTGGATGAAGAATTTTCAGAGGTCTTGGGTTGGTAGTTTGAAAGGTTTTTCTCTAATTAATTCACTAGCAAATACAATTTTGTTTAAGACAAATTGATCCATATCAGAGTTACATGACTTGGGAGCAAGAACTTTTACCGGACCCACTCTGTGACCGATTCTCTGTTTCTTTCCTCGTCATGTTGCTTGGTTGGTGCTTCTCCACCAAATGCTGTAATTTTCACATCACTACTCTTTGGCCTCAAGCAAAGTCTTTGCTGCGAGAACTTCCCTTTCGGTTTCCATTTCTATCTGTTTCAGTACCCAAAATAAAAAACAAAAACATAACTAGGATTTTGCTTATCTAGAGACGCTGACAAGATTCTGAGGGCCGAGGCCTTGGATTTGCTGGAGTAACAAAAAACTAGTGATATTTTCAAACACAGTAAGACTGGCGGGCAAAGATGAAGCCTTTTTGACTGAGGTTTCTTCTACCACAAGGCAAGAATGGGAGGAGAATAAGGCCAAACTTTGTATTCCAAGCTTACCGAACCCCCTGTCCATGTGTGGGCATTGGGCATTTAGAACTCTGAAGTTGCATTTACGCAGGCTGCAAATCAGAATGACAAATGTAGGAATTGGGGATCTTGAATTGCAAAATTTTTTGGTTTGTTTTGGACTGCAACTATGTTTCACAGATCATAGACAGGAAGCCTTAATAGTTAAAGGACACGACACACAGCCATGGCGGACGAGGACAGATGGCGAGCGACGAGCGGATGAGCAGCGGTCGCGACGGGTGGATGGATAGCGTCTGAACAACGACAGCGAAAAGGAGGATTGCACGCACATGGAAGATCAGCCGCGGGCAGAAGACCAGCAGCAGGTGCAGAAAAGTCAGCAGTGGGCACAGCAGCGGGTGCAGAAAAGTCAACAGTGGGCGGAAGAAACAGCAAAGCATTTCAAAAAAGTTTGAAGTTTTCTGTGATTTTTAGAAACCTTGGTATATTGAAACCCTAACTTTCACAAGATGTTGGCCTCCTTGGGGCATTCATCACGGCACATAGATCCCTCACCGTCGCTTTCAGCCACTGCAGGCATGGATTTTGGGAGCAGATTGTTGCTGGAGGCACTGCCATTGAAGAAGCGCAATCCAGAAAATCATGGAACGTGATTACTTCCATTGAAAATATGCAATACAAAAATAGTTCCATTGAAGGGTGTAATTATGTATGAAATTTGGGTCCAACAATATGAAGCCTTAGATGCCAATTCGTTGCTTATATTTGTCGGAGTCATTGCCCAACACGTATTCATTATGTATATAGTTTTATTTAAAAAAAGAATTCATAGGATAGTTATATGAACACACCATTTGGCCACCATAGCTTTTATTCTATAGTGGTAATTTTTTGTAAAAATTATAACTTCTTAGCCTCAATCCTATGATGTTTATAACTACCACCAAGGACACTTGTCAATTGTAGCCTTTTTTATCTCTTTCGTGGTTGAAACCACCCAAAGTTGTTGTAAGTTATCTAACTTGTTGGGCAAGTAACCTCCTAATTGGTTGGCCAAGTTACTTGGGAGAGAAGTAAGGTGAGATATTTTTGAATATGTAACTTCCCTACCTACCTTGGAACCCTATAAAAAGGCTTCAAGGGTCAAGGAGGGAGGATCATCACTGGAAATCATGATCACTTGAAAAAAATATCATCATCACACTTGGGGTCTCATACATCACATTTTGAAGGCTACTAGTTAGCACTTGGGCTCTTACTTGGAGACACTTTGAGTCTTGGGAGAAGAGCATTTTGTAAAGAAGAAAGTGTGAACGATTGCTTGCAAGATGGCTTGCTAGAATAAAGATTTCAGCCTCTTTGTCATGGTCCTGTGAGTTATGCATTTCATTTTTTGTTTTGTTTAAATTGTCTAGCTAGTGGTTTAGATAGTATCATCCTTGGCAAGTAGTTTTGGGATTTTTAGATTGCTCTTACTGTTCTTGTTGCCCAATATAAATTTCTATTAAAATTTTGGCATAGAAGCGCTTATGTTTAAAAGCCTTAAGAGCATTTTAGTAGTAAATTTCATTATTGTGCAACGTGTGGGAACTGCTATTGGGATTGTTGTAAGAGAGCCTCTGTTTGTAGTCACGCCGTTGAACAATTCAGTAGTCGAGAGGGTTCAGAAAATCTTTGGTATTTTGATGGGACCAGAATAGCTTCTTTTTATCTTTAAAGTGAATTCTCGTGGTATTTCAATCAGAAATTGTCAAGTCTTTTAAAGGTTCTGTTTGAATGCAATCGTTGACATCTATTATCTAGTCAAAATGGAGTCTCGTACGTGGTAGTTTACGCAGCAATTTTTGGTAGCATAATAGGATTGTCTTGAAGATATTGCTTGTTTGAGCCTTGGAAGTTTGAACAATTCGTAGATATTGAATTTGGGATAGCTTTATTGCGAAGTGTTTACTCGTGTCATTTTACCTTGTTTAAATATTTGAGGTCTACACAAATCTGCTTTCTTTTCTTTTCTGCTTATTTCCATCGAATCTTGCTCTATTTCTAGTTTTCTTGTGGAACTATCTCTTTCTCTGGGGAAAATTAGGAGTAGATTGCAGAGTTGTGCTCAAATGTTTTTGCAAAATTTTATTTGTTACAAGTAGGTATTATAAGGACCGCGTAGACTAGGCAGTTGAACAAAATAGGTATCTGGGCCTTGGTGTTGCCAGAGACCAGCAGGCACCTAAATCCTGTTCGAGGACACTCGTTGGCGGTCACGTCCCAAACGGTCACCAACACATAGCAAGGTGTGATGCATGGAGAGAGCATTGGGACAATAATCAAACCTCAATTCACTAGCCATGGCCAAGACTTTGCTCCCATTTTAGAGGTGTAGTTGATTCTAAGTGTTCGTCAAAATGGCTTATCCAATGATTAGCTTTTGTTTTTTTGTGTGACTATGCTCCACGTAGAGCATAGTTGACAATTAGAATTTTTTCTTTGCAACTTGGAACTACACTCTACGGTGTTCTAGAGCATAGTCAGGGTGATCTAAAGCTTTAGACTTAGAAAGAAATTGCTATTTTCTAGACTGCATTCCTAGAGGTAGCCTAGAGTTAGAAAAAATTTTCAACATTCCAAACTACATTTTTTAGAGTTAGAAAAATATTTTTAAAAATTTTGTAAATCAAAGCCAAACTTGTAAAATGAAATAATGCCAAGAATGCAAACTTGCAACAAGGCTAAACCTACAAGCTAAAAGAACGCTAGACTACCCAAAACATGCAAACTATGATAATGCTAAACGTGCAAACATGCGAAACAAGATGCCAATGTTATGCAAAACATGTTACCCAATGAGTACCAAGTGTGTTAGATGTATGTGTTGACGTCCTATACCCATGGGGCCCTAAGATATTTTTGGTAACTGATGCTATGTTATGCTAATTTTGCTAAGTTAAATTTAATATATTTTATCAAAATTTGTTCATACCAACACTTCGTTTTGTTGCTTTTGTGCCTATAGGGTGCTACTGAAGCCCTTCGTTTTGTCCACAATAATTAGAATGGGCTGTGTGAGGGCTGTGCTGGAGAAAACGAATCCGCGGTGCCCTGAACGATCTTGTCGATCAGACAGGGACTTGCTCAATCAGTAACACACCTACACTAGATATGTAGGTGCGTGATCAGGTAGTGTGGTTCTAGCTAGGAGCATGTGAGTCCCTAGAGTTTCTACTACAGGGCTTCAATGTGAGGATGTGGTCACACTTAGTGGCAGAGGCTACAAGCATCATCATCAAGACATTGCTGCCTAGGGCTAACCGTAGCATTTTGAAATTTATGTCCAATGAGCCCACTACTGATGATGAGAGTGTAGGTAGTTTGGGCAGAGGCCCCAAGGGTGCTCAACCTTTATCCAAGATCTAGAAAATTTTAAAGTTTTCTTGATACAATAAGAGAAACATGTTCTTTGTTACTTTTCGTGTGCACACTTTGTTCTAAAGCCTACTATAACAACGGAAAACGTCGATCGCTGGAAAATACCAAACAAAAATCCATGTACACAGTCTTAACGATAGATCCGTGCGAGGGATGTGCTGGAGAAAACGAATCCGCGGTTCCCTGAACGATCTTGTCGAACAGACAAGGACTTGCTCAATCAGTAAATTGATGAATATTGTGATAATATGGGTATTATATAGATATTCTGTGAAACAAATTGATTCGATGGATCATGAAAGGAGTAGAAAATGATGTAAATAAATTGAAATAACGACAACGTCAACGCGAAAAGGAAGATCGGATTTAAGAAAGATGCACAATTCCAAGATCTATGTTTTGACCTGAAGACTGAGTATATTGTATACAAATTTCCAATGGAAAACTCCACTGATCTTGTGCGAAGTATACACAAAATAACAAGAAAACTGTTCAAAAAGGAGTACAGAATGAAGCTCGGTCTACCTCGTAAGCCAAAGACGAGATGCAAGGAAGGTCAAGCCTGGATGTCTATTAATCAATTGTTTCTGATCAACAGATCTTCCCAACTGCACCAGATGATCTCTCGATCTCTGATCTGCTCCCTTTACTTTCAATAGTTTCTACTCAAAACTGCTAATGATCGCCAATGGAGAGAACTGTATTTTCGCCAAAGGACTAATCGCTCGTGCTGCCAATGCTCAAAAATGTCTTTTGTCTCTGCTAAAAGGTGATTCCCCCAAAGAAAAGCTCAAGATGAAGATCTTCCTCCCTTTCTTTCTTCGCCAACTGGGGTATTTATAAGTTTGACAACATGTGTAGAAGACGCGGTTTTGATGACACGTGTCTCAAACTTTTAGAATGTTGTTGACTTGTCAAACTTTGTGTTGAAACTGGTCATGTTGCATCATGTTTTTGGAAAAGGGGGCAAAGTATGCTGTTGACCACTTCCGCTGAAGACGCTTCATGATTATGCACAATACGCTCATCAGCGTATTGTGCGTGTGGATAGCAAGTACGTATCTAGTACTGCTTTAGCCAACTTTACGCTGTATTACACTTGTTTACGCTGCGTCGCGTGGTAGAGCGTAATAGAGCATGGAAGTAGTTGATTCAAGCTGTTTTACACTCATTTACGCCGCAAAGCATAATAGAGCATAAAAATGGTCAACTTTACAATAAATTACGCTTGTCTACACTGCGTAGTGTAATAAGCGTAAAGCGACCAATCTGCAAAAAAGGAAGAAATCAATCTACCGTGCTTCTTTGGACTCTGACTTTGACTTTCTCGAAGCCTATTACGCTGCTCTGTGTAACGGAGCGTAAACTCAGCCCTAAAAAAAAGACTTAGCAGAATATAAGACAAGTCGCATATCACGCTGCTTAGGCCTTAAACTTTGTCGAATTCGCCGAAATAAGTTACTTTCTGATATCGGGCTATGTTAAGCTGAGTTACGCTGAGCGACACTACGCTATGTTGCGTAATGTAGCGTAAAGAGAGAAAACAACATAAGGTTGAAATTTTGTAAGAAACTTGGTGACTTGATGTTGCGCACCTCTTTTCCTTGTTCTGTCTTCTGGATTTCTGTCGCAAACTTTCACCCGAATCATGAATCTTCACCTTAGGCTGATTCACAATTTCCACGGTGTTTCAATGGCCCCTCTTTGTTGACGGTTAGAGGGCTTTCCCGAAAGACGTTGACAAAGAATACGAAACACCGGATGGGTAAAAGTGCCAATAGCATTTATCAACGGTTCCTCAAGTATCGTCCTGTCAACGTAGAAGTGTAGAATGAGGGAAACGGGAGATAAAACGGTACGGGAGGGAATTCTTACAAAGGTAAGAGGAAAGAGGTTCGGGGGAGACTCAAATGAGGTTCGAGGAAGACTCAAATGAGGTTCGGGGAAGACTCAAATGTGTGAGTATAGTTTTTTCACGCATAAGCAATTAGGCTTTCTCCTGCGATTGCGTTTGCATGGAGTTATTCCGTCATATTGTAGATGAAGGGGCTTGCATAGACGAATTGTGTTGCATCTACACGGCCTGGATGAGTTCTGTTTCATCCATTTTGCCGACCCACCTTTTTTTTGCGTCCACTAGGCGAGTTGCGTTACGCCCATTCATGGACGTGATTGTAATGTAGATGTGGAATGCATTTCACATTTTACGTAAGGGAAATAGATGGGATAGTTAAGAAGGATAATAAGGGCTAGAGGTAGGACTATGAGGAAAACAGGGATGCACTCCTGAGTGGACAGGATAACTTAAGCGGCCATCTTAAAATGTTGTCTCTATTTTACCGCTTAGATGAACGCACCTCTGAACAACATCCCCGTAGCAAGTATCCTGCAACCAAAGAAGAAGACAGAGGATACCATTGTTCGGTCGAATCACTGGAGAGGTTGTTGAAACAAGTACCATTTGAGGTGAGACAGAGTGAGTGGGCCTTGAAAAAGGAACCATAGCCAGAGGCCAGGGTCTTCAATGTTTAATGCTCGGCCCATCATATCGCTACCAAAGAACATCAGACTCAGCGCACCTGACTGGTTATGCAAAGAACCAGCTAGGTGAATCTGTGAAGCTAGAGCTTGATAGTGATGATGAGCAGAGATCCCCAAATTCGTACTTGATGTGAACTTCTTTAGGGCTCAAGACGACGAAACTAATCTCTTAGAGATGCCACCGCTGAAATGGGTGCAGTGACGGCATCTCCGAGGGGTCAGTAGTATGCCTTTCAACACATCCAAGGAATCAACAGAATGCCTGTGATGTAGCAATGCTGGGGCTGTTCCAACATCCCACCCCATTTATTTTGCAGCCGCACAGAGACGATTACGCTTGCTTAATTTGCATGTTGGCGGTCTGTAGGTCCCATTTTTAAGTCCTGGTAGACTGTCGTTGCTGGTTTTAAGTCCCAGTAGACCATGGTCCTAGTTTAAAGTCTGGGCGGACTGAAAAATGCTAGTTTTACGTCGTAGCGGACGGTGGTAGAGCTAATTTATGGTCTCAGCGGACCGTGTTGTGGATGTCAGTTTCATGTCGTGACCTAGGGACAGATCTGTGCTGGTTTCACGTCTCAGGAGACAGATACTTACCTTTGCCAGTTTTATCTCATGGCGGACAATCGGTGCCAGTTTAGCGTCGTGTCGGACGCGTGCAGGAAATGCCAATTTTATGTCTTGGTGGACATGTACAACATTGCCAGTTTTACGTCATAGCGGACAGTTGCAACTTGCCGATTTTATGTCGTGGCGGACGATCGTTGCCAGTTTAGCGTCGTGCCAGACGCGTGCAGGAAGTGCCAATTTTACATCGTAGTAGATGGTTGTTGCCAGTTTAGCGTCGTAGCGGACGATTGAGGGAAATGCCAATTTTACGTCGTAGAGGACGGTTGTGCTATGCATAATGTTAATACTAGATATGATGCTAGATGTAGTACCTCTTCAGATATATATGGTTCACAGGATTCGGTAACTCGTTGTCATTGGTATCTGCTAGCTTGAATGCACCGTTGCTATACACATCAGCTACCAAGAAAGGGCCCTCCCAGTTTGCAGAGAACTTGTCCACTGGTTCGCGAATAGCCTTGAGAACCAAATCTCCTTTCTTGATCGGATGTTGTTGAAGATTATGACGGTGCTTCTGCCTCTGCTTATCTTGATACTTCTCAATGGTATCAAGCATTTGTATTCGCTTCTCCTCTACTGAATCCAAATCCATGATCTGAGACTCGGTGTGTTGAGCCTCATTTATGATTGTGGAGAGGACCATTCGCAAAGAAGGAACTTGTAATTTGAGGGGCAGCACCGCCTCAGATCCATATACTAAGCTATAGGGTGTACTGTTTGTAGCTATCCTACATGTGGTACGATACGCCCATAGCACATAGAGGATCTTTTCGTGCCACTGTCTTTTATTGCTGTTGAGCATTTTCTTGAGCAAGTTGATAATGACCTTGTTCATTGCTTCGGCTTGACCATTCGCTTGTGGGTAATAAGGCGAGGAAAAATATTGTTTGATACCAAGGCTATTACAGAAAGATTTGGTTTCCGTACTGCTAAATTGTGGCCCATTGTCAGTCACGATAGTCATCGAGAGGCCAAATCTGGTTACAATGTTATCTAAAATGAAATGGTAGATTTGTTGAGATGTGATCTTTCACAAAGGAATGGCTTCCACCCACTTCGTGAAATACTTAGTAGCGGTGATTATGAAGCGATGACCTACGAAAGATTTCCGTGTGATAGGCCATATAATGTCTAGTCCCCATCGTTGAAAGGGCCATGTTATCTGAGTCATGTGTAGTTCTGTAGGAGGCATGTGTATAAGGTTTGCGTAACGCTAATACGTGTCGCACGTTTTAACCTTTGCAAGACAATCTTTTTCCATGTATGGCCAATAATACCCTAAGCGATGGATTTTAGCAGCCATAGCTCGTGGTGCTACGTGTCCTCTGCATAATCCCTCGTGAACCTCGCCAACTATACGTTGTACTTGGTCTTTGTTAACACAAGTAAGCAGCACTCCATAAAAAGAGCGTCTACAAAGAGTACTATCTCCTATGATGACGTATTGCCTAGCTCGCTTGCGGATTGCATCATTTTGCGCACGTGTTAGCTCGTGTGGTGGTTCGCCATGCAAGAGGTAATTTTTAATGTTGTCATACCACTCTAGCATTATATCCTCGAGCAGTGAAGATATTTGTGCCGCTTGAATGATAGGACTTGTACAATCTATTATTAAGGTGGGACAAGTGTCGAACAGGTGCGACGACATGTTTAAAGCTAATGTAGCTAGTGCATCGGCTAGCATGTTGTCATTTCTAAGCACGTGTTGGGCATCGATTGTTGTGAACTACTTTAGGAGATCTTTAGCCATATCGCAGTAGGGATGTAAATGTGCAGCCTTGTAGGCGTAGACTCTTGTGATTTGATTTATAACAAGCATCAAATCACCCCTAATTGCCAAGTCTTGAACATCAAGCCCTTTGGTTGTTAATAATCCCCTGAGAAGCCCCTCCTACTCTTCCACATTGTTCGTACAGGGGAAAGTCAAGCGGTAAGTGTGAAGACGCACATCCTCAAGATATAGCGTAATGACTATGGTGGCACTACCGCCTCTAGCGGTTGAAGCTTCGTCATAATATAACGTTGCTTCAGGGTCTGTTAGGAGAGGGCTTAGACTATGTACATGCTCATCTGAAAATTTAGGCTCTATGGTTGCCTGACTGTTAATAGGTGATGTTATTAGTTGGTCAGCTATCGCTTGGCCTTTCATGGAAGATTGACTAATGTAATGCAGATCGAATTCTGCCGTGATAGCTTTCCAACGTGCTATTTTACTACTTTTGTATAAGTTATGCGTAATAGCCCTAAGGATGTTGTTTTTGCAAATAATGTTGACCTGACTACAGAAGAGATAATATCTGCACTTTTTGAGCGTAAATACTAACACTAAACAATTATGCTCTACTTCGTTATACCTCATTTCATTCGCACATAGAGCATGAATCAAGTAGTAGATGGGTACTTTCGACCCATCATCCCTCTTTTGACAGAGTAATGCAGCTAAGGCTACGTCTGATGTTGTGAGGTAAATGTAAAACGGTTGATACCTTTGTGGCGGGAAAACTGTTGGCAAGCGTTGAAGCTCTTGCTTCAAGCTGTCAAACACATGCTGACAATCGTCTGTCCATTCAAAATTAACCTCCTTTTTAAGTAGATGCTGCATAGGGTGTAATTTATCGGTTAATCTCGAGATGAACCGCCTGATAAACTACAACCTCCCTTACAATCCGCGTAATTGCTTGAGATTTGTAGGGGGTGTCAATTCAACAATGGCCTTGAATTTGTCAGGATCTACTCGTATACCATTTTTCGATACCACAAACCCTAGGATGCGTCTGGTTTTGACTCCGAATACACACTTCTTTGGGTTGAGTCGAAGGTCGTATTTAGAGCATCTTTTAAGAACTAACTCCAGATCCTCCGAATGATCTTCTGAACTTATAGACTTAACAGCTATATCGTCAACATAATCATTCAGTCTCCCTAGGAGGTAATCGCTAAAGATATACATCATAGCTCGTTGATACGTAGCTCCAACATTTTTTAACCCAAAAGGCATCATGGTGTAACAAAAGGTCCCCCAGGGTGTCATGAATGTCGTTGTCAGCTGGTGTTCTGGGTTGATGTGTATTTGATTGTAGCCTGAGAAGCCATCCATGAAGGATAAAAGTGCATGCCCAGCGGTTGTATCCACTAGTTGTTTGATACTCGGTAATGGGAAATTATCCTTGATTGTAGCTTTGTTCAAGTCTCAGAAGTCTATGCAGATGTGTATCCCTCCGATCTTTTCAGGAACAACTACAATGTTGGATACCTAGTCTGAGTAATCAACCGCGTGAATAAAACCAGCCTGGTACAGTTTAGTGATCTCATCACGTACTGCTAGCACGACTTCTAGCTTAATTTTTTGTGCTTTCTGTCTAACTGCTTTGATATGGGGATCTAGAATTATGTTGTGTTATATTAACCTTGGGTCTAGTCCTGACATATCTTCGTATGACCATGTGAACACTATAATGTTATTCTGGAGGACCTGTTTTATGTTGTCATGTGCCTTTTGGTCTAGTAAAGAACTAACCTTAAGAGTTTTAGTCTCAGCTTTATGTGTAACCACAAAGACCTCGTTAAGAGGGTCTTCGGTTACATCTCCAGCTTCTAGATCTAGCATGCGCGTTGATTGTTCTGGCCAGTCTAGAGAGCTTTCCGACGTGGCTATGGTTGCATCATCGAGGGCAAGGTTAGTTTCTACTAGCGTGGGATCCAATTGTCTAATGATTTCCCCATGTGGGCCTGTTAAAACTAGGAGCACAGATAAAGTTTCATCCATTTGCCAATTGTCCTACAAAATTGTCAAATATGAAAGTAATTAGAAAGATGCTTAGTTGGATGTGATAAGTATTTAGCAAATAACGCTTAGTTTAGTTTAAAAAGAAAAAGGATGTGATGTGACGTTGCTGAGCGTAAGAAGCTAACTGAATTTTAAATTTTGTGAACAGCCTATAATTAATGCAACCTGATTACGAGGAGATAAGATGCAGTAGTTTAAGGTCGTTTCAGACCGTAATGCATGCGATATCTATTGCAATTCATGCCTTGATTTTCGGGTTCCAGCTCATACTAACATCAGCATTTGGGCAAGTCTCGCTTAAATTAGGCATCAAGTTGATTAGTTTTGCATATAAGTAGGCAGTTCTTATTGAAAATAGGCTGTTGGCTATTGCAAATTTGAATTCTCGGCTATCACAGAGAGAGAAGGAGAAAGAGCAAAAGATTGCAGCGCGTTATTTGTGAAGGTGTTCAAGTGTGAAGGTATTCAAGACTACAACAATGACGCCTACGATAAGAGGGAAGAACGCCAAATTGGCAAAAATCGACGAAGTGCAAGGGAGCCTGCAAAGTGCTTCGCAGGCCTTGGTCAAAGTGAGAGATGTCACTCCCCTGAATCGGTAGGCCATCCCTTGCTTATTCGTATTGATTTTGATGATATGCTTCTCTTTGTGTTTATCTTTTTGCATCATCTACGTAAACTAGAATTTCAGGATTTAGACCTCATGTTAAAACGAGTGTTTATACAACGGTATTGCGTCTATCGCCATTGTTTGAGACAAACCTTATACTATTACAAGGGTTTAGGCGATTTCGACTGTATGTCTAAAGCGTAATTTTGTAAATCTTCCTATAGTTTAAGCATGCAATCGGAATCTAGACAGTAACGTGTTTATTTTGTATACAATATCATGGTGAAACCCATCCTAATTGTTTTGGATATAGTCGGGGTTTTATGTTGTATAATCCCTATCGTACCCAATGTTCCTCCCCCTCAGACTTGGTTACAGGGGAAGGCTATATGGTTTCGAAAGGATCCGCTGGAGTTTTTGCATTTTTTGCTGCGTAACTATAGTATTATTGTGTGGTTGCATTTGTTGGGGGATGTGGCTAGTGCTATTTTGGAATATCTGTTAGTGGGTTCTACGCAGGGCATCCTGGCTTTCCTGACAGATGGGGCTATTGATACTGGGAGTCCCCAAGACCGCAAACTTAGTACCAGAGGATTGAGGCGCTTAAGTTGGATCTGGGAGATGCCCAGATTTAGCTGTTATCATGCATATAATACTTTTTTCATGGCTCGTCATGTCTTGACTTACTTTCAGAATTCACCAGGCACGGTGTATTATTCGGGCAGGTAAGTTATTTTACTGGCAGTATTGTCAATATATTTCTAATGTCTGAATTTGCAAAGCATAGGATAGTAATGTGTTATATGATACAGGTTTTTCATCAACGAAAATGGGTTAGTAGGAAATAATGATACATTGTCTTGGACCGAAATGACGATAAATGAGTTTACATCCACTAGCAACGTACGCGCCGGTATAATGGGGCAGATGGCCTTCGACATTCATGAGTATCCCATCCATTATGTTGATTCCTTCAAGAATTATCAGAATCTCGGGTGGTTACATGAAGAATGGACTTTGAACCCACCCCTCACCCTCGTGGACGTGTAAAGGAAGCTCCCTCCATTTCCTTTGCCATTTGGACCTGGTAAGGTTTCGTTGCTGTTATTAGTTACAGGATATTATATATTTTTTTTTGTGTTTTGAAATGTTGTGTAACAGTGTTTTCACTATGTTGACATGTGCTTTGTATTATCAGTCAAGGAATCCTGGGAGATTACCATCACGATTTTCGACCGCAAGGAAAACACCCTCCTCTTCCGTTATGGCGACATAAAGGAGGCACAAGACTAACTAGGCCACGCGGAGGCCCCAGTTGCATTGGTCACCAAGTTGCGGAAAGCGAGGCTGATGCATTTATTTTTGGTCATAACCCCTGATGTCCTCGCAAGTGAAATGTTAACCCTGGTTAACTCCTTCAGCGAGGGAGCTAAGCATTTTTGCACACGCATGCGTCACATGCGTGTAAACTTTGATATCGATGCTCAGCTGTTTACTGACCTCTTCGGTGTCCCCTCTGACGGTCTTCCCATAGAGAAAAAATTGAGGAGAAGCATCAAATATCAGGAAGAGCTGAAGGAGTGGCTAGGGACAAAGAAGGAAACCAAGGGGATCCCTTATGAAAAGATCGAATTAGAGGTCGCCAAGACTATTTATCCCCTCTTCCGGGCCCAGGCTTTCCCCAAAACACTCTCGCAGGGGAAGTTCTTTACTATAGAACAGGCTTGTATCATGCGGGAGGTGATGGAGGAAGGGACCCAGTTCGACTGGGCAAGCTATTTCGCTGAGGGGTTATGCACTGAAATGATCAGACTCCGCCAAAATCTTGAGTCTCGTTTCAATGTGCACTTCGCCTTCTTCATAGCTTGCCTCCGGCGTTTTGCCAAATTTTTGGTTATCCAGAGGAATGGGGTCTGGATGCAACAAGATCGAGACCAGCTATCCAAACCTTGGATTTCCCATCTTTTTGGCAATTCCCAGTCACAGGATCCTCTGGAAGGAATTGGGGAGTCGTTGTCTATAACGACTAGGGATTTGGCGGCACCTCGAGTGTGGGCCTAACAGCATAGGTGGGGCACTTCCCATTTACACCGATGATGCGTCACGAGGGAAGCACCTAGCTGCAGAGATAGTAGATGCCTCGATTTAGCGTAAAAGGCCCCGCCTAACCGAGGTGCCTACGGAACGAGTAGGTGGAACAGATAGAACTATGCAAGTCAGGCTTCTGCGAAGTAAACCTCCACCTGGTAAGCATAAAGACATAGTGAAAGTTATGGCAATTGTTATATTACAAAACTTTATTTAGGGTATTTTGAATTATTTAAATATGTTATGTGGCATAAACAGGGAGACCTACAGAGCGGTTAACCCCTGAAACAGGGGCAGTGGTATTACGGCGTGGGGAAGGGGCCCTAGTTTTGGAAGAGGAGGCCCCGGTTGTTAGAGTAAGCGATGCATAGACCCTTGTGTGTGAGGAGAGAGAGGAAACGGAAAAAATTGATGCACTCCCCACTGTAACAGGTAGAGGTACTCAGTGTATTAGAATTTTTTATTGAATTTTGTTAATAACCAGAAATTTTGACTTAATTACGCTATAGATGAACGAGGTGCATCCCCATCCGCCGTTGCAAGCAGAGTGTGGGGGGAATTCCCTGATAAGTTTTCCTTCATGGAAGGCGTTGTTACTGATATGATCGAGCGCCTCGAGCGCATCGATCCTAGGGCTGGTATGTTACGGCTATAGTACGCTTATTTTATTATAAGGTTATAATGTTTTATTTACGTTTGATAATATTTGTTATCAGGAGCTCACCTTCGGTGGGACCCTATGGAGCCCATTGAACTGGACATAGTGGAGCCTTCATCGGACGGCGCAGTTGTAAATGTGCATTACGCTCGACCCGCTCCTCGTGGGAGAGTCAAAATGCCAATGAAGACCTCTAGAAGAGGCTGCAGAGGTTAGAGAAGGAAAGGATGTCTCTGACCAAAGAAGTCGGAGACTTAAAATTATGATGTGAGTTCCTACAAGCGCGAGGGATGGGTGAAGAGGACTGGCGTATGGTTGTTATTGACTATGCTTGCTACGGGACCGTAGTCAAAAACAGCATTCAAACCAGTCATAAATTGGTGGAGCAAAGGATGCAAATAGAGCTCTTGGCCTAGAAGAACCAGGACTGGAAGGACTTTTGTGAAAGTGTCCAAGAGTGGAGGCAGAAAGAAAAAGATCATAAGCATCTGTATAAGTGAGAATGTCTCGCTTATCATCAGCTCTATCGAGATTCTTCCATCGAAGCTCAATCCTTGTGGGTATTCCTCGATGTCATTGGTGCATCTAAGGCCTTCGAGAAGTTCCAGGAGCAGGTGAAGGTAAGTGCGTCCCCAGAAAGGAAAATTACCCTTCCCGAGGAAGAGACTACAGTCCCTACTTTCTTCCCCGAACCACCCTGATGGACTAGTGTGGAGAAAGGAAAGGTGAAGGCTAGAACTAATATGGGGAATGGAGTTTGGTCTGAGTTGACCGAGGACGAGATTATGCAACGCCTATGGGTTGGTTTAGATCAACTCCCCTTTGCTGCGGATGTAGGACCATCACGAGTAAGTTTGGGTGTTATTGAACTTAAATTTTCTGATTTATCCTATCATGGCTTTTGCATATGTATTTATTGTATGTAGGTACAAGAAATGGATGAAGAAGGTAGACAGGATGAGGAGCACGTTCAGGAAGGGGAGCGTAATGATGCAGACCATCCCCTTGAGGAACGAATATTAGTGCAAGAACCCCATGAAGGTGACATTCCTCATGAAGGAATACCCTCTAAAAGGGATGGGCCACTCGAGGATGATTTGTAAGGATTAGAGGCAGACTTAAGGGATATGGGTGATAGTGGTATTAGGGGAGATGCGTAATTGTGATTTATGCATGATTTTATTCATGAGATTTGAACAATGGCAATGTGAATCTTGGCATGGTTAATCATGAGATTTTCTTTATAACTTTTGATTTTATGTCTTCATTCATACAAAGCATAAATAGAATTGTTAAAGATTTTGATTAGGTTGCATTATTATTATTGTAGAATGTAGTCGCTAGTTTAAGGCCATTGTGGACCGCCACATAGCGTTTGCGTAAGATATAAACGGATTAGCTAGTTTTAGGCCATTGCGGGCCGTTGCTAGTTTTAGGCCGTTGCGGGCCATCACTAGTTTTAGGCTGTTGCAGGCCATCTGCGTACGTCTGGGAATGTAATTGATAAAAGTATACATATTTGCGTAATTGTGCTAATATGACTAATAGAAGTCAAGAAGCGTAAATAGCGTAAAATGGGGAATGTAAATAGCGTAATGGACAGAAAGCGTAAATATGTATGTATATTAAAGAAAGCGGAGAAACTAGTAAAAGTGTAACGATGTGCGTAAATACCACTCAGATCAATCGCTAACCCGTAATTATTTCTTGATGGCCTTTACGTTGAGTGGTGTGTAAAGGCGAGGAGATTTATGGCCTAACTCCTCCACATCATCCTCCTTTCCCTGAAATGGTAGGTCAGCCCAAGCTAGGCTATCGTTATTCATTTCGACTTGCTTGGGAATTCGGACATGGGTTTGATCTTCGGGCATTTTAATCTATGAACCCCGTTCTTCTTCGATGTTGTATATAGTTATGGGAGTTATTTCATCACCATGTATTACTACCTCTCCCCCTGTGTAAGGGAGTTGTATCTCTCGGTGTATTGGTGATGAAACTATCCTCAATTGGGCTAACCAGGACCTCCCTAGAATCAAGTTGAAATCGGGCATCTCCTTGACAACGATAAATGTGGCATTTGTTGGGAATTGATCCCCTGCCACAAATTTGATATGCACCATCCCCTTGACTTGAACTCATGCCCCGTTGAATGACTTTAGGCATGATGTTGTCGTAGGGCTGATCTGGTCGACCAGGCCCAACTTATCCACTATAGGATAAGGGATGACATTCGTAGCCGCACCATCATCAACATGCACCCTCCGGATCCGATGTTGACCAACCTGGATGGTGATAAACATGGGTTCTATCATCAGTCGATCTTTCTCGAGGTCATCTTTAATGGATTCATCGTGAAATGTCAAAGGGGTTGGTTTAGGTCGCTTAGCAGTGGAGGGAAACATGATTACATGTATCGCTTCCTCCTCCGTTGGTAAGCCTTCATCCACAGGTATGGATGTCAGCATATGGACCATAGCCTCACGGTGCTTTTGAGATGTCATAAGCAAGTCATAGAGGCTCAATGTTGTGTTCTTCTATTTCAGAGCCTATTTGACTTGCATAAATGCATTCAGGAGGTCCTGTTCTCGGCTGGGTTGCTTATCCCCTCTGTCTTCTTCCATTCGCCCTAAGAGATGAATCTTCCAAGGCGGAATAGCATCAGTCAAAGGGTTGTGTTTCTTCCTGCTGAGGGGAGGTGTCTATGTTTATGTACCCTTGTCTTGCCCATAAGGTGCAGGTGAAGAAGCAGAGGCTAGGGGCCTAGGCTTAGCGAAGCCTAGCGTAGAGTGGTTTTTGGTGGCATTAATTGACGCATCTCCTTCCTTTTTTTATTGGATGGCGATTGATGGTTTTGGTCAGAAGCTTGCCCCTACATAAAAGGAGCAACTGGTGATTTTGGTACCCTAAGGATAAAAGGCACCTTAGGAGTAGGTGCGGACGTGGCCGTGGCTTTATTGTTAGCAAAAGACTGAGTTAAAGCTGGAAAGGACGCCTGAATAACAAAGGGTGGCCTCGAGACACCGCTAACTGTCGGTGAAAAACTTGCCCCCTGGGATGAAGTGGGAGGTACATGTAAAAAAAAGGGTTGTTTAGGCGGTACCTTCCCTTCACTGTCCATACTTACCACGATGATGGTGTACGGTGCGTTATTTGCGTTTAAGAAATCCTTATACACACGCAACGCCTGGTTTTCGAGACATGTTAGACTACTATCGTCTAGTTTTAGAGAACCATCATCAATCATGCATTGAATATCATCCTTCAACGCCTAGCAGTAATCGGTATCGTGACCACACAACTGATGGTAGTCACAAAAATGGTCCAGCCTAAAAGACTTCGGAACTGGTGGTTCGTTAGGTAGGCCTAAATAAGGATTCTTCAGGAATTCACAATGATGCCTGTAATGCTACAGAGCTTCTTGGGATACTTTTTTATTCTAAATATATCCTGCCCCTAATAATTGTTTCAACAGTTCTGAATGATTTATAGGCAGGGCTGTATATTTTGAGCGATCTTTACACTCGAAGTTTGGCTTTGGCTAGGGGGCTTTTCAGGGGCAGGTATGGCTTGGCCGGTGTTGCTGGCACTAGCCGTGGTCTCGGTAGATGCTGTGGGTGTTTTCTTGTTATTCTTGTTTTTAGCACCCTCAGCCAGCGCAACTACTGTCATTGTTGTTGCTTTACCCTTGTCTTTACCCTTATTGTTAGCGTTTTTATAGGCCACATATGCCGGGTCTTTGCTAGCCTCAGCAGCATTTTGGATTCTCTTAGTTTGGGCGAAAGCCTGATTCAAGGAGCAAGGGGAAAGGTAATACAGTTTGGACTTGATGAAGTCATTAACTGCTCCTTTGAAAATAGCTAGCAAATGGGCATCCGCGATAGGCTCATGGATTTCATTCAGGGTAGCACTCCACCACTGTATAAACCTTTGGACTAGTTCAAGTGGGTCTTGTTTCACTCCCATAAGTTGGTCTAGCGTGACTTCCGACTTTAAATTGTACTTAAAGCGAGTCATAAATTATGTTAAGAGCTCTTCCAAGGTTGAGATGAAAGAGCAAGGGAGCGCTCGATACCAGTCCAAGGCTTTACCTGCCAGAGACATTGCAAAGACATGGATGATTGTATGAGGCCATTGCTATAATAACAAGGATTCAGGCCTGAAGGTGACAAGATGAGCATTAGGATCTTCTTCCCCACTATATTTAGTGAAATGGGGCAACGACATCCCTGGAGGCAACGACAGCATAGGAACCACTGGGCTAATGGGATCATCATGGTAGAAATCCATGATTTGTATCGTATCAGAGCCGGCAGCTTTAAGGCGCTTAACTTCCTTAGTGAGGGTCTAAATAAGTGAAAAAGCTTACTCCAGACTTGTTGATGAAGAAGTCTACGCAGGAGGAGCAGGGGGTTGGACTGAGAGAGAAGTGCCAGGCAATGGGGATGGAGCGATGGCTTGGCTAAAAGGTGGTGCTACGGGGACTATCCCCACGGACGGAGCAGCCTGTGAAAGCCACTACCCACCGGGTTGAGCAGAGAAATTGGCTGTTGCCGACTGTGTAGGATGGAAATTATAAGGGTATTATGTGCTTATCTGCAGGACATGCGTGGTGGATGCGGCTAAGGGTTGTACACTGTATAATGCAGATTGATCGTGTTGTGCAATAGGCATAATCCACTGACCAGCCGTGGATTGTTGAATAGATTGCTGTGATTGAACAGTGGTTGCGATCTATTGCCTTGCAAGGGGCTGCGACGATAAGGTTTGCACCAGATTTTGCACCGGGCGGGTTATAGGCGTGACATGGGGTTGCACTTGGGGGATGAAATAGGGTGCATTGGACGCAAGTACCACCGACGGAATACTGATTACACATGGCGATGAGACTGCCCCCATGTTATTTTGAGATGGTATTTGTACTTGTAAGACTGAGGATTGTGTAGTAGCCTGTGGGATGATAGGAATATGGGTTTGGGTAGTCATGACTGAGTTGAGATGGGAAGCTTCTCCTGTAAGAGGAAATAGGGGATTTATGTAGGTATGGGGGCTGAGAGTATGGTATGAATCCGCATGTTCAGACTGGGCTGCGAATTCATCTTCCTCTTCCTCCCCGTTTTGTGGTTCTAGAATGGACCGTGTATTCTGACTCCTAGCCATAACCAATTGGGTCAGGATTTCATGATAATGTTTGGTCAATGGGATAATGTCATATGCGGTGGGGGTGAAATCTTGGCCTCCTCTATTGATCAGCTCATAATTTCGTTTTGCCTCAATCTTGGCTCGGCTAAGAGCGAGCTTTGCCTGGATCTTAACGTAAATGAAATTATACTCTTCAGGAGTTATGACAGTGAATGCAGGATCCTTGCCCTGTAATCTCAATGAATGACACGACGGTCCCTAAGGTCCTATTACTCCAGAAGTCGGTCCGGTGGTGGCGATGGAATTTACAGATGTGGCACCCGAGTCAGTGGTGATCATAGCGGTAGTGGTTGCATATGCAGAATCCATTTCTCAAATAGGTTAATGATAACAAATGATAGGATCTAAAAGGCGACGAACAAACAGAATTATGATTGGGCTTTTTACCCAGTAGGATTCCAAAGGAATCGTTGCTGTGACAAATCTACACCACACGATTTTTCGTAAACTTCCCTAGAGGTATTACGTTTACGTTTTTATGGACGTGGGTATAGATCGCTTATAGGGCTACCCGTAAAATATGGATCAGAGGTTCAGCCCTCCTTCTAGCGCCAGAAAACTGTAACAACGGAAAATGTCGGTCGTTGGAAAATACCAAACGAAAATTCATGTACACAGTCTTAACCACGGATCCATGCGAGGGCCGTACTGGAGAAAACAAATCCGTGATGCCCTAAATGGTCTTGTCGATCAGACAGGGACTTGCTCAATCAGTAAATTGATGAATATTGCGATAATATGGGTATTATATAGATATTCTGTGAAACAAATTGATTCGATGGATCCTAAAAGGAGTAGAAAACAATGTAAATAAATTGAAATAACGACAACGTCAATGCGACAAGGAAGATCAGATTTAAGAAAGATGCACAATTCCAAGATCTATGTTTTGACCCGAAGACTACGTATATTGTATACAAATTTCCAATGGCAAAATCCACTTATCTTGTGCGAAGTATACACAAAATAACAAGAAAACTATTCAACAAGGAGTACAGAATAAAGCTCGGTCTACCTCGTAAGCCAAAGACGAGATGCAAGGCAGGTCAAGCCTGGATGTCTATTAATCAACTGTTTCTGATCAATAGATATTGCCAACTGCACCAGATGATCTCTCGATCTCTGATCTACTCCCTTTTCTTTCAGTAGTTTCTGCTCAAAACTACTAATGATTGCCAATGGAGAGAACTGTATTTTCACCAAAGGACTGATTGCTCCTGCTGCCAATGCTCAAAAATTTCTTCTGTCTCTGCTAAAAGGTGATGCCCCCAAAGAAAAGCTCAAGATGAAGATCTTCCTCCCTTTCTTTCTTCGCCAACTAGGGTATTTATAAGTTCGACAACATGTGTAGAAGGCACGGTTTCGATGACACATGTCTCGAACTTTCAGAATGTTGTTGACTTGTCAAACTTTGTGTTGAAACTGGTCATGTTGCGTCACGTTTTTGGAAAAGGGGGCAAAGTATGTTCTTGACCACTTCCACTAAAGCTGCTTCATGATTACACACAATACGCTCATCAATGTATTGTGTGTGTGGATAGCAAGTACGTATCTGGTACTGCTTTAGCCAGCTTTACGCTGTATTACACTTGTTTATGCTGCGTCGCGTGGCAGAGCATAATAGAGCATGGAAGTAGTTGATTCAAGCTATTTTACGCTCATTTACGCTACAAAGCTTAATAGAGCATAAAAATGGTCAACTTTACAATAAATTACGCTTGTCTACACTGCGTAGCGTAATAAGCGTAAAGCGACCAATCTGCAAAAAGGAAGAAATCAATCTGTTGCGCTTCTTTGGACTCTGACTTTGACTTTCTCGAAGCCTATTACGCTGCTCTGCGTAATGGAGCATAAACTCAGCCCTGAACAAAAGACTTAGCAGAATATATGACAAGTCACATATCATACTACTTAGGCCTTAAACTTTGTTGAATTCTCCGAAATAAGTTACTTTCTGATATCGGGCTATGTTAAGTCGAGTTACGCTGAGCGACACTACGCTATGTTGCGTAATGTAGCGTAAAGAGAGAAAACAAAGGTTGAAATTTTCCAAGAAACTTGGTGACTTGATGTTTCACGCCTCTTTGCCTTGTCCTGTCTTCTAGATTTCTTTCGCAAACTTTCGCCCGAATCGTGAATCTTCGCCTTAGGCCGATTCGCAATTTCCACGGTGTTTCACCTACCTAGAATGGAATACTATGCCAGAAGGTAAGTGCTCTTATGGTTTTTGCATTATGTTCTTTGCTACTAGCTCATACTAAGTTGATAACTTCTCATGCCTACTGCTAGATTCAAAGTTAATGAGCAAGGTCTCTATGATGAGAAGGATTCTCTTATCTTGACTCATATTGCCCTAGAGGTATTCTCTTCTAGTCCAAACTTTTAGAAGGTGGTACTTGCGTAAGTGGAAGCTAATCTAAGGTCCTACACCACTTGATACCTGAGGGCATTTGAGTGGTGCAAGACCCATGATTGGCTAGATTAGGAATGGGCTAACAGTGAGCTCAACCTCGAGGAGATGGCTACATCACCACCTCCACCTCACACACCATTTGTTCCATGTAAGTGTCTACTGTGTTGGCTCTTGTGTTTGTTCACATATGCTTGTTGATTTTCGCTTGCATGATATTAATATTATTTTTTTCCCTTTATTATAGTGGCAGTTGCTTTAGGAGAGGTGATGGTGGTCACCATAGGCTACACTGAGGCCATCCTCATCATGAAGTATGGTGATGTAGAGGATGTGCAACATTGGTTATGCCACCAGGCCTCAAAGGTGTTGACCAATAGGCTGATGCATGATGGTTTGATGGACCTTTTCTTGGTCCTTAGCCCAAGTATTATGGTGGTTGAAATGATCATGATCATAGACTCATTCAATTGTGATGTCCGCTGCTTCATCACCCATGTGCATGATGTGAGGGTAGTTTTGGACCTCAACGAGGTCTTCTTCACCAACCTCTTTAGCCTCCCTACTAATGGCCCATTGGTTATTAACAAGACCAATAGAAAGGTGGACTATAGAGGAGAGATCGAGGGCTAGTTGGGAATCACTCGATCTCACAAGGGCATCCCCATGAAAGACATGCTTGTGTTAGAGCTCTGAGAGATCTACCCTCTTTTTTATGCTCGTGCCATCCTGAAGTTGCTCTTCCAAGGAAAACTCCTTAGGGTGGAGCAAGCATAGGTGATGAAGAAGGTACTACAAAAGGGCATGCAGTTTAATTGGACTTTCTACAACACCACTGGCCTACACATAGAGATCACTAGGTTGTGCTTCAACCTCCAAGCAAGCACTCATGTGCACTTCACATTCTTTGCAGGGCATCTGCAAAGGTTTGCAAAGCTCATGTGGTCTATGATAGTGAGTGATTGGTGGTGCATGACCGTAAGCAGTTATCAAAACCTTGGGTAAAGCATATGTTCACAACCACTCATGCACAAGACGTCCCGAAAGGAATCAATGAGTCCCATTTAGTAATGACAAAAGGTTTCTTGGAGTGGTCATACTATTCACATGATAACACAAGCGAGGGTCCCCTAGTTGTAACTGGGGATGTGAACAAGGCTAACCACTATATTGTGGAAATGGTGGTACCACCCAAGGTGAAGATTAAGAGGCCATGCCCTATAGAGGATGCTACTCCTGAGGTTGGAGTATCAAGCATCAAGAAAATTTACCTCAAACTTCCTAGCTTGCACATAGATGTCAAAGGTTAGTATATGTACATTTATAGGTGCATTGGTTATGTATTTTTTATCTTTATATTTTTATTTTTTTGCTATGTTATATTAATGCTAACATGCTATATTCGTAAATTAGGAGAGAGTGCTACTGAAGCAATGGTGGTAGCATTAGTAGAGGCAACCCCTCCTTAAGCTAAGGATGGGGAAGTGCATGAGGAGGGCT
Organism: Gnetum montanum; assembly: GCA_015680685.1. Taxonomy (NCBI): domain Eukaryota; kingdom Viridiplantae; phylum Streptophyta; class Gnetopsida; order Gnetales; family Gnetaceae; genus Gnetum; species Gnetum montanum. The sequence continues at coordinate 847,302 of MNCI01029802.1, read as the reverse complement.
TGCATGAGGCCATAGAGAGCCTTCAATAGTTGGTAGAGGGGCTATCCCACCTCAAAGGGGGTGATTTTAATCACCTTTTTGATAGTGTGCAGCTGGGTGATCCCCTTGCTCTCACACATGAGAGCTTGCTAGGTAAGTGCCTTAAATTTTCCTCTATTGTTGCTCTTTTTCTCTTGCATCTTCAGTTGTTTAGTTATTGCTTATTGCATTATTATGTCATAACCCTAGATGAGGCTACTAGTACTCCAACATCCATGTCTACCTACCACATGAAGCAACGGGCGGAAACACATGACAAGTTTTCCTTCATGGAAGGCATCATGAAGGACATGGTTGACTTCCTACAGTAGGAAGATCCTAAGCTTGGTATGCATATGATGTTTCTTTTCTTATGTTGCTTTATCGACCGATTTACTACTTAGTTTGTTGCCAAGGTTGATTTGCTTATTACATGCCAACCGGTTCTAAGCTTTGCTGGGATCTGAGTAGGGTGTTCAAAGTGGATCCCATCCTTAAGATCCTTCTTGAATTGAAGTAGGTTCCTCATCATATATACAAGGTAGTCAGCAAGTGCATGCTTTCTTGCATGAAAGTGTTTTGGATCTATAGGCACTCGAATGAGCACCTTGGAAGTGTGTGCCCATATGTCAAGAGATGTTGACAAGCCAAGACACAATGATTGAGGAAATTCAATCCTAATATGAGTTTTTGGTGGCTCAGTCATAGGGATATAATACCTAGCAAACTATAAAGATCAATTATGCTAAGTACTGGTTGGCCATTCATTGCAAAAATGAGGTCACTAGAGAGATTATTGAACAACAACTATAGATGGATCTGCTTATCCAAAAGAACCAAGATTAGAAGAAATTTAGTACCAAGGTGTATAAGTGGATGCAAATGCAAAAGAACCATAAACACCACTATAAATGTGAGCAAGACATGTATCTTCAATAGCTCAAAGAAGAGTCGATTAAATGTTGCCACCATGAGATGCTTCTTGAGGCAACTGATAAGAGATAGGCCTATGAGTTCACTCACCATACAATGGTTAGTGATTCCCTAGAGAGGAAAATTATTACACCCTTAGGAGAGGCTTCATCTACTACATTTTCCATGGAGCCACCCACATGAATCACTGTGGATAAAGGGAAGATCCTCACAGGAGTTGACTTTGGCTAGGAGGACTAGATGCAGCTATCTGAGGCCAAGATCCTCCGATGCTTTTAGGAGGGCCTTGATAGCTTACCTCCAAACATGATCAATGTTCAAGCTAGCTTTCTGTGTTGCTTTTATGATTTTTTCATGTTAGTTTGTATATTGTACATTTGCATATAATTTTTTTGTTGTTGTTGTTAATAAGCTCTAGGTGATGATGCAAGCCCTAATGGTAGGGCAGAGGAAGAAAGGCCTCCACCCACATCTAGTACCACTAGTTGACCATATGTTGATGTAGCCCAACGATTGGGTTTTTTTGCATTCTTGTGTATTTTTTGTTATATGGTGTGAATGATCATGCTATGTACTATTTTTATATGAGATGAAATGGATGTTGTTGTTATGGGATGTATGATGTGTCGACTTTTGCATTTATTTACTATGTGTTTGATGTTAATTATGTGATGAATTGATACAACTAGGTCATTCCAAGCCCCATGCCAGATTAAGCCATGGTGAAAGAACCAATGTTAGTTTTGGACCATTTCAGGCCAGATGGTTTCTAGTTTAGGACCATTTTGGGCCATGTGTTAAAAGGAAAAGTGTTGCCAGATTTAGGCCATGGTAGACCATGCAATGCTAGTTTAGGATCATGCCATTCCATGTGCTAGTTTAAGGCCTTTTTGGGCCATGATGTTTTTATAATTTTGAAATTTATGATTTTTATGTATTTTGACATTTTTTCATGTGTATGCTAATAACTGCTAAAAAGTAAACTATGCACAAAGAAAAGAAGTAAATGTGTAACAAAGTAAACAATGCAAAATCCAAACAACCAAGCTAAATGTAAACACACACAAAAAATGCAAGCAAGCGATGTATGTAGGAGTGAGGGGTAGGTAGGCACCTAGCACACATTAGACTAAGGGAATGCCTTAGTCATGCAGTTGCTTCCTAACACGATGTGGGTTAGGGGGTGCATAGGGCTTGGTTAGTACTATGCAGTATTCACCTTGATCATCATCAACTATTTCAAAGGGAAATTCTACCCAAAAATCATATTCTAAGTGGTCATTATCTTCCTTTGGCTACTTGGGTTGGTCTACCTCACATGTCTCACCCTCATCCTTCACGGGAGGCATGTCATCAAGAAACTCTACCTCTAACCTTTGTTCCATGTCCATGTTGTTTATGGCTAGAGGGGCTACATTATCACCATAAAATGATAACCTCACCATCTTCATATGTATTTCTTGGTGGATTGGGGAGGAGATGGCCTACAATTAAGCTACCTAAGGCATTCCCAAGATTAGGCTAAAACCTAACATCTCCTTGATTACAATGAATTCTATAGTGGTGGGAATTGTTCCCCTACCACAAAGGATATCATGACTATTCCCCTTATGACAATGTGTGACCCATTGAAGGACTTTAGACATGTTTTTTTTACGGGTTTGATTTGGTCGGCAAGACCTAACTTGTCAACAAATATGTACGGGATGACATTAGTTGTGATCCCATCATTGACATGCACCTTGCAGATTCTACAATACCCTATGTAGATGGTGATAAGTATTGGTGTTATAGTGACATAACCCTTCTTAGGGTCAACCTTGATTGCCTCATTGCAAAACACCAGAGCCATTGAGCTTGATTCCTATAGTGTAGGGGGAAGTATCATAGCATGGATGCATTATTCATCCACTAGGATGTCCTCTATAATAGGAATGGAGATTCACTTCATAGTAGGAAAAGGAGGTCATGATTAGGTCATATAGGATTAATGTAGTATTCTTTTATTTAACATTTGCTAATGCATCTAGAGATTTTGGTTTTGCTTCCCTTGCTTATTTTTGATCCTCAATGATCGGTTGTTGATTTCTTGTGGTGGCCTTCTCGGTTGATTTGGCCATGGGGACATAGGACAAGGGGACAAGCTTCAGTGGGCCTAGCACCCTTTGCTCCCAATGCTACCTAATCATTTTGTTGGTGAGGTGTTGGTTAGGCCTCCTAAGTTTCCACCTTAATTTCCTATTGCTCTAAATTACAGGATGATCCCTTGGATGAGTGGGAACTAATGTGTGGTCCACCATTGGACTCTGAGTAGGTGAGGAGTCTGCACATTGTGACATCCTAACTATGGATGGTGACTAAATTTTTTCTGCTAAAATGTATATGGGACCTTAACCACAAAGGGTGTTATAGGTGCCCGAGGTGGTGCTTTGACATCAAAAGGGATCCTTAAACTACTTGATGTTGAGGGGGCCCCAACATTGCCAAAGGGCACGTGAACCATGAATGGCTCTTGCATTCATTCTAGGTTGTCATCAATGCTGATAGAATTGATTATGTACCTTACATCACTCATGTTAAGAGGGTCCTTACAGATCCTCATTGGTTTTGGGGGTGAACTAGGTTGGTTGCATCAAGGACTAACTCGCCCTTGTCAATCATGTGTTGGATATCATGCTACAGGGCCATGAAAAAGTCTGTATCTTGTCCAAGCAATTGATGGTAGTGGTAGAATTGATTTAGCCTAACGTTTGTAGGGATTGGAGGCTTGCTTGGTGATCCAACTAATGGATTCCTAAGGAGCTCATAGTATCGATCTTGCCTCTTGCAAGCCTCCTTATACATCTACGTATATTGGATTCTTCCAGCCTTAAGTAGTTTTTTGAGGAGTTCCGATAGTTTGATGGTCAATGGTATGTACTTTGAGTAATTCTTGCATTCAAAGTTTGGCCTTAGGGTAGCTTGCCCCATGGCTGCCAATGATGAAGGTTGGTTGCTTACTGTAGTGCTAGAGCTAGAAGCCTTGTTGTTGGTTGGGGCTATGGAAGGCTTAGCCATTAGTTTAGTGTTGGTTGGCTTGGCCTCGTTGGCCACCTTTGCCATAGATTTGGTTGCTTGTTTGCCCTTTTCCTTGTCCTTTTTGGCATGCAAGTTCTTGTACACTTCGTAGGTTGGGTCCTAATTGGCCTCTACCACATCCTAAATGCTCTTAGTTTGAGAAAATGCTTGGATTAAGGATTTTAGGACTAAATAATATAGTTTTGACTTAATAAAGTCATTCACTACACCACTAAAGATTGCCAGCAAGTGTGTTTCCACAATGGGCTCATGAATTTTGTTGAGTGATGTGCTCTAGTGTTGAATGAATTTTTGCATGAGCTCTAAGTGGACCTACTTAAATTACATTAACTAGTCCAAGGTCACCTTGGGCTTCAAGTTATACTTCAAGCATGTGATGAATTGGCTAAGAAAATCCTCCAAAGAGGACATGGAGGCCCTAGAAAGTGCATGATATCAATTCAGTGCTTTGCTGATAAAGGACATGAGGAATACACATATGATGGGATGTGCCCATGCTTATAGCAAAAGGAATTCAAACTAGAAGGTCACCAAGTGAGAATTGGGATCCCCTTCACCATTGTATTTGGTGAATTGGTGTAGCGAGACCTTGGTAGGTAGAGTTAGTGGTGGAACAATAGGACTAATTGGATAATCCTGGTAGAAATCTATCACATGTATCATTTCGAAGGAGGTGACCTTGAGTTGCTTAACCTCCTTAGTGAGAGTCTAGATGAGTTGGAATACTGGATCCAAGCTTAGGAAGCTTGTAGTGGGCTACGTCAATTGTGCTACCTACTATGCCATTTAGGTGGTCCATGACCTGGCTACAAGTTGCGAGGCCATGTGTAATGCTTGTTGTGTGGGCTATGCCATGGACATAGCAACAAGGCCCTACCATGCATTTGTGGGTTGGGTCGTTGTGAAGGGGGCTAATAGGATAGGTGGAACATATAATGCCTAAGTTACTTGCAGTGAAGGAATGTGCACAGTATGCACATAGAGTTGTGCTAGCATGACAGTTACCAGCTAGGAGGATTGAGCACGTTGCAATGGTATGATGAAGTGTAGACTAATAGGATGTACTACATCCTGGTATGTGCACCATGTGTGATGGGTTGCCACTATAGGAATAGATCTTGAAGGTGATACTAAGTTTATAACTATCTTTGGGAAGATAGGTGTTGAGACTTTGGAGAAACAAAGGTGAAGGTTGTGCATTGAAAAGAGGTGTGGAATGAGTCCTCGTGCTCTGAATGAGCCTCAAACTCATCCTACTCTCCCTACAAGTTTTGATTGTAGTTGGTCCCTACCTCACACTCATTAGCTTGGATGAGCTATGTCAACACCCACTAATAAGTCTTGGTGAGTGGAATGAAATCCAAAATGGTGAGGAAGTATTACCTTCCATTCTGGTGTACGAGCTCATAACTTCATTTATCCTCCATTTCTTGATGATCTATGAATATACTTGTTTGGAGCTTCACACAAATGAATTCATACTACTCTTCATTTAGGATCATGCATGTGGAAGATAGGTTGTTCAATCTAAGTGATTGCCTTTTTCCTGCCATGGTAGGATTTGTAGGATGGTCAATTTGGATCTCTTGCTGAATGGGTTGGGCAACAATCACACTTAGAGTGGAGGTCAAAGGTTGCTTAGGATTCATGATGCAAAGAGTAAATGCAAAAGTTACAGGCTGAAAAAAAAATAGCTAGGTATGAAAGTTACAAGAAAAATAGCTAAGTGTAAAACTTTGCAGAAAATAGCTAAGTGTAAAACTTTGCAGAAAATAGCTAAGTGTAAATTTTTTGAAAAACTGACTACTTTGGAAATTGCTAAAATGGCTAACTCTAGAACTGTGCTCACTATGCTAATAGCCAACTATGCTCTAGATTGAGAGTCAACTACACTCTTCTGAGCACCCAAAATTTAGTTAAGTGTAATATGTAGGTTCTAGAGGTTGTCGAGCGAAGTTCCAAGGGAACCAATGATGGGATCAAGTCTACAACAATCAATTCATAGAAAACTCCTATGCTGACCTTAGACCTGGCTACTACCATGGTAGGTTCATAGGAGTGTTGAGCCTAAGTTAGCCTAGAGCTAGCAATAGTATTGGAGGGAGCATGCAAGATAACAACCAATGAACATTGTAGAAGGAAATGACATTGGCCCTTCATCTAGCACTAAAAAACTATGGCAACCAAAAATGTCATAGGTTGGAACGATACATCGAGAGGTTTGTAGTGTGCATAGTTTGACCTTGCATCTACATAAGAGACTACTAGAAATAGAGATGGGGTGCCTAGAATGATCTTGTTGATTGAACTAGGACTTACGGAGTGCAATGCTATAGAAAATGCTAAGTGTTTACATGTTCTTTGCAGCATTCACGATGTCAATGAAGGTAGCCAAGATTTTTGATGTGAGATGAAGGTGCAAATGCATGAGTATGTGCAGAGAATAATAAAAAAATGTACGTAAAATACTAAAATGCAATAGAAAATGGTAAAGAATGCATAGAAAGTGAGGGAGAGAGAAGCAACACCACCCCAAAACAAGGAGTGTAGTTAACTCTAAGAAAGATGAGGAGGTACACGGTGTACAAATAAGCACAGTAGGTAGTGCAGTCATAGTTTGAAGGTGTCTAGGCTACAAAGCATAACATCTGTTATGAAGTCTATGCTTGCTAAGTTGGTCATTGTGGTGTCCTATGGGCTATAGTGGTCTACGGTGTCTTGGATGGTATGCAAGGGTGCCAAGTACTTGCTCGTAGTCTGCCAAAATGCCAAGTGTGCTTGAATGCAAAGATTGCTAGGAATGCCGACATTCAAATTTACCAACTCTTAAATGTGAAGTGCTAGGTTATTTATACGATTAGGGTTTCAATGAATTGTGGATCAGGTGCCACATGGAAAAGGGGTAGTTGGGACTATGCTACATCCAACTACACTCTCCACTGAAGCAAATGATGTTCTACTGGTGTGCTCCAATGGACCTTGTGAGACTGCCAAATTGTGACTACACTACCAAACTACCTATGCAAGTGCTGAATAGACCACAATGTACCTAAAAATAATGCAAAATGGTGCAAGTTTGGAGACTATGCTATGAGACTACGTGGTCTAGTCCCTTGAGTGGTGTCAAGCATATGTACAGTTTTGGGAAAAATGGGTGATGCAAAAAGGAATGCAAGTTGCTAATCCTACTTGCTGGAGAGGTGTTGGGGCTGAGATGAAGGCTGGTGCTATGTTTTGAAGGTTTTTGAAGGTAGTTTTGGTAGACTACACTGACTATGCTCTAGAGTATAGTCCCAACAGTTGGATAGATGTTGCAAAACTTGTGTTCCAGTGCTGACTACGCTCTAGAGTGTAGTAGGGAGCATTTATAAATTTTTCCAAACTAGTTTTTTCATGCTAAGCCAACTTGATAGCTTTTGTCTTGACACTTAGAAAAATTTGCAAAACTAGTGTCTTTAGGTAGGCTACACTCTAGAGCATAGTCATAGTAATTAGAAATTTTTCCAAATTGTTTCTTCCATCCCAAGCTAGCTTGATAGCTTCTGGCTTTACGGTTAGGAAAATTTGCAAAATCAGCCATTGCTATGCTGAGTACACTAACTATGCTCTAGAGCATAGTCCGGGTAGTGAGAGCATTGTCCCCACACTTAGAAAAATTTGTAGATGCTATCAACACTTGGAAAAATATTGCAAATTTGGATTGTTTGTGTTAACCACATTGATTGCTCTCTAGAGTGTAGTCCCAACAATGGTGACCATAGTCTCAACACTTAGAGAAAATTTTCCTTGTGTTGACACTTAGACAAATTTGCAATCAAGATGAGGTGGCCCAAATTTTGTGGTGTTTCAGTATGCCATTGGCACATGTCACAACAATTAACCTTCTAGAGGTAGTTACTTTCCATATAGGGCTAGTAATAGCCTAACCATCTAATTTTAGTAGCAATAGCTCTACATATTATATGTCCCCCAAAAACACCCTCATGAAGCTATTCTAGGACTATATAGGTTTAATTTTACCCAATCACTTTAACAATACATCATCATAAGACTATCAACATAATGTGTTATTGACTATTATGGCATAGTACTTCAATCATTTGCGTATAGCATTCTTTCAAGCAGTAGTTAGGCCTTATGAGGATTCACAATGTATAATGTAAAATTTCATATCATCATACCAATCCTTTGTAGGAGCAATATGAACTATGGCCATAAAGGTATCCTCAGTGTTCTACATGATGGGAATAGCACAATCCACAATTAAGGTGGGTAACTTACTAAATACATCCAGCATCACATTGAGCGTTAATGCTATAATTGCATTAGCTATGGAATTCTCATTTCAGGGTATGTGCTAGATATCAACGTCTACAAATTTTTGTAACTATTGCTTCCCTATGTCATAGTAAGGTTGTAAATGTTTGGTTTTACATGCATAGATCTCGATTACTTAGTTAACCACAAGTTGGGGATCGCCTTTGATAATTCACTACTTGATTCCTAGGTCACAAGCTACCATCATCCCTTTGATCAAATCCTCATACTCCACTATCTTGTTGGTACATAGAAACTAAAAATGATAGGCAAAATATCAATTTTTACTATATGGAAATATTATGATAGCAGTGGCATTGGCTTCATGGACAATTGAAACCCTATCAAAGTGAATGATCACCTCATAATCCTTAGGCACTTGGCTAACAATGTTGACATGTTCATCAAGGAACTCAAGATCTATGCCTACATGTTCATCAACAAGTGAAATAGTAAGTTCTACGACTATAGCTTGACCTTTCGTTGATGATTTCAAAGATGTAATGAAGGTCAAATCTCATTGTTATGTCCTTCCATCGAGCTATACAAATACTTTTGTTGATGTTTTTTTTGGCTCTAAGGATGTTGTCTTTGAAAATGACATCGACTTGGCTTCTAAAGAAGTAGTATCTCCATTTCTTCAATGAGAAGACTAATGCTAGACAATAGTTCTCCACTTCAGTGTATCATGTCTCATGGGAAACTAATGCATGGCTAAGATAATATACTCACATTTCTGCTCCATCATCACATTTCTAACAAAGTAGAGAGGTTATGGATATGTCAAAGATGGCAAGGTAGATGTAGAATGGTTTACCCTCTTATGGAGGATAGACGATTAGTAGTAGTACCAACTCTTGCTTAAGGTTTTCAAAGGCATTTTGGCATTGAGTCATCCACTCATAGTGAATCCCTTTCTTAAGCAAGTGTTACATGGACGATAACATATCTATAAGTCTAGTGATAAAGTTACAAATAAATTACAATCTACCTTGTAGTTTCCAAAGCTCCTTAAGGTTGGTAGGCACTGCTAATTTTGATATGGCCTTAACCTTATCAAGGTCGACATCTATCCCTACTTTAAACACTAAAAATCCAAGTGTCTTACCACTTTTGACATCAAAAACACACTTCTTAGGATTAAGTTGAAGCTCATACTTAAGGCAGCATTTGAGCACAAGATCTAGTTCAGTAGAATGGTCATTGGCCACCTTGGGCTTAACAACTATATTGTCCACATAATCATTGAGCAAACCTAGCATGTAATCATTGAAGATATAGGCCATGGCTCTCTAGTAAGTTGCTCCTATGTTCTTAAGGCCAAAGGACATCATAGTATAGAAAACGATACGCCAAGGGTTCATGAAGGTCATGCTAAGTCAGTGTTATAGGTTGATCCTAATTTGGTTCTATCTTAAGAATCCATCCATAAAGGACAACAAGGCGTGTCTAACCATAGTATCAATAAGTTGATCAATACTAGGAAAAGGGAAGTCATACTTGATAGTCACTTTATTTATATCTTAGAAATTGATGCAAATACAAATAATCCCATTCTTCTTGGGGACTACCACTATGTTGGACATCCATTCAATGTAGTCAACAGCTCAGATAAAATTGGATTGGTAGAGTTTTGATATCTCATCATGAATTGCTAAGGCCTAATCAAGTCTAATGCTAGGATCAAGTATGATGTTGTGATGGACTAAACATGGTTCTAGACTTGGCATATCCTCATATGACTAGGCAAAGGCATTAATGTTGTCCTATAAGACTTTGGTGATGCCTTGAGCCTGTTGAGGTTCAAGTGAGGATTTTAGTTTAAGGGTGTTCTCCTAACCATTATGTGTTATGATAGGAACCTTAACTAGAGAGTCTTTAGTTATATCACTAGCCTCAAGGTCAAGGGTCTTAACTAGGCTTTCATGCCATTCTAAGAATTTTTTGATAGAGGCTCTAGGATCAACAAGACTCTCAGGCTCGTGATCTAAGCAATCAACATAGATGCACTACTCAACATCACCATGGGATCCATGTAGGTACAAAGGCAAACTGATTTGCTCCCAGGTACTCATACTTTAATCCTGCATGTCAACCAAAAGCATATTACATGGCACCTAGGTAAAATTGAATAAACAATGCTAAAATGCTATAAAATTATGCAAATAAATGCTATTTTAATGCAAAAAGGGTCATCCAAGGCTATAAATAGAGTAAAAACAAGCAATAAAAGTGAAATAAGGGTAAAATAAAGATAAAAAAAGGTTGAAAAAAGGGAAGTATGAGAAATAAGGCCACAAATGATCAACAAGGGCCACAATTTTGCCAATTTTAGGCCTTAGCAAGCCATGGTTACATGGTGCCCAATGGTGGTCAGGGAAGGTCAAATGTCACCATTCAATACCAATCAAAGGCTAAACAAGGCTATATAAGGATATAGTATAGAGAATAAAGGGATAACATATTAAGGCTAAACAAGATCAACAATGCATAATAGGTCATGATATGAGAAGATAAGGTCAAATAAGGCAAAGTGGGATACATATGATGAATCTTGGTAAAGAAAACATGGTTAAAAAGGATTAGATTATGCCAGTTTTAGATCTTAGAAAGTGATGGCTTGAGGGTACAAGGATCATAGGCTAGTTTGGACATCAATCAGGGCTATTTCTAGGTTGTTTGGACAAAAATAGTAGGGGTTTTAAGGATTCCACACTTGACCCACCTTGTTTCCACACTAGCCAACATGGAAGGGGTAACCCCTAATGTGGATGAAACTTTTGGACAATTTTCCAAGCTTATTTTAGTTAGTTTTTGACTTCTGATGACTTGCATGTCAATGTAGCTAACTAGGGAAGGGAATAGGCTAGTTTTGGTATCAGTTTTAACCCTTGGGATTTCTCTTTTGAGCCTAAAAATGTCTTCCACATTGGATCCATGCTAGGCAGGGTGGTCCTAGCATGGAAACTAAGGAAAATGGACTGTATGGAATTCAAAGAATCAAAATTGAGGTTATGGGGCCTACCCAAGGTAATGCAAGGCCAAATCTATCAAAATTTGGATACCTTGTAGGTCAAAAATAACCAAAAAGAAGGTTTTAAAACTTCACCCCTTATTTCCACGTTGGCCAACATGGATGGAGGGGGAATCAATGTGGGTAATCCATATCCAAGCTAAAACAAGATCAAACAAGTTCAAATAGGTAGTTGGAGCCTAGATCTAGAAGTTGTATATCTCTTGGCTTCATTTTAAGGTTATTTCAAAAGGTTTTAAGTGTAAAATCATGTTGAAATGGATTCCCCTCCCCACCCCCTTCCCCCCTTTTTTCCATGATGAGCATGGTGGCCTTAATGTGGAAGAATGGGGGTATTCTTATTCCTTGGTATAAGGATGATTTGAAAGCACATCAACCAGGTTCCTAGGCTTCTAAGGCTACAAACTATGATTCCCAAAGTTGTTTTATTGATTTTGATCATGTTTGAAGGCTATATGAGGGGATGTAAGGTCACAACTCCCTTGATCCAGATTGGAAGAGTTACTCCAATGTGAAATATGGGAGTGGATGAGTTCTAGAAGCTTATACAATGTTAAATAGACATCTGCCTAAGGCTATGAGGTATTGGGCTTTTTCGATGTAGGTTTTTGGCCTCTTAGGGTGTCAACATGCTGTTGAAAGGGGAAAAAATTATTCCATGTTGGCTTCACATTGGCCACGATGGAAGAAGGGGTGCTCAATGTGGCTAGATCATAAATCTTAGATCTATACCAATTTTGACCATAATCAACCATGAATATTAGCCCCTGAGTTCACCAATGCCAAGGGCTATAATTTAGAGTTAAAATTTAGCAATTTTTAGGGATTCTAAGTGGTTTTTTGAGTTACCCCCCTTAGACCCATGTTGGCTCCACAAGTTAGTGTGGATCCAACATGGAGGACCTTAGGGAATGGAGTTTTTGCATTTTTCAATAGGTCTTGATCATGTATGTGTGTTTCTAGGGTCATTGGTGTCAATGGCTAAGGCTGAGGGTTAGAATTTGGTAATTTTGAAGATTGTTATGTTGCTTTGGGCTCATCCCCTTCGCTCCATGCTAGCTTCATGCTGGCTAGTATGGATCTAGCATGAAGGATTAGAGAAAAGAAGCTTTTGGTTGTTTTCAATTAATTTTGGCCATGCATGTCTATTCCCAAGGTAACTAGTGCTACTAGTCAAAGCTTAGGATCAAAACTTGGAAATTTTGAGGATCTCTTGAAGGTTTTTTAGCTTAACTTTTTAGTTCCATGCTGGCCAACATGGAACCAAAGTAGAATACCTTAGGAGATTGATTTATGACTATTTTAGGCTTGATTTCCAAAGTATGATATCTCTTGGATGTCTGGATAGGGTTGTCGGGTAAGTATAGGTCAATTTTCCAAAGTTGATGCATGTATGACCTCCCATGGATCTTTCTAGCTACATCCTTGATAGCACCATGTTGTCTAGTGTAGAAGAGAGGGGTGCTCAACATGAAGGCCAAGAAACTCATGAAAAGTGATCATTTTTAACTAGTTTCAGCTACCAAAGCCTCTAGGAAGGTCTAGTTGGAAGTCCATTTGGAGGAAATTCTTGACAGTTTTGGCTATCCATTCCTTTCCCATGTCCACCCCCCACACCCCCCACCCCCCTCCCCCCTCATCCATGTTGGCTCCCTACTAGCTAGCATGGAGAGGGTCTCCCCCACCGTTGATGAACTTGGAATCAAGTTTTGGATTACTTTTAACAAGTTTTGACAAGGTTTTGAAGTTGTTGGGATATAGAGAGTTGAGGGTTTGGATTTGATATAAAAATCAATTATTTTGAAGGCTCCTAGGTGTCCATGTAGTCATCCCTATCTTTCTCCATGCTGGTCAAGATGGCCTCAGCATGGAAAGGGGTGATAGTGTCTTGCCATTGTTGATTAGTTTTGTGACATCTAAAGGCTTTAAGAGACTTCAGTAAGGTCTATAGTAGGTAGCCATAGATAAGGTTATAATGTACACCCCAAGGCATCCATGCTAGCTTCACATTCTCTAGCATTAAGAAGGAGGTTCACAAGCTAGGAGAAGCTTTAAGGATGGAAATTGACATGATCTTCTACTAATATCAACTACTAGAGGTCATGGTAAAGCATATGGGCTATAAAGGTGACATTTATGGTGCCTTATAGCTTGGAGAATGATTTTATGTCATATCCCCTGAGCCTCCATCTTGGGCAGCATGGAGGAGGGTTTCATCAATGTGGGGATGGATGTATGTGTAACATTTACTTATTTTAAGTCAAAAATAGACTACTAGAGGTTGTCAAGAAGTGTTAGGGTTATGGCATGGTAATTATACAGTCAATTTAGGCTATTTGAGGTCACACCCACCCATCCATGTTGGCTCCATGCTAGCCAACATGGATGGAAACTCCTATAGTTTGCATCAAGTAAATCTAAATTTTTCATACACTTTTGACTAGGTTTGATGAGGTTTCAAGGTTTCCAAAAGTGACTAAGGTGGTTCTAGGTCATGTTGACCCATTCCAAGAATCACATCTAGGTGTGATAAATACTAGGGGATAAGAATGGATGTCATCCCCTAGCTTCACACTAGGCTCCAAGCTAGCTAGCATGGAAGCCCAAAATGAAAATATTTCCCAAGAGCTAACCCCTTTGTTGAGTCTGAAGTTGGACAAGATAGGTCATAGCTACTAAAAATGGCAAGAGTGATCAATGTTGAGATGCTATGAGGTGAGGAAGGTAAGTATCCATGCTAAATCCACACTATTGAGCATGGATACAAGTAGGATGAAGTTGTAGCATAATTTTTAGGCTTTCTAAGGGGTCAAAACCTTAGCATTGATGGGGTTTTTAGTCTACAAACACCATGCATGAGGGTGTATGGTGGGGCCCATGGCCAAAAAATCAAAAAATTAAGAAAATTAAGCTTAAGTATTGTTTCTCCTTTCACTCTCAGCATACAGAATACTTTTCCCTTTTGCACATTAGTGCTCTTTGAGTTCCATTGCACTAAATTGGCAACAGGAATAAGAGTGGAAGCATTTTGGTTTAGGATTGATTCTTATTGTTAATTTGCCTAAAACACCAACCACACTTCCCATTCCACATCCAACACATTAGAGAAAAGCTCTAGGAGAGTTTTTTGCTATAGTTACTATCTTCATTCAATGTTGAAGCACTAGAACTTCCTCCTAGCCAGCATAGAAGCCTCAACTCTTCAGTTTTCAAGCTTCTATAGCATTAGTACAACTAGGATGAAGAAATGTGGAGGATAAAGAAAAAACCCAAGGATTCAAGAGGAAATTATAGCTAATCAAAACCTCTTTAAGTTGTCCATGCCTATTTCAATTCAATCTTCTTCCTCACTCACTCCTAGGAAGGCCATCTCTAGTCATTTTCTTACATTTCCTAGTTGTTTTTGTGTTATTTTAGCTAGGATAGGGGTGGTTTTCTTTAGATCTACACAAAGGGGATTGATGAGGTTGAATTCTAACAAAATCCTACCTCATATTTTGGCCATTTCTACATAGATATAGTGTTATTTGGTTGTTCAAGCTTTGATTTGCAAAATAGGCTTGCCTTTTTTGTGTGCTTTTTCTAAAAATTTGGGAGTGAAGCCATCTTTGTCAGATATAGGCTAATACTTTTGTTAACATTAAATTCTAACAAAATCCTACCTCCTATTTTTTTTACATGGGTTTAAGGTTTTTTGGCTATTGTAACTTTAATTCATGACTAAATAATATTAGGTTGTATGAATTTTATGTTTTTAAATGCCTTTTTGATGAAAAAATCAAGTAAATTTTTGTAAATTTTTTATTAAGAAAACATCTAAATTCTTGAAAAATCTATCATTATGGGTTTTAGGGTTATGTTTAAGATTTTCATTGGTTGTGGTCTCATCTGATTTGGATTCATAATGATGAAGTTATGGTTATTTCAATTATGTTGTGTAATTAGGGTTTGTGTAATTTTTTAGATTTTCATTCAAGTTTACAATTATTTTCTATATAAAAATTAAGGGTTTTTAATTTTTACTAAGTGTGGTTGCATAAGTCTGGATTTAAGTTTTCAAACAATGGTGGAATCACTCTGTTCGGACCTCAAATGAATGTTTGATGAATTTTTCAACAACCTTGCATAGGAGGGGGTTTATGTTGATGGATACAGTTGTGAAAATCAGGCTATGGATCGTGTAAAATTGGTTATGAATTTTTATTGTACTAGGAATGGATGAAAAGCTTGTGATTCTAATATTCCTTTAGTGGTGGAATCACTAAAATCAGGGCCTTGAGGAATTTTTTTATGAATTTTTAACTATGCTTGTGTCAATTACGCTTAACTCTGGTTATAGCACTTTACCCCCTAGATATGGATGTTGTTGACATATTTAGAGATTTCTCTTGCCAACTTCCATGCCCTTTGGAATGCCTAAATATGTAAACTATGCTCTAAAGTAAGTTTCATGAGAAATAGAGTGTTTTACTATTTTTAGCAAGCTTTTTGCTATGGTAATTTTTTCTAGGTTTTAATGCCTTTTCTAAATTAATGTATGGCTTAGACTAAGGCATAGTTTTGGCTATGATGTTTAGGCTATAATATTTTGGCTAAGATATTTTGGATGTAATGGTTTAATGGCTATGGAGGTCATAAATTGGTTGTTGTCAAATCTCTAAAAATATTTGATAAACACTTTAGAGTTTTTTATAGGGGCTAATTTCACCCTTAAGTAAGGTGTTTTATGAAATTCATAAGGAAATTCTAAGTGTTGAAACATGATCCTAATGATACCTATATTTTCCTTCTATAGTATCCTACTGAAGCCTATGCTCATTGTGGTTGAGTTGGTCAACATCCTATGTTGTATTGGCCAACCCAAGGCCAACACCACTCTACCCAACATGGTTCTAGACAAGGGATTACTATGGTTCTGTCTAGAGGCAAGTGAATCCCTTTCCTACCTTATGTGTAACTTCAGTATGATGATGTGGTCACACTTATCTACAAAGGTGGCTCAGGTCATAAAGGAGACCTTGTTTCCTAGGTATGTGTGGTTGGTTTCTTGGTTCATAATTGATGATCTAGAGACTTGAACAACAAGAGAGCTAGTGGAGATGAAAGAGACCACCAGTACATCTTACCTTTTAGACATCTAGAAGATGCCAGATTATTATTGGTACAACATTAATAATACTTTGATGGTGGTGCAAAGCCCACTCCTTATTACAAAATCATCCAAAAATTATGTATTGATTGTATGGGTAAGCATGTCTATTACAAGTTTTAATGTTTTAGCTTTATTTAATTTGGTCATCTTTTCTAACTTGTCAATTTAATGTACATCTGGAAGTTACAAGGTTAACAATAAAACATTGATCAAGAATGATCAAATCCTGGTGGTAGCCCACACCATGTTAAGTGAATTCACCAAAGGCCCTAAGATTAGACATGTCATTTTTGAATAGCTAATGGGGAACTTTGATGAATACCCTACTAGATTTGACCCTATTTACAAGAAGTGTGTGGCTACCGAAATAGCGTATACCTAGTAGCCCCAAACTAAAACCAACACCCCCACACCCCC
>MNCI01029802.1:807405-830347 GCA_015680685.1 Gnetum montanum | reverse complement strand
CCCACCCCCCCACAAAGGCTATCAGAGATATGGGCATCACTACTATGAGCCCCACACAAGCTTCACTAAGTAAGAATAAGAAAGGTAAGAAAAAGAATGTTTTTTTTAATGTTATACCTAAGGTCTTTTGAATCTTAGGCATTCTATGGTCTAAACATAGTTGTACTGATGGTAAGCATTTCTTGTTGGTTTATAGGACCTTCCACTTCTCTTGATGTCACTATACCCCTCATTAGACATTCTATAGATACTCTAACCCTAAAGTTTGGTGAAATGGGGCTAGCACTAGATTTTTTGAGGGGATAGGCATCTAATAACATCTAAACAAACATCATGCTTAAAGGTTTTCTCAAGGCCTTATGGCACCTAGCTCTACCATCCATTCTATGGAGATGATAAACATCATCAACTCCTTTGATGTAAGAGACGATGTGTTCCAAAGCATAGTGTAAGTTACACCAATTATCATTGCCATCAATGAGGCCACCTTTCATAACTTGTTTGGTGTTTCCGTTGACGAGATAACAGTTGCCACCAAACCAATGAAGAAGGTCGGCCATTATGCATAAGTTGAGGAGGGGTTTGGTGCCAACAAGGGCCACTCCAAAATTTCTTTTGATAGCTTCATGAACCCTAATGCAAGGGAATCCTATCCATTATTTAGGTATTGGGTCTTTCCTAAACTATTGTTTCAAAAGAAGGTAATTGGTATTGTGGAGGGATGGACCTTCGAGAAGGTCTTGATGAAGGGGAGTCATTTTAACTTGGTTGCTTCCTTGGCTATAGACCTTAGAGAAGAAATTCTCAAACACTACAAGGAACTCTCTATGATAATTGACATGCACTATGCATTTTTTCATGTTATTTTAAGAGGTTTACAAAATTCTTGGTGATGATAAAGCATGGATCATGGGTGCACCAAGACCTAAAACAACTCTCTAAGCCTTGAATAAAACATATTTATCCAACTATGCAAGCTTAGAACCCACCAAAGAACATGGGAGATTCATTTTCTATGACCACAAAGAACCATGATGTTAGTTGATGTGAATCCCCTAACAGCATGGGGAAGGCACCTCTTCTATTCTTGGTAAACATCTAGAGAGCCTAACGATTGCGTGCTAAGGCTAATGAGGCAACCAAGGCCAATTTGAAATAGCTAGTAGAGAAAGCACCACTAAAGATCATCTTTAAGATCCCTTAATTAGATCAATCAGTCATAGGTATGCTTTAACTATTTTGTCAACATTCTTGGCTATGTTATGTCCTTAGACTATACGTGCTAACTTGTTTAACATGTTATCGCTATAGGTCAGCGATGAAACTTAGTAGCCCAAGCTACCACTGCAAAAGAAGAGCAATAGTAGGTAGAGAATTCACCTAGACATGCAAAGGAGAAGTAGAGGCATATATCTACCATGGCATAGGAGGAACAAGACATGTAGAGGAGGCACTCTTGCAGCAACAAGAAGTTGTAGGATTATCCCACATTGATATTGATGATCTAGATACCTTGTTCAACAAGCCACTACATAGGGAGCCTCTGATTGACATTGTCAATGATGATGAGGATGAGGATCTAGGTATGTCTATGGTTTTATGTTTAACTTCTTAGTTCTTATTTTCCGATGATTGTTATGCTTGTTGTAGTTCCTAAGCCACAACTATAGGCCTCTACATCTACATTTCACATGAAACCATGGGTAAAGATCCCATACGAGATAGAGTTCATGCATGGGATGGCAAAGGACATCATTAATCAATTGCAATAAATTACGTCTGAAATTGGTAAGAACTATGTTTTGTTATTCCTTAGTTGTTTTTTTGTGATTCATATTTTATGCTACAACTACCCTAGGTTGTACATCATGTTTATGGTTTTATTTGTGTTATTTTAAGTGTGATCAATTGCATTAGACCCAGCCCAAGACATGGAATTTGAATCCTTGCCTAAGCTTCCTCCTAACATCCCACATGTCCCCATAAAGTTGTACAAGATTGCTACTAATCTTGGAGATTTAGAGGTCTAATGAATCCCTATGGAAATATGTTGTGGCCTTGAAGGAGGAAAATAAAAGGCAAGGTGAGAGAATCTAGGATCTTGAGAAATGTAAGGCATTTTTGGATGTCCAAGTGGCTAACTTAGGAACCTTACATACTAAGGATATCACTTAAGCTCTTTACTAGAATACCATCCATGATAAGGTTTCCCAATCCCAAGAGTTTCATAAGCAACAAACACATATGGACTTAATCTCCTACAAGGCTTAGGATTTGAAGGATTATAGTGCTTGGGTCCTAGAGTGGGGTAAGATACAAAAGGATCATAAGCAAAAGTATAAGGCTGATCGGGAGGCATACTTGAAGTGGTTGAAGAGGGAGATGACTGAGCAATAAAAGAGGGATATATTTATCCAAGGCATTTAGACTAAGAGTGCTTTCAATCTCTTTGAGACCACTCTCATAGTAGTTGAGTCTCATACCTCTTAGATCACTACAACTACAGATGAGGTCTCCACAATTATGATATCATGGAAGCCACCATCATGGATGGGTGTAGATAGGAATAATATCCTTACATGCGTTAATTTTGGTTATATTGACTAGGCCAACATGAAAAAAGTCTAGATTTTCCAATGTTTGGAGACTGGCCTTCACCATATTTCCCAAGAGTTTATATTACCAAATTCCCCATAGGTTTGGTGTTTATGTTTTATGTTTTAGGTTTTAGTTTTGCATTCATTTATGTCATGGTTTTGGTTATGTTGGTTATTGATTGGTTTTATGTTGTTACATCATAGGCACCATATGATGTTAATGACCCCAATGGTGTAGGCGATGATGATGATGATGATGATGCATCACCTCCTCCTCCTCTAGATGCACCCTTGGCATCACTAGATGCATGATGTGATAACTTTTATTTATGATTTTTTGTTTGGTTTATTTCATGTTGGTTTTTGTATGGCCCATATTGGCCAATGCGTAAGTTGTAGATATTTTGACACTTATCGTTTCTTGTTTTGCTATTTATGCCACACAATGTGAGCATAGATATATATATTATTTCAAAATGTTTTAAATTTTAAATTTTGGTTTAATTTTTGGCTATGTATCTTATTGGTAGCTTTACTACTTTAAGGTTTTGAGGCTATAAATGTTGTAAGTGAGGCTATGCTACTAATGGGTACATTGGCTATGTTGAAAATAGTTAGACTATAAGATTATGAATTTTCATATGATTAGGATCACTTTCTAGTTTTAAGGCATGGTGGGATACATGTTTATCACTAGTTTAAAGCCTTAGTGAACTATAGTGCTAGTTTAAAGTCTTAATGAACTATGGTGCCAAGTTAAGGCCTTTGTAGGTAGTAGGCTTGCTAGTTTTAGGCCATGGAAGGCCCTATTTTTTGCTATTTTTAGGCCATGATGGGCCCTTATTAAAAGGAAACTTATATTTTTGGTGATTTTGCATTTTAAAGTTTTTATGAAGTTTTCTAGTTTTGAAATTTTTATACATCTTTTAACATTTACAACATGTGAAAAACTAAAGAAAGTGAAAGGCTCTAATGAATAAATAAAAATGAAAATGAAAGTAAAAATTAGGCTACATACATAAAAGAGTAAACTAAAGTACACAAAAGGCATAACAAGTTAACAAAGAAAACTTAGGCTACATGGCTATCGGATCATATCATTATCTGGTTATAAGAACATTGGCTAGAAGGGTTAAGGTGTACTTCACCTATGTAGACTCTTCCTAATTTTTGAAAGATTAGAAAATGTGTAAGGTCTATTCTACACAAGTTTGTATTCAGCATCCACTTCACTGACAATGTTAAAAGGGAGTTCATTCCATAATGCATCCCACTGCCCATCATTGTCATTATTGGCTTTCTCCTCTCTCTTAGGTCACTAGATTTTGTGGCTAGAAGATTCTTCTTAAAATTCCACTTCAGATCCTTGCTCTTTGTCCACATTGTTAATGAATGATGATTTCACCTCCCTCATAAGGAAGGTAAATCTCTTGGTGGATGGATGAGGACAAAATTTGTAATTGAGCCAACCAAGGTCTTTCCAAGATAAGGTTAAATCCTAGCATCTTTTGCACCACTAAGAAATCTATAGTTGTGGGGAATTACTCTCCTATGACAAGATTCAAGGAGATAGAGCCCTTGAAAGANGAAGTCATAATCAAGTTGTATAGGATCAAAGTTGTATTTTTCTATTTAAGGGACTATTTAACTTATTCCATCTCACTTAGGAATTTGTTTTCATTGGTGGTGGGTTGTTACCCTATTTATGCTTCACTTTCTCTATGCATCCCAAAATGTGAACTTCAACCTTAGGTTGTTGTTGTTGGGGTGTCTCCTCTTTCTTCTGAATTTGGATTTTGGGATCCTTCTATGGCTTGTTGGTTGACGTTGGTTGGGCAAAGAAGGTCATGTGTATAGAAGATATGGCAATGAGCTTTGATTGGTCCACTTCCTTTCATGCCTCAGTCTACTTGTCACCCTTATTGTTAGGCTTTTTCTTATGCTTCTTTCTCTACATGGTTGAGGCTCTTTGGTTTTTGTTGGTTAAGTTGGAGCAAGAAGCTATGGCATTAGACACCATAGAAGGCTACTATTTGGTTTTTGGGGTTGGCTGGGCTATAGCAAGCTAGGGCTTCTTGATGAAAATTTTTTTCCTATAAGGCACTTGTGATGGTACTCTTATGACAAAGGGGTATCTTGAGTTGGCGGAAGCCCTTTCATCATGAGGGGGTACCCAAATCACAATTGGTTCCCTCAGACGTACTCGATTTTCATCTACATTGAATGTCGATATAATGTATGCATCATTGTTGGCATTCAATGGGTCCTTATACACATGCATCAATTAGTTCTATGGTCGAAAAGGATTGGATGCATCTAGAACTAGCTCTTCCCTATCTATCATCTTTTGCATGTCATCCTTCTATGCAAGTTAGAAGTTTGTATCATGACCAAGTAGTTGGTGATAGTGACAAAAGTGATCTAAGTTAAAGTATTTAGATAGCTATGAGTCATCCTTCATTGCTTAAGTGGGGTATTTGGCTATCTCACATAGCATATCATGGTTCTTTCAAGAAGCTTCGGTCATTTGCTTATATTGAATGCACCCACTTCTCAACAATTGGCCTAGTAGCTCAAATGCTTTTAATGGCAACCTAGTATATTTGAACCTATCCTTCCTTTCAAAGTTGGGTCTAATTATTTTCAATGTAGTGGCCCCATAGGTTGATGGCTAGTTATCTCAGTTATTAGTAGGGGCCTTGGGTGGGTCAATCCTTGGCCCCTGGTTAGTGGTTTTGGCCTCTTTGGTTACTATTGCTACAACCACATTGTTTTGTTTAATCCTATCCTTGTTCCTTCATGTGTGTTGATTTTTGTATGCCACATAGGGTAGGTCATGACTAGTCTCCATAGCATTCTCTATGTTCTTGCTTTGGGAGAATCCTTGACTAAGTGTTCTTAGGTCAAGATAGTATAGCTTGGATTTAATGAAATCATTGATCACCCACTTGAATATAGCCAAAAGGTGGATTTCAGCTATAGGCTCTGGTATCTCATTTAGCAAACTGTTCTATGGACTTTTTGATTTTTGTATGTCAAATGATTAAGAAAAATGAAAAACAAGATTATTTGTGTGTGTTGTGCTTGCAAGATAAGAACTTGGTTTGAACTTCGTTATGAACAAGAAAAAATGCATTTATTATACAAGGGAAAGTGAAAAAAGACATCTCTGGGAAGCAATAGACATCTTGGCAGATTTGGTATGGGTTCAAACAAAGATGTCTTTAGAAATAGTAAGATGTCTTTCTCAGACAAAGACATCTTTCACAAGACAAAGATTTCTTCCAAAGTAGAGACTATAGAAAGACTTCTTTTAAGAAATAAAGACATCTTCCCAAATTTGAAGGCCAATTTAGAGAGATGTCGCAGGCATGGAAAATATGTCTCCCATGACAATTAATGACCATTAGCTAGTTGTTACATGAGTTTTGAGAAGGATTTAGCAACATGGTAACTATAAGAAGATTTCATGTGCATTGGGAAACGTGCAAGAATTGTTGTATTCATTGTACAATCATTTATAATCATTGAATTCTATATTGATCCTCATTTTCTAATCATTGTGGCTTTGTAAAGTATGTTATACCTAATTGTGCAAGGATTAGCAAATTGAGTTACAATTATTCCTTGAAATTCTTCTTGTTGTTGTCCTATGCAGTTGAGTTCCTTGAGCTTGTTGGGGTCTTACAAGGTTGAGTGATTGGTGATGTGGTACAACACTCCAAAGTGGAGCTTGATGATTATATAGGGTGTGATCCCGTCAACCACATTTTGAGAGCAACAAAGTCTAAATGTGTACTTGTGATCTACCCTTCAAGTGTGGAGCACCCATGTTGGGAAACCATGTAAATTTGTGTGTGTGCTTTGTTTTATAAAGGTTTAATTTGGGGAACTTATTCATTCCCATGCTTTTAAGTTTTACTATCCACAAGTGGTGTCAAAGCCTGACACCCTTTCTTTCATCATCAACTTCAAGAGTGAACAATGGAGAAAACATCTTACTCAAAACCACCCATGTTCAATAGATTCGACTTCACCTATTGGAAAGAGAGAATGCAAAGGTTCTTCAAATCCATAAAGTTTGAAGTCTAGGAGTCAATCTTGAAAGGCTACACTTTACCTGTCAATGGTACCATTAGCATCATCAAGCCTCACCAGCAATGGTCTCAAGAGGAAAAGGATAAGTTCATGTTTGATTCAAAAGCAAAAAATTGTTTATATTATGCATTTAATAAATCTAAATTTAATAGGGTATTAGGATGTAAAATGGCTAAAGAAATTTGAAAAACTTTAGAAGCTAATTATGAAAAAACCTCTATTGTTAAGCAATCAAAATTATTAGTTTCACAAAGTGAATATGATAAACACAAAATGCAAGAAGGTGAGAGAATCAAGGATTATTTTTCTAGAGCTAACGATCTTGTTGTAGCTATTAGAGAAATAGGGAAAGACTTGCCTGAAAATTGATGTCATCATCAAGATGATCAAAACTTTACAATCAAAGTTCAAGCCTAACGTCACATCAATGAAAGAAATCAAAGACTTCTTAACCTTAAAATTTGAAGAGCTTAAAAGTGATTTCATAGCTTATGAAATGAATCTCATAAGTCAAGGAGCTATTCAAGAAAGGTCCATTGCCTTAAAAACTACTTCAAAGGAGAAGGAACTCAATGAGCATGAAGAGGGTAATGACAATGAGATTACCCTTCTCACCAAAAAGCTACAATGATTAATTGCTAGGAAGAACAAAGGAGCATATGTACAAAAATTTAATCAGCCTAAAGGTAAAGAAATAGGTAAGAACTTTTTAAACTCTAATTTAGATTTTTCTTCTATAGAATGTTGGATCTATGGAGGTAGATGTCATGTGGCCTCCAAATGTCCTAGTAGCCTTAGAATGCGATACAAGAACAAATCCCTTGAATAACAAAAAAATACCAACTTTTATACAAGTTTGGATGATGGGAAACATAGTGAAGAAGAAGTGGAGGCTGATGTAGAAACTTCTTAGCTCATATGCATGGCTCTCATTGATGGTGGTTCATTAGACAATGAACTAAATGACAATGAGGGATTTGATTTATTATGTAAATAACTTTTAAACTTTCAAAATATCTGCACTAATTTAAATAAAAAAGTCAAGTCTAAAGATCCAGAAATATCCCCATTAAACGTAACTATTTGTGATCTTAAAAAGTAATTCTCAGACCTTAAGGATGATAATGAAACACTAACCAAATCATGTAAGAAAATGAAAGAAAAAATTACTAATGTTAAGCTAGTGAATGAAAGACTGACAAAAGGAATAGAATCTCTTTGAATGGTTATGGGACATGGAAGAATTTCACAAGACACAATTGGAATTAGATGCTACCACCAAGAAGAGGAACCTTCATCGCCTCTAAAGGAACCATCAAGAAATAAGGACTCTACATCAAGGAAAGCTTCTGTCCAACATAAATCTCCTTAAAGGTTTGGTCCTTCTAGTTATTTTTTCAATAGGAGAACTAGATGTTATTATTGTAACAAGATTGGTCATAAAAAATGGAAGTTCAATATAAATTTTTATCATATGAGTACATGGACATATCACAAGACTCCTTGGTTTTATCAAAGTGCACCAAGAAAGCAGTTTATGTAAGATCATAAAGAATATTGGAAGTCAACCCAAAGAACCAAGCTTGTCAAAAAGGAATAGAGAATTAAAAAATACCAAGGGCATTAGGATACTTTTCCTAAAAAAATTTTGAGAGGAATTCATGCTTTAGACATTGGAGAAGTTCAGTTCAAAGGAGATTCCTCAAAAGAGGAAACACATTCTTTAGCTCTTTAGACACCATCATCTTCCAATAGCATGATAGTTAGGTAGAGGTAACTTTTTCTTTTTCTTTTTAAGGTTTTTGAGACTATAAACTAATGGTAGCCTTCCAAAACCTCATCTCAACTTTTGAAGAAAGATTTCTTTCAAAAGTGAAAGATTTTTTTGCCAAGATATCTTTGGCAAAACAAAGACATCTCTTTGAATTTTCGTTTGTTGTGGGAGAAACATCTTCGATAAATGAAAGATGTCTACTGTATCTTTTACATGTGAAAAAGATGTCTTTCTATAAAAGAAAAATCTCTTTTTGCATCAAAACCCTCATTTTCTTGTAGTTATAAAAGATAAAATCCCCATTTTTATCGTATTCTTCCATAGAGATGACTAGGGATCCACCATTCACAATGATTTTGCCAAAGATGGCCCACAACAAGGTTGGTATGTCCAAAAATCATTTCAAGAAATGTGCACAAGGAAGTTCTAGTAGTGCATCATCCTCATACACTCCTTAGTTTCATAGTTTAGATGCTCAACATAGGTTTGAATCAACAAGAACTACTACTATTGTTTCTAAGAATTCTCTTAATTTCTCTCTACATAAACAACAAGCTCTATTGGATTATTTTACACTTTTGAACTAGACTACATTCATTTTCCTAAATTTTATTATGCCCAAAGTGTTAATTCGAGAATTCTATTATAACATTGTTATTTCTGATGCTATTTTGAGGGCTTTTATATCCACTATTAGTGGGATTATTGTTGAAGTATCTCCTTAAATTGTTAATGCAATTCTAGGTATTTCCATTTCTAATGTCTTCTATGTTACTATAGAGTTTATGCATGACATTTACACAAATGGCATTATGCCCATAGCTCATGATGAAGTTTGTGATGTATTGTTTGGAAGAGATATGTCTTTTGATTGAGGTCACATTGAGCAGAGCAAGATGACTCCAGATGCCTTCACCTTGTCACTTATTATTTTGTATAATATAATGGTAAATGAAGGTAGTTATAGTTATCTACTACTGTTCTAGGGTTATGTACTATATTGTTTGCTTATAGGGCTACCATTAGATCTAGGNTGTTGAGCATCTAAACTATGAAACTAAGGAGTGTATGAGGATGATGCACTACTAGAACTTCCTTGTGCACATTTCTTGAAATGATTTTTGGACATACCAACCTTGTTGTGGGCCATCTTTGGCAAAATCATTGTGAATGGTGGATCCCTAGTCATCTCTATGGAAGAATACGATAAAAATGGGGATTTTATCTTTTATAACTACAAGAAAATGAGGGTTTTGATGCAAAAAGAGATTTTTCTTTTATAGAAAGACATCTTTTTCACATGTAAAAGATACAGTAGACATCTTTCATTTATCGAAGATGTTTCTCCCACAACAAACGAAAATTCAAAGAGATGTCTTTGTTTTGCCAAAGATATCTTGGCAAAAAAATCTTTCACTTTTGAAAGAAATCTTTCTTCAAAAGTTGAGATGAGGTTTTGGAAGGCTACCATTAGTTTATAGTCTCAAAAACCTTAAAAAGAAAAAGAAAAAGTTACCTCTACCTAACTATCATGCTATTGGAAGATGATGGTGTCTAAAGAGCTAAAGAATGTGTTTCCTCTTTTGAGGAATCTCCTTTGAACTGAACTTCTCCAATGTCTAAAGCATGAATTCCTCTCAAAATTTTTTTAGGAAAAGTATCCTAATGCCCTTGGTATTTTTTAATTCTCTATTCCTTTTTGACAAGCTTGGTTCTTTGGGTTGACTTCCAATATTCTTTATGATCTTACATAAACTGNATGAAAGGTGGGGGAATTTAATATTTAATTAATCTATTACCTAGCTAGCCTAACACAAGTACCCATTCCCACTATCCAAACACATCCTAAATGCATATAGTGCTACTAGGTTACCAAATGTTGAGTATTTCTTGGTTACCAAGCACTAAAANACTAGGTTACCAAATGTTGAGTATTTCTTGGTTACCAAGCACTAAACGTATGCTCAAAGTGGTCATGCTTGTGTTCATTAACAACTAGAAATTAATTATTTAATTAAAGCACATTAAATTAAAGTGCATGAATAATAAATGCATTAAAGAAAACATTAATCTATTCTCGGTGCTACAAGGATTATCAAAAGGGCTCATCTTTATTTCCATTACACTGCTATGGTTAGGTACATTAGTGCTTGAATAAAGGTTTGTACACACTCAAACTCCTGCTGTGGGTACTCAAAAATATTCTAACTCTAGAATTGGTAAACTATAAGAACTTTGTTACTCTAAACTAAACCTGATCTCAAAATTATGTGCCCAATCATTATAGTTATAGGCCAACATATACTTTGCAATATCAAATATTCAACATCGCATATTGGAATCCGATATCATGTATCTAGTATTAAGGCTTCGATATCAGAGCATATCAAAACATGACTCATCATACCCCCACAATTGAATGAAAATTAATCCTTGAGTGAATAATAGGAAGAATAAGTTTCTTACAAAAATATTGGGTAGGTATGGGATTATTGACTAACATTTAGACTAACTGAAATCAAACAAATAGACTCTAAGTGTCTAAGTGTATGGATTACAATCTTTTACAAAATTGGGTGTTCATGATAAGAGAAGTGAACACCCTAGACAAAACTGGCATCCAACCACTTTGATAGCTAAAAAACAAGGGAGAAGATTCAATGATCATGAATAGTCCTCGTCACATGGTGCTACTGCTTATCCTTTAATAAAGATAATCTTGCTTCCAGTCCATGCTTACCACTGCAATCACAACAAAATTATGGATTAGCATGTAATGTGCAACGTGTGGCTTTTAAATATCTTATCTCATAGATGGTTACACTTGACTAGGTTCTGATTATTGTGGATTAATTTCATTAATAGTATTAATGGGAAACTTGAAAAATAGGTGAAATGGATATGCAGTTCATTGAATTCAAAAAAGTTCACACATAATGAAATACTTGAAGAGGGTTAAGAATTCATAATAATAAAAAGGAATTTTCACTATAAAACATTGTGAAGTTGTGCACAATTAGATGTCATTGATGGGGATATGCAAAAGGATTTGATTGTAAGAATGTTTAAGGATAAAGAACTTAACTAACCCAACCAAAATTTATGCAAGTGGATCCTTCCCAAAGGAGGTGCAAGCCCTTTATTACACTTGCATAACTTAAAACCAAGGAGTTTTTGGACCCCATGAATGATTAATGGTTATGAAAAGTTAAGTACAAAAACTTGGAAGAAACTACCTAAGAATTTTGACACATCAAACCAAGACATCGAACAAGAACATAAAACTAGTAGTGAGGTGACACTTGATAAGCATAGGTGGAAGAGAGAGTGTGTGAAATGGAGTTCCTAATTAAGGTCACATGAAGTTCCTTATGAATTTTATGATTAAATGACTTGATAAGATCCATCCTTAGTTTAGATGAAAACCAACCACTTTCATTGACATCACATCACCATTCTAAGACCAATCCACTCCCCCTAAGACACAAGAGTGCTCACACAAAACAACCATCATTCCTTATTAGAGAAAAAAAGAGAAGTAGTAAGTGAGGAAGGGTCTTAGTTAGAGGGGATCTTCAAGCATAGGTAACATATCTTTTTAGTTCCATAACTAGTGCTTGTAGCCTATTTATTTTATCTAAGGGGTGTGCTTTGAATTTCCATCATTTTGTTTCTTAATGATGGGAACCACACCTATAAAAAATTATTCAACCTCTTGTTATTGGTCGACATGGAATGGTAAGAAATTCATGAAAACACACATGCATCGAAGTAAGTAGAAAGGTACAAAGAATATTGAATTCCCTTAAAGTTACATCCTGTTCAAACCTTTGTATCCTTTCCAATTCCAAAACCTACCAAAGTTACAAGTTTGTTAAAGTTTTAGTACTGAAAAAGGGACTGCACATTTCCAAAATAAGGAAGACCATAGAGTTTCTAAATGGGTGGATGTTGTGGACTCACTACTTGTTGCATGAAAAAGAAATCATGTCCTAATCATCAGTAACAAAATTCAAAGCTAGAATCTAGACACCAACAATCAAATAACTAGATAGCACATACCTACATCAATCAAATACACTGTACCCAGTTGGCAATAAGGCTCATTATTATTAAAACATAATAAGAAAATCACATCCAAGTAAAGGAAAATATATAAGAAATTGTAAAATATTTAACAAAAATAAAATGTACTAACAATGTTGTAAAACAAAAACTTTGAAAAGGTAATAACATAAAACAAAAAGGTGTAAGATAAATAATGTGTAAACAAAAAAGTTGTAAAAATAGCAAGGTGAAAAATAAAAACATGCAAAACAAAAAGATGAAAAATTGAGAAGTCATTTATATAGTTAGCATGGATGTTCATCTCCCCATGACTAAGTTGAAAGGAGGAGATCCAAAACATTGAGTGTGATTGTCCATTCAATGAGGCATTTGTTGTATTAGCTAGCTTATGCTTGTGGAAAGGTTTGACTTGTACGTTGACTAATTGTTTCTTATTTGGGCTCTCAGGGTTGTAGATCATCATGGCACAAGAAGGAAACATTTTGTAAATTACATAAGGTCCTTCCCACAATATTTTGAACTTAGTTTGTTGAGGTACATGCATGGGATTCTAGTAAAGAACCTTATCTCCTAGTTCTAAGTTCATGGTGCTTTTTCTTGATTACTTGTGCACCTCTTTAGATGATACAGAAACTAATCGATTTTCATCTAGAAAGTTGAGATTCATTAATTTTTATTTTTTCACTAGACTTAAGTCAATGTCAAGGTCATAGGCTGTTGAAAGTGTATAAAGATTGGATTGAATAGGAAGTGTTGGTAATTTTCTGTACACCAACTCATAGGGAGAATAGCCTATAGGAAGTTTCCATGTTAAGTGGTAGGCCCAAAGGGCATCGTTGAGTTTTGTGCTCCAATCTCTTATATATTTGCTAAAAATTCTTGTTAGTATCTTTGTGATTTACCTATTCGTAACTGTTGGCACATTTGGCCATTTCATGAAGTAGGCTTAAATTAGTTAAGAATTTTTGGAGAAGTGGCTAAAATTTCAGTTTGAGAGGAAAAGAATAAGTTAACAAAGGCATTCTTTTAATTTAAGAAAGAAATGTATAGGAGCACCATTTTTATGGGAAGTTAATGTAAAAATATAAGCATGTCAAAGTATCAAAAAAAAGAGAAAAATTGAAATAGCGACATCAATGGCAGCTACTGTTTCATTACTAGAAGGCCAGAGAAATGCAAGAAAAGGAATCCAAACTATTGTTGGAAAGGAATCCAGAAAAGAAATAATCAACGATGCAGATCAATGGTGTAAGACACATTTTAAAAAAATACATTACAGGAATATGGTTTGATAAGCACTGGGCAGCAAGAGAGTAGAATTTTCGGTGGATATAGTGAAGATGGGAATTGAAAATTGAAACACATCCAGGCACTCATGCCCATCCCTCACCTTTCCATTGTATTCAACATTGTGTTTCAACCTACCATATCAGGGCTTTGCTCTGGTAATATAGCTTTTCATATGTTAAAGCAGCTTCTAAAATGTAGCCTCACATGGTCTTGATGCACATCCCTAATGATTAACACATTACTGATAAGCTGAGCTTGTTCAGTACTCTGGGCTTCTGGTAAACACTTGCCCTACCATGGAAGTTGGTAGCCACATCTGCAGCAGCAGGTACAACATGCTCACACGCAAGTATGGTTTGGAAATGAACGTGAACTCATCCAGCAGCGGCCATTGGCATCGTGGCCATTGCCAAGTGCTTCTACCATTGCATCACATCATTCACTAATAAATCACATTGCTCATTCAGACATGCTTGGATTCCATCCTCGGATTCTTTGTTTCAACTTCTGCTCCGAGCACTAGAAAATCAAGGAGCTAATGTTGCATACCATTTGCATAAGCAAAGGCTTCTTCACGTCAATGGAGAGGATGGCAGCGGCACCAGCATGGCATTGTCCATGTATGACAACTGGAACATGCAACCGCACTATGCTTATCGCAGCGCAGCCATCATACCAAGGAAAACCACCATTGCCATGGGCATGGCCAAGTCCCTGGAGGAAAAAACCCCTTTTCCATGAACACAGAAAGATAAAAAATCGAAACCCTCATCCACACATATTATACACAGAAAGGAGTCGTGTTTTGTTAAAACCCCGATTTCATTTCCAGATTTTCTCAGGGCATCTTCATCAAATTAAACTCTCCCTTCTCCAACACTTCCACTGCATCAGCGAGCTCTTGTTCTGTGTCATAGTCCACATCAGCAGCTGTAGAGTGATTGCATCATCAAACCCTACTGGCCTCTGCGCTGTTTTACGAATTCATCGGCAACGCGCGGGGATACATTTTGGTTGCTGTGTTAACTGCTTCCAGAGAAAACTTCGTAATGGTGAACCTGCAATCCAAAATTTCTCAAAATAGCAGCAGTACTCGACGTCGTCGCATTCGTTATCGCCATACCAATCCACTGAATGTGGCGACAGAGACACGAAGGTACACTAAGACAGGTGTACAACCGAATCAGCAAAGCAGGAGATATTTTAACTGATGCTAGAGTTGCAGTTTTATCTATCGTTGAAGACTTACCATTAATTTAATTATTCCAAGTGCCCAGCTGAAGACTTACCTTTTAATTTAATTATTCCAAGTCTTTAAAACATTATTTTTCAAACATTATTACATAAGTTACTACCCATAAAATATTTGTAATATTAGTGTTAAAATATTTTTAATATTTACAAATATTAATGTTAGCATAAATTCCTCCTAACTTTATGTGTAACTTCCTAACTACATAACTTCCCAACTAAATTGGTGAGAAATATCTCCTAACTAGTTGTGTAAGTTGTAACTTCCTTACTTGGGAGAGAAGTTAGCTAAGATATTTTAAAGTATGTAACTACCTTTGAACCCTATAAAAGAGGCTTCAAGGATCACAAGGAAAGGGGGGAGACAACACCCTGTGAAAGACTTGGAATACACTTGGGCTCTCACTTGGAGACACACTTTGAGTCTTGGGAGAAGAGCATTGTAAAGAAGAAATTGTGAAAGATTGCTTGTAAGATGACTGGCTAAAGAAAAGATTTCAGCTTCTTTGTCATAGTCCTGTGAGTTATGTTTTATTTTTATTTTGTTTAAATTTTTTAGCTAGTGGTTTAGATAGTATCATCCTTGGCAAGTAATTTTGGGATTTTTAGATTGCTCTAATTGTTCTTGTTGCCCGATAGAAAATTTCTATTAAAATTTTTTCATAGAAGCGCTTTTGTATGAAAGCCTTAAGAGTATTTTAGTAGTGAATTTGGTTATTGTGCAACGTATAAGAACTGCTATTGAGATCATTGTAAGAGAGCCTCTACTTGTAGTCATGCTGTTGAATGATTCAATAGTCAAGAGGGTTCAGAAAATATTTGGTATTTTGATGGGACCAAAATAGCTTCTTTCTATCTTTAAAGTGAATCTCCATAGTATTTCAATTAGAAATTGTCAAGTCTTTTGAAGGTTCTATTGAATGCAATTGTTGACATCTATTATCTAGCCAAAATGGAGTCTCGTACGTGGTAGTTTACGCAGCAATTTTTGGTAGCATAGTAGGATTGTCTTGAAGAAATTGCTTATTTGAGCCTTGGAAGTTTGAACAATTCATAGTTATTGAATTTGGGATAGCTTTATTGCAAAGTGTTTACTCGTGTCATTTTACCTTGTTTAAATATTTTAGGTCTTAACACAAATCCGTTTTCTTTTCTGTCTATTTCCATTGAATCTTGCTCTATTTCTAGTTTTCTTATGGAACTATCTCTTTCTTTGGGGAAAATTAGAAGTAGATTCATGAACTTGTGCTCAAATGTTTTAACAAAAAATTTTTTGTTACAAGTAGGTATTATAAGTACCGCATAGACTAGGCAATTGAACAAAATAGGAACTCTAAACAACTCACAGTACTTAGCAAAGTTGGCTGAATCTCTTTACGATAAGTCATTTGTAGTTTACACACAATGTAATCGTTTCATTTTTCACAATCGCACACCGCAACAACACACACGCATACTCACATTAACTACTGAGTCTATTTGGAGGTATTTGGGCCTTGGTGTTGCCAAAGACCAGCAAGCACCTAAATCCTGTTCAAGGACACTCGTTGGTGGTCGCGTCCCAAACGGTCGCCAACAGTTCTTTTGGCGGTAGAAGGATAGCTAAAAATTTAGCCTCTAGGTTCCTAAGCATTATAATTTTAGCACATCAAGAATTCTTTATTACTATAAAGGCTTAAGAAATTAGATACTATTTTCAGTTCATGACCAAGAAGATTGATAGTTTGGAAAGTTTAAAAGTTTCAAAAGATGTTCTAGATTCTAAGACTGATTCTTCATCAGAAGAAGAACAAAAGAAAGTTTTTGAATTGGGAACAAGTAGTGGAGTGAAAACTAGAAGATCAAGAAGATCACCCATTATATATGGTTTATCAATTCGTAAGAGAATATCTAGAATGTCTAAGAGTTCAACTATCCAAAAGAATAGGATGACAAATCCTTGGTAAAGAGTTACACCATTAGAATCTCAAAATTACAATGATATTCCTAAGGTAGTTTACAAATATTTTCCTAAGCCTTTCATTCCTGGAAAAGCTTATTTAGATAAAGAATATATTCACATGTTTGAGTTAGCTTTGGCTCATGCAAATATTCAACATCAAGAGCAAGCTTGTAGGTTGTTTGTATCAAATTTAAAGGATATGGCTCAGATTTGGTATTCGACCTTACCAAGTAATAGTATTACAAGTTGGGATGACATGAAGAATCTTTTCTTAGCCCAGTTTGGTAATCAATTAGATCAACAACAACTATACTGTGGGCTAATACAAGCTAAGCAAGGAGTTAAAGAGTCAATTAGAGATTTTAACATCAAGTTTCAACGAATTTGTGGACTCTTTCAAAGACAATATAGGCCATCAGAAGAAATGCTTAAAGAAACTTATCTTAAGGCTGTCAACCCCAACATTTCAATTTGGTTAAGGAGAACTCCAAACTTAACTACACTAAATGACTACTTTAGTGAAGCTATACAGTTAGAAAAATAGTTGAACTTGAATCCTGAAGAAAATATTGCAATTCAAAAAAGAGAAGAAAGAGTTATGATTCCTATGCAAGATTTTGCTCAATTTAAAGCTTTACCAGGTCCATCTCATGTTAAGATAGAGCAAGAACATGAAAGAGTAGGATCTGAAAAAGGACAATTAATGAGAGATATGTCTAACAAAATAGTGAAGCTTGAAAAAGCTTTGGCAAGAGTTAATATCAAGGAAGAAAGGAAAAATAGAAAGCATAAACATCAAGACACTAAGTTAGCAGAAGATGAGGATGAAAGTGACCTTATTATGTCCAACTTTCTTGATATTGAATCTGATAATGAGTTATCTAGTGTTCATTATGCAAGTAAATCTTCTAGCAATGGATCTAGCGATACTTCTTCTCTATCAAGTTCTAAAGAAGATATGTCTTTAGTTGAAGAATGTGATAACAATGAGGAAAATGGATATAGTCTTCGATCAAAAGAAATATTAACTACTTCTAGACCCCAAAATGTTATTACTGATCCATCTACTAAGAGAAAAACTTTTGAGCCAAATAGAAGAGATGAGAATAAAGGTAAAGACAATCAAGTAGAGCAAAGCACTCCAAATCAGTCTTTTAATAAATGGATAAGGAAACCAAGCTTTATTGGTGATGGAGAGTATGACTTGATTGAAGACCTTAAAAATGTCAAGGCCAATATTAGCTTTTATCAGTTGCTTCAAATAGGAGATCAGCAAAGAAAGACTTTAGAGTTCATTAAAGGTAAAAGGAGAGTTAGATAATCAAAGTTAAGTTGTGTGTCTCATAATGATGAGAAATTAAAGACTTCATATGATAAAGATGCTCCTCCTTTTCTCTTGAAAATGAAATTAAAGAATAAATACTTGAACAACTATTTGGTTGATTCTGGAGCTACATCTACTAGAATGCCATTGTCTATATGTAAGAAACTTGGTTTGATTCCTAAAAAATCAAATAAAAATATTGTTCAAGTGGATAAAAGTAGAGTGAAGATTGTGGGTTAATTACCAAATGTTCTATTGGAAATTGCTTTTGAACCCCATATTAGAAGTAGAGTAACTATTCAAGTGGCAGATATACCAGATTCACATAGTCTCTTATTGAGTAGAAGTTGGAGCAAAAATTTCTCAAGTTACATATCAACATACTATTCTCATATGTGGCTACCTTGGAAAGGAGAACCAAATCAGATATATATCTATAGTGAACCTTTAATGATAGATAATATTATTTCAAATGGAAAAAGTAAAATGGTTGAAAAAGAAGGTGTTGAAAACAAAATTTGTACACTCCAAGAAAGTTATAGTCCTGAAAAAGAATAGTAAAAGCAAGAGGATAAATGGGAGTTATACTTTGATGGTTCATGTAATTCAAAAGGTGCAGGAGTTGGTATAGTTATATTAAAGAATGATTCACTTGAAATTCTCAAACCAATTCATCTATCTTTCCCTTGCACTAACAACAAGACTGAGTATGAAGCTTTATGTATTGGTATGAGAATATCTCTATACAAAAAGATCAGAGTAATAACTATAAAAGGAGACTCAAGTTTAGTTTGTGAACAAGTAAAGGGTAACTATGTAGTAAAGAGCTCATTCTTAAGACCTTATAAGCAACTTGCTTGTAAGATGTTAGATCAGTTTCAACATTGTCGAATAGAGCATATAAATAGAGTAGAGAATCTTATAGCAAATGATTTGGCAAAGGAAACTTTAACATTGGATATGCAAATAATAGAAAGTTACAAAGATGTCATGATTGAAGAATAATATCAACCATCAATACCAGATAATATAAGACATTTACAAGTATTTGAAGACGATGATGAAGTACTAAGATTTATGAAAAAAAAACAAGAATTTGAGGGTCAAATGATACCTGAAACTTCATCACACTCCAAAGCTAATTTCATTCCAAAAAGGATGATCGACTTGGAACATGAGTTCAAGAAAAATTTACTTACTGGAAAGGATATACAAAACCTAGATAGTCAAACTTTTGAGGCAGTGAATTTTGGATTAGACAAGATGCCAAAGATGTTGAATATTACAAAGGAAAGAGATTCAAGTTTTAAGCAAAACTTGTTATCATGTCTAAAAAATAATTTGGATAATTTTTCTTGGTCCTATGATGATCTTAAAGCTTTTAGGCAAGATGTGATGACACATAAGATCCCTTTAATAGAAGGTTGCAAAATATTCAAGCAAAAACAAAGGAAAGTTAATCCATCATTTGAACTAGCTATGGAAGCCGAAATCAAGAAGTTGTTGCAAGCACGAATCATATATCCAGTACGATATTCAACACGGCTTGCTAACCTTGTTCCAGTGAGGAAGAAAAATGGTGATATAAGGCTTTGTGTAGACTTTAGAAATCTAAATGATCCTTCAAAAAAGGATAAGTATCCACTTCCAAGAATTGATGAGATGCTGATTAAAGTCTTAGGTTGTCAAGTGTATTCCTTCTTAGATGGTTTCTCAGGTTATAATCAAATTGTGATAGATAAGAATGATAGATTCAAAACTGCATTTATCACCAAATGAGGAACTTTCGCTTACCAAAGAATGCCATTTGGATTGTCAAATGCTAGAGCTACTTTCCAAAGAGCAATGGATTTAGCATTTAAGGATTTATTAGGAAAATTTGTGGTGGTTTATTTGGATGATATTACAATATTCTCAAAGAAAAAAGAAGATCATATTGATCATCTCCAGCAAGTTTTTAATAGATGTCGTGAGTTTGGTATTTCATTAAATCTGAAGAAATGTATCTTCAAGGTTAAATTCGGAAGTTTATTAGGCCATGTGATATGTTAAGAAGGGATTTCCATAGACAATTCTTGAATTCAAGCAATACAAAATATTGAGCATACCACAAGTAAGAAATCTCTTAGATCTTTCTTTGGGAAGATAAAATTTGTGAAAAATTTCATCCTCGGGTTTATTGAAATTACCAAGCCTTTGATGCATATGCTAAAAAAGGATGTCCAAGTAGAGAAAACACTAGAATCAGAGAGAGCTTTACCAGAAATCAAAAAGGCTATACAAGAGGCTCCATATTTGGTAAAGCCTAGGCTTAAAGAAGATTTTTGGTTATATTCTTTTGCTTCGAACGATTCTATCGTTGTCGTTTTAACACAAAAAGATGATGAAAGTCAAGATGAACCAATTGGATTTTTTGGATATCATTTAAAAGGTTCAGAGTTAAATTATTCAGACTTAAAGAAACAAGCTTTCACAGTCATCAAAGCACTTCAGCATTTCAAATATTATTTGGAAAGTTCATTAGTCCATATTATGCTAATTGAACCTGCATTCAAGCGATTCCTATTCCAAAATGAGATTGGATTGAAAAAAGGAAAATGGCTTATAAAGTTAAAAAGTTTCATATTTTCATTAGAAATATGCAAAACAATTAAGGGAATGGGATTAGCCAAGTTAATGACTAGAGAAAATGAAGTATGTACACTTGACACACATGAAGAAAATTGGTATGATGAAATTCTCAAGTTTCTTAATACAAGGAAAATCTCAAACAATTTAAGTGCAAGTCAAAAAAGCACTTTCTTCGAAAAAGCACGAAGATTCGTTGTTAAAGATGGTATATTATACAGAAAGGATTTTCAAAGGGTTTTATTGGAATGTGTTCATAATGATCAAATTAGTTTCATTTTGGAACAATTTCATGATCATTTGAATTTATTTTATGAATCCCCTAAGTCGAATATCCAACATATACTTTGATATGGATATTATTGGCCTTCCATGTATCAAGACATTAGTTCAAAGATTCAAAAATGCTATAAATGTCAAATTCATGGGTCTAAGATTACAAGGGCTAGAGCCCCTTTAAAGCCAGTAGTTGCAGATAGATCATTTCAACAATGGGGTTTGGATTTTATTGGTACAATTACTCCTTCAAGAGCTGGACACTAGTTTATTCTCACAGCTACTAATTATTTCACTAAATGGTTTGAAGCAAAGGCTCTAAGAGGAAGTTCGGCATCAGAAGTGATTAAGTTTCTAGAAGACCAAATTCTAAGTAGATTTGGTCTACCTGAAGTGTTAGTGTCATACACAATGGACCCACCTTCAAATCCGAAGAGTTTATCAGATGGGCATCTGAAAAATCCATTTTCTTATTTTCCTCATCAATTTATGATCCTCAAGGAAATGGCTTAACAGAATCCACTAATAAAAAGCTTATCGCTTATATCAAGAAATCGATGGATGGGTGGGAATCCAGGAAATTGGATCGATTATCTACAATCCAAATTATGGTAAGATCGAATTAGGTTCAAGAGAGCTATTAGGACATCACCGTATAACTTAGTTTATGGTTTGCTAGCAAGAATTACAAATAAGATTGTAAGCTCAGCTTCCGAATTCATACAAAGATATAGTGAAAGGACTGATAAGGATAGACGTTTCATGACTTTACTTATTAAAAGAGAAGCTGAAGTAGATAAAGCAAGGGATAATTTGTTACAGAATACCTCTTAAGTTAAAAGATGGTTTGATAGAAAAGCTTTAAAAAGAACTTTCAAGATAGGGGACCTTGTCCTATTATGGAATATGAATAGGAAAAAACCCCTTTTCCATGAATGTAGAAAGATAAAAAATTGAAACCCTCATCCACACATATTATACATAGAAAGGAGTCGCGTTTTGTTAAAACCCCGATTTCATTTCTGGATTTTCTTAGGGCATCTTCATCAAATTAAACTCTCCCTTCTCTAACACTACCGCTGCATCAGCGAGCTCTTATTCTACGCGGTAGTCCATGTCGGCAGCTGAGGAGTGATTGCATCATCAAATCCTACTGGCCTCTGCGCTGTTTTACGAATTCATCGGCAACGCGCGGGAATACATTTTGGTTGCTGTGTTAACTGCTTCTAGAGAAAACTTCGTAATGGTGAACTTGCAATCCAAAATTTCTCAAAATAGCAGCAGTACTCGACGTCATCGCATTCGTTATCGCCATACCAATCCACTGAATGTGGCAACAGAGACACGAAGGTACACTAAGACAGGTGTACAATCGAATCAGCAAAGCAGGAGATATTTTAACTGATGCTAGAGTTGCAGTTTTATCTATCACTAAATATTTACCATTAATTTAATTATTCCAAGTGCCCAGCTGAAGACTTACCTTTTAATTTAATTATTCCAAGTCTTTAAAACATTATTTTTCAAACATTATTATATAAGTTACTACCCATAAAATATTTGTAATATTAATGTTAAAATATTTGTAATATTATATAAAATATTTGTAATATTTACAAATATTAATGTTAGCATAAATTCCTCCTAACTTTATGTATAACTTCCTAACTACATAACTTCCCAACTAAATTGGT
>MNCI01029802.1:779633-806675 GCA_015680685.1 Gnetum montanum | reverse complement strand
TTTCTATTTCCATTGAATCTTGCTCTATTTCTAGTTTTCTTGTGGAACTATCTCTTTCTCTAGGGAAAATTAGAAGTAGATTCGTGGACTTGTGCTCAAATGTTTTAACAAAATTATTTTTGTTACAAGTAGGTATTATAAGGACTACATAGACTAGGCAATTGAACAAAATAGGAACTCTCAACAACTCACAGTACTTGGCAAGGTTGGCTGAATCTCTTTAAGATAAGTCATTTGTAGGTTACACACAACACAATCGTTTCATTTTTCACAACCGCACACTGCAACAACATACACACACATACTTACATTAACTACTGAGTCTATTTGGAGGTATATGGGCCTTGATGTATCCAGAGACCAACAAGCACCTAAATCCTATTCGAGGACACTCGTTGGTGGTCGCATCCCAAACGGTCGCCAACAATAACCTCATCTTGACCATTGGCTTGGGGATGGTATGGTGTTATGAGTTTATGTTAAAGCCCCATGTGTTGCATGAGATTTTGAAAGGTAGTGCCTATAAAGTAAGTTCATTTATCAGAAATTAATGCACATGGCATACCAAACCTATTTATAACATTTTGTTGTACAAATTGTGTAGTAGTAGAAGATGTACAGTCAATGACAACTACTACTTCTGCTCATTTTGTACAATAGTCAACAAAAACTATGATGTATGAATTTCCATTTAACATGGGCATGATGGAACCCATGAAATCAATGCCCTAGATGTCAAAGGGTTCTAGTGGTTGGATCCACTATTAAGATCCCTTCATTTGAGTAGTCATTCCACCATCTCATTGGTAATGTTCACAAGAGTGGATGTATTGATGAGCATTCCTAAAGATTGTTGGCCAATAATATCTTGCCATCAGGATTTTAATGATCATGCATCTTACAAAATAGTGGCCCCAACAAGGACCTTCATGAGTATCCTAGAGAATGCATAGTTGATCAGCATTAGGTACATACCAAAAAACTAAGCCATCAGTGCACACCTTGTAGAGGTGTCCATTGATCTCCATGAAGCATTTTACATGATGAAGAAACTATTATTTCTTCTAGTGGTCCAACCCTTGTGGCATCTCCTGGGTAAGAATATAAGTAAGAATTCCATCATACCCTTTAGGCTCATTGGGAAATTTTTAAATTATAGCCCCAACAAAGAGGAGTTCATCGGAAAATAGATTAGATAGTGGACTTTCATCCTCTTTCTTGTCCCATGACAACTGAGATAAGTGGTCAGTGAAAAAATTCTTAGTGTCCTTTCAATCTACCATCATCAAATTGAATTCCTATAAGATCACTAGCCATCATATAACTTGGGATCTCACCATCGACTTATTCATTATGAAGCAAATGGTGTTGTGATTCATGTGCACAAATGCTTTGTATCCAAGCACATAATGCCAAAACTTTTCTAGTGCAAACACCACTATCATCAATTCTTTTTCTATGGTGGTGTAGTTCAATTGTGCACCCACAATGCTTTGTCTTGCATAATGTATGTAATATGGACATTTCTTGTCATCCATTTGTGTAAGCATAGCTCCCAATGGATAATTTGATGCACAGGTCCTGACATGAAATGGTCTGAACTAGTTGGGTTCTTGTAGAATTGGAGTTTCTACAAGTTTCTCTTTCATTGCTAAAATGCTTTTTCAGATTCTGTGGTGTAAACAAATGGAGCATCTTTCTTTGTTAGCTCAACCAATGATTTTGCAATCTTAGAGAAATTCTCTATGAATCAATAGTAGTAGCCAATGTGTCCAAGGAATGATCAAACATCTTTAATGGTTTCTAGTTGGCAGGTTATTCCTTGGATGACCCTTATTTTTTTAAGGTTGACCTCAATTCCTACTTCTGATATTCAGTTCCCTAATACAATGCCTTCCTAGACCATCAAATGACTCTTTTGCCAACTAAGCCAAAGGTTTTTTTCAACACATCTCTTTAGAACTTGCTCAAGATGGTCTAGGACTTGCTCAAATGTAGTTCCATAGGTGGAAAAATCATTGATGAAGACTTCTACACTACAACTAATCTATTGTTGAAAAATGTTAAGGACCAAGCGATGGAATGTAGTAGAGGCATTGCATAGGCCAAAAGGCACCTTGTGATATGCAAAAGTCCCCCAGGAACTCATGAATGTTGTTTTGGCCTTATCCTTCAACATGATCTAGATTTGGTTATAGCCACTATAGCCATCCAGAAAACTATAGTAACAATGCCTGGATATTGTGTCTAACACCTGATCAACAAATGTCACTGGAAAATGATCCTTGAATATTACCATATTCAACAGCTGAAAATCAATGCAAACCTGCCACTTGCCACCTTTATTGGGCACAATAATGAATGGACAAACCCACTCACTATTCATAATGGGATAGATAAACCCATCCTTGAGAAGTTGTTTGATTTCCTCCTTGATGATCTACTTTAGTCTGGAATTCAATTACGGCTTTGGCTTCACAGCCGAGTCAATGTAGATACAATGCTAGCATATCCAAGGATCAATCCCTATGAGTTCAGAATATGACCAAGAAAAGGCTATTGAACATTATTCAACCACTTTTAATAGCATCTATTTCTATTTTGGAGTAAGAATGGCTTTGATTATTACCAGCTTTCCATTTTTTAAAAATACATATTCCATGCTAGTCGGTAGAGTTTTTAATTCAAGGGGCTCTTGCTTGAAATTTTCAGGAATTTCCAACTCTCCCTAGTAGGTATCATCATTTGTATTATCAAAAATTTGATGATGAACGTGCTCTAGTTCATGCATGCCTATGACATATGTACATGTTAGGCTCTCAATTAACTCCATGCAAAGTGTGCTACTCTCAAAATTAGCAATCAACCACTAGGCACCCTCTTGTTTTATAGCTGCTACATACAAACACCTTTGAATATTAGCTTCTGGTACACACTACTTGCATTTAGAGATGGATGGCTTGTTTCATTTTTCAAAGTTTCTACACACAATTGCACCCTATATTGATGTATGCAATGAATGAAACTCTCTTCTTCTTGATCTTCTTGAATGCATTTTCTTTGGATATTTCTAGGGAAAGATCTCTGATGCTCATTTTTACATCAATGGTGGTTATCCATACCCTTCCCATGATGATTAAGAAGCCTCCATTTGTAGTTCTCCAACTTGATTACTATGAAATCAACAGGATAAGATCACCCATAGATAATGATCACAATTTCTTCTACCAGTCCTAATGTAATAGTGATGAACTCATCTACCAATTGTAATCTTATATTTTTCTTCTTTAGAGGAGGGAAGTTCCATGT
The DNA here is from genome assembly GCA_015680685.1 of Gnetum montanum. Lineage (NCBI taxonomy): Eukaryota > Viridiplantae > Streptophyta > Gnetopsida > Gnetales > Gnetaceae > Gnetum > Gnetum montanum. Next base: position 803,366 of record MNCI01029802.1, on the reverse strand, counting down.
AGTATACATCTCATGAGAAATTAGGTTGACACCGAAACCTGAGTCAAGAAGAGATTTGCATGGTTCATTCCTAGCAATTTGCAAATCAATAAGAGGACTCCTAGTATCTACTAATTTTTTGGGAAGGTTTCCAACATAGATCCAATTAGATATGGCATAAGTAAGCATAACAATATGAATCTTAGGTAGTATTTGGTTTAAAGGAGACTTGAAAGAATTTGATATAGAGGAAGATAGAGGAGAAACATTGCTAACCATAGGTGTATGTAAGGGCTTAGGTGGACTATGGGATTGGAAGAAAGGTCTTTTCTTTGATATAGTATTCAAACCACTCAATTGATGAACCAGTTATAGATTAATGGCCCTGGTAGCATTGCATTGTTGCAGTTGAGCTAGGAGTTCACTTTGCATAGATGGAGTAGGTGGTAGCTATGCGGAGGATGGAGGAGCATGTGTAGGAATAGGAGAAGGATAAGGGTTAAAGCTAGTATTCCTCCTGGCATGTGGAGAATGAGTTTGATAATAATTAAGAGGGTAGTAGTAAGGTTGAAAAGTAGAAATGTGACTAGAAGAGTCACATGGAGATAAGGGTTGTTGAATGTAATACCCATGTGGATTAGGTTATTTGTAATCATGTTGCTATTGTGGTGGTGCCAATGCCAATGACTATGGTTGCTACCACTGTTGATACTATATATATGATTGTAATGGATTTCCACTTAGATAATACTATTGTTATTGGTGGAACTATTTAGAATTACCTTGAGGATAAGATAATCTTTTGGGTGTTTACCTTTGTGCTAGTCATGGATTCAAGGCATATACCCTAGATTCCTATAAGTGTGACATAATAGCATAACATCCCTTAGGATGTTCATAATGGTAGATGTCACATCCACCATCATCATTTGAATCGCTTCCTACAACTTTCTCTATTGTAGCAATCTTGCCCTTACCTCCTTGATAGGCACATTCAGCTTCCTTACACCTTCTACACTCACGATCACTACCTTATTCCTTAGACTCTTTAGTAATTTTGAGGATAGCTTGAAATTTTCTATCCATGAAGTCCCATAATTGGTCAAAATTAATCATAATTTTAGATGGATTTTCTTGAAGTGACAAGCTTTTTTTATTTACTAGCTCATCAAGTGATAATTCTTCTTCACTGTCACAAAATCAAACCTCCCTCTTGCAAATGGAAGAATTGTAGTTATACTCCTTAGCACTTTTACATTTCCTTAATTTTCCTTCTTTTTTAGCTACCTACTCTATTAATCTTTGGATTTAACAAGTGCTTAATTCTGATAGTCACCCTTGGGCATAGATGCCAAGGGTTCTCCTCATTTTAGATCAAAGCCCATCTACAATGTGGCGAAGTTGGTCTAGTTGAGAATAACCATGGCTAGGACATTTATGCATTAAGGAATAATATCAACTAATGGTAGCACCCAAGGGTTTGTGTGTTCCTTGTTTCCATTCTTGGATTTTCCTTCTTAAGTTAGACACTCTGGAATTCATTTGATATTTTTCATTAAACAATTTAAGCATTGTATTCCATTGTCTGATAGATTCTGGTTGTAAGAATTGGTACTAGTTTTTAGCTTCTTTAATGAGTTTCTATGGGAATAACTTAAGCTTTTGCCACTCATTTTCTATGTTCTACAAGGCACATGCATCTTGGAAAGCTTGGACATTGTTCTGCGGATTTGATTTATATCCCCCTTTAAATAAAGAAATATTGTTCACGTTTAGCCTTTTGATCCAACTATCCATTACATGCCTTGTAAAAATTTTTACTACCTCTACAATTTTTATAATACTCCAAGTAGTAAGAAAAGGCTCATTGAGGCCGTGATTTTAGTGCCTATAATGCCCTCTACTACCCTTTTTTCATGATGATGGATCTTTCTTGAACGCTGATGCCCTTGGTCTTGGCCTACTTGATAGTCCCTTTGGTCATTTCAATCCCATTGGTCGCCTCCATCATGGTCATGCCCTTTGTAGTTGCAATTAGAGATAGAAGAAGATGATGATGATGACGAAGATGAAGAGAAAGAAGAACTAGCATCATCAAGGTGCATGCTACCCCCTTTTTGGTAATTTTGGCCATGATCATGCTCTTGTTTCTTATTTTCATCCCTGCCATGACTCCCTTCTTTAGATCCTTCTTTGTCATTGGATCCATTCTTGCCAGAACCAGGATTGTGAATTGTGGATTGCAGGTTCTAGTTTTGATCTCCTTCATTGAAGTTAAAGAGTAGAATTTCATTAAATGGAAAACCTCCAAAGAAAGGTTCTCCATCATTCTTTTGGTACAATAGGAATGGGGAATTACTAAACCACATCCTCATCATAGATTCATGGTGTTTTTCTAGCTATCAGTCCCTAAGATGTTGTGCTTCAATGGTATGAAAATCCCTAGCATCACTATCCTGCACAACATACTCAACATGAAGCCCTTGAAGAGCCAATTGTATAAGCATTTTTTGAAGCATCATAGGAATGGATCGATTGGGTGACAACACGATGTTGCCCTCCATGTCACACCATTGTAGTTGTTTATCCTGGTATAGGATGAAGATGAAGTTGGACACATACTCATCAGGATGAGCATATACCACTTTGTATTGTTGGGACACCTACTAATGAACTCTATCAGACTTGGACGAAGAATTGCTCTTATGAGAAGAAGACATTTTATATTAGAGAATAAAAGTGCAATGTGTTTTTAAATATTGTTGTAGTTATTCTAAAGTGTGATATGACTCTAGTATTCATTCCAAAAATTTCAAATAATTTCCACTAAGTCCTAGATAGCACACATAACAACTAAAAGGTCCCTCGCAACAATGCCAATGATGAGCAACGAGGTACCCCTACGCCCAACCATATGAATCACAAGCATTCACACATGATCTAGTCAAGCTCTGTATACCTTAAGTTCTCAAGCACATTGGTTCTAAGACATGAAATCTAATATGGATTATCATTGTCTTGTCAATTCCACTCATGAGGTACAAGTATGTGGTTAAGTGCAAATGAGGTATTTGAATTTTATCATTTTATATTTTATAAGTTTAATCACCTAAAACAAGAATGAAAGGTAGGGGAATTTAGTATCTAATTAATCTATTACCTAGCTAGCCTAACACAAGTACCCATTCCCATGCTCCGGGCACATCCTAAATATATATAGTATTGTTGGGTTACCAAACATTAAGCATTTCCAGGTTACCAAGCACTACACAGTGGTCATGCTTATGTTCATTAACAATTGAAAATTAATTGCTTAATTAGAGTGCATTAAATTAAAGTTCATGAATAATAAATGCATTAAAGAAAACATTAATCTATTCTCAATGTTGCAACGATTATCAAAGGGGCTCATCTTTATTTCCATCACATTACTATGCTTAGGTACATTAGTACTCAAATAAAGGTCCATACACACGTAGACTCTTACTGCAAGCACTCAAAAATATTCCAACTCTAGAATGGCTAAATTATAAAAACTTCGTTACTCTAAACAAAAAATAATCTTGAAACTGTGTGCCCAAGTGCTATATTTATAGGTTGACATATATCCTACAATATTGGATATTTGACATCACATCTTGGGGTTCGATATCGAGGCTTCAATATCACGTATCTGATATCAGAGCATATCAAAACATGACTCATCATCAAGCATATCATTACTGGACATACCAAATGATAACACTACTGGGTTAACAAATAATTATACTTCAGCATCCGTGATTAGTTATACTCATTCCTATTAATGACAAAAATAGTAAAGAGAAATAAATGATAAATATTAACTAAGAAAAATAGTAAGCATTTAAGTAATTAACAATAATAAAGCTAAGTAAATGTTGTAATGATGGAAGTAATCTCGATCTTTATTGCTAAACATGTAACATGTTCAAGTATGTCACACTCAAATAAGGATGTTGTACAATCACTTAACATCATACTAGGGGCATGCATTGGAAACAAACTAATAAAACTTTTCTATGTCAACCTCTAAAATCTCTTAAAATATATATGTAAACCATGCATCTAAGTTTTGTATTTATAGGCTAGCACAGATGAGATGATATCGAATCTTTGACATCAAAGGTTGTGCCCTAATATTAGATACCTGATAAAATGGCTCCAATATTGAATATCCAATATTAGAGCCTTACCATAACATGACTCATCATACCTCATGAATGAATGAAAGCTCATCCTTGAGTTAAACAAAATAAGAAACAAATTCTTTAAAAAAATATTAGGAAGGTATGGGATTATTGACTGACTCTAATAGACACACAACTAACTATTTTATGCAACATTGGTGTTTTCTTAAAAAAATGGACATAACATGACAAAATAAAAAAATTGGAGAAGCTTATGTAGTTCTCAGAGGTGGTGGCTCTTCCATTGACCACTTCTCTTTGTCATCAGGCTTTTGGAATTTGTAATGATCCAGGAGCACTGTAACTTTTCCACATCCATTCTTGAGTCGTGCGCCATTCAAGCTAATGATCCAATGTGTGCTAGAGTAGGTACATCCCATGAACATGGTAGCTATGTGAACATCTAATTGGCTTTCACATACCACGTTGCGAACTATCTCCATTCCTCCTCAAAATCCCTTACCTTTTCTCTTAATTCCCAATAACCTATTGGTCTCCTAGCTAGGTCTAAAGCTACATCTCTCTACCCATGGTAGGAAGCCTTAATTATTTCTAGTTCCAAGTTTGCCATAAAGAGTTTCTATAGAACATATTTTCTATCTACAAACTCTTTCTCATATAAAGCATAGGTGGTTGCTACTTGTTATTCCAATTTATTTTTCGGTCGACCTATTGTTAACATGGCAAGGTTAGCCTAATGAAGGTTAGCTAATGTCATGTACTCCTTCAAATCCTCAATGCTAAGATGGGCTACTAGTCATGATTCTATGCTGACATGGAACTGATACAGGCCTTTGCCATCTAGCTTTATTTTTCATTGATTTTCTTATACATGCTAATATAGTCTAGGAAGTGCTCTTTTATCTTCTTGTGCTTCTTGGCCTCATTCTATAATGTGATTATCTCAATTGCAAACTTCTAGCATATGGCACATACCTCCTCCATTAAGAGGGTTTGGTTCTCTCTAGCCAATCTACTTATGTCCTAGTTAACCCTCACCAATTGCTCCCTCAACTAGTGGATGCTCTCTTCTGAAATGTTTGTTCTACTTCTCGACAATGGTCAACCTTACATTATTAGTAGCAAGATACTTGTTTTCTTCTTGTTTAGCAGTCAATGCCTTTACATGAGCATATACTTGGGCTTCGTTGATTAAGGCATTCTAGACCACTTTCTCCTTTCCTTGTTCAGTCACTTTATTCTAATTAATCAATTCGCCCAACTACTCTATTCAAAATTACTCGAACTATTCAAGTGAAATGAATTGGGAAGGATCTCTTCTTTTAGCTTTCAGGGAAATAAGCTCTTGTTGCAATCATTGTACCTCTACATCTACATGCTCTACTATGGTCTCTACCATGACTATTTTTTCCTTAGTGGCTGAAGTCATATTGTAATGCAGTGACATCACTAGGGATGTCAAAGAGGGTTGCCATGACTTGCCTATTTTGTAGTAATCCATTGAGCATATCCTCATGAGCCATAGGAGCCATTGAAGTCTCAACTAATATCTATGCATCTCTAGTTCTAGTTATGTTCACTATTGGCACACCAAGCACATTGAAGAATTCTTTAATATAGTTTATTATTAGTCTTGCTATGCCTGTTGCATCTTGATGCTGCATGACCACAATTGTGGCACCTTCTCCCATTTCAAGCATCACTTGGAAAGATTAGGCACTTCCAGAGATTTGCTATGACCACTAGCCTTCTCTTCCTGATTGCAAATAAATCTATCTCCTTGATGAATCAATAGAGACTATGTGCTAAATGGTAGCATCAATGACTCAGAAGAGGTTGGAGTCGTCCCTACTTCTCCAACTGAGAATTTTAGCAATTCGCTACAAATGGCTCATTGAGGGCCTATAATCCAGTGGAAATGGTAGTGGGACTTGCAACTCTCACCATTACTCTACTTCTTATTTTGGTTCCATCTTTGGTCCTTTTTCTCACTCCTTTTTTGGTTTTTTTTCTTTCTTTTTTTTTTGGCTCTTCACCAATATATTTCCTTGGTGCTACAAGTTTGAGCAACTTAGAGAATGAAGCATTTTGAGCCCTCCTAGAACATCATTGGTGTAACCTAAGATTCTGACTCACCTACATGGCTTCCTGATCAGGTAAGGAAATGGAAGTGTTAACTTCCCTAACTTTCTTTCCTCAAACAACCATTGAATCTCCATGAAGTACAATTGGGCAAGGTTGGTGTTGTATTTTCCTACCAAGGTTACACTTCCTCTAGTTATGTAGGTTGATATCCTATTCAGCCCTTTAGTGGGGAAGAGATGGTATGTGCCAATTTTAAAATAAATTCTCTTTTCCAAAGTCAACTCACTATATATTTTGTCTTATTTGTTATATGTCTAGTTCAGCCATAGTTTCCTTATTTCTATGTCAAACCTTCTGGATAGATGTGCTACCTTGGACCCCACATTGGATATGTTCAAAGCCTATGCAATGGCCTTAACTAAGAAAGAAATAGAGACTCCACCAATGTTGATGGTGGTGCTCTCCTCTTCTTTATGTCAAAATTAGTATGTCTCACCAAGGTATCATTCCCTACTTTTAGAAAGGATATGTCATAGAGGTAATGTCTAAAGCTAAGTTTTGACCACTTCAAGGACAAATTCCATGAATGGCATAAAGTTTATTTCCACGATGACCATGGTCAACATGGATTACTCCTAGATGGCTCAAAAGCATTTTTGGGAGAACATGAGGCATTGTCCCTATGCTTGAGCCTTTGGTCCTATAGACTCTACCTAGATTGACTACCTTGTAACAAAGGCCTCTTGATAAATGCTAAATGATTGGACCTCCTATTTGTCATGCTTGGTTGGTGGGCCTTACTCTCCTAGTCGACCTCTGCCACCTCTTAGGCATTTGGTTACACCCAACGAAGGTCCTTCTTGTTCTCCTCTTTTTGGGTCCATTTGCAATTAATCAATGATTCTAGTTACTAAGGTGTTTTTCATTTATCATTACTAGGTTTATAACTTACTTATGTCCTTAGTTCCATTAGGTTCTTAGTTCATGTGATTGCAAAGTTAGAAAAATTTCAAGAAAAATGCCCAAAAAGTGTTAGCTTCTTTTATGACCCTTTGCAATTTACTTCTTTTCCCTTATGTATAGCTTATAATGATGGTTATGATTCCTTAGGTGAGATAATTAAATATTTTTACATGTATACAACTGATTGTTAATTAAAATACTAAAGTTTTTTAACATTATTAGCCTTATAATACCTTCTGGGTGATAGTAAATTTTGAAAAATTGACATAAATTTTTCACACAAGCAGCACGCCCCACCCCCCACACCCCCACCCCAACTTTTAATGAAATTGAACACTCCAAGATCAAATAGGTTTAAAAAAACACAAAAATCGAAGTAGTATGGAGTAAGATATTATGTATGAAAGTTAGATTCCTAGAGCTCTTGGTTTAGAGAGAAAAATGCAAAAAATCCCCTATCTTCAATTGATGAGAATGAGTTTTGAAGCATTGTGAGGGTCCTATTTATAGATTTTTGTGGACATGATATTGGATACTTGACATTGGGTAGCCAATATCAGCTCCCACCCAGTATTGGGGGTCTTCAAATTATACTTCGTGGGGACATTCAGCAATGAAAATGAAGCTCTGTGATTGGTTCAAAGGTTTCATGTAAAGTCCAAAGTTACGGGGTAAGTGAAAATTCATATTTAGGCATCGGTAATGATAGAAGACAGAATTGCAGGAATTAACAGCTTTGGAAGATGTAAGAAAAGGGTACTGAGTCTATGATATATAATGGATAGATTCTATGATAAGGAAAGGTGTTGAAATTAACATTTATGCACTTGGAAGGTTCAAGATGATGTGGTTGTGTTAGACAAGTACAAGTCACAATAGTTATACAATTGGGTCCTCCCTAAAGTAGGCTTTAGCCCTTAATGCCCTTATATAACCACACCTAAAAATGTTCATAGGCACTGAAGAAATTAAATGCAACACATACCTATGAGTGGCAAGGTACCCCTACACTCAACCATACGAATACGAGCATCTCATGCACGATCCAGTCGAACTCCAAGAACTAAGTGCTTACGTGCCCTAATGGAACACTTAGGGTTAATCAATCGCTGTCTTCCCAAACTTACTTGTATTGTCATGGTTGTATGGTTAAGTAAGCTTGAGGTATATGATTTTTATATCTTTTATCTTTTTAACGCCTATGCTAGTAGGGAAAGGTGAAGATAACTAAATGACTAACTTTCATTAGCTATTCACTAACTAAGTTCTAATTATCCTAGCATCAATATTTGTTCCCACTTGTCACACACACCCTAAACCAGTGCAATGCTACTGGGATTACGAAACGCTACTTGATACTGGGTTACCAAGCATTACACACGTGCTTGAAGTGGTCGTACTAAATGCACTTAACTAGGAGAGTCAAGGGTTGAGAGAGATTAATTATCTAGGAAAGCATTTAAACATTTAACAATAATTAAATCCTATTTAGCTTAGTCCATATGCTGCAAGGTTTATCAAAAATTTCGTCTTTATTTCCGTACACAAATGTGTTCTTAGGTACAATTTTCTTGAATATAGATCCATTTACTGTGGCACATGGAAATTATTCTAACTCTGAAATGGTAAAACTGCTATAGTTTAGCTAAGGGACTAAATCTAGATGCCTAAAATAGGGAAAGCTACCTCTTATTTATAGACATTTCGATGAGCTACGATATCGCGTACGCAATATCGCAGGGGCAGATGCGATATCGTGTAAGTGATATTGCGGCTCATTGTACCCCCATGACTGAATGAAAGCTCATCCTCGAGTTCCTTACAAAATATAAGGCAAGTATGGGATTATTGACTTGAATGATACTAATGGTGAATGGGGTGACATGTGAACGGATCATCATTACAATACATGACAAAATTAGTGTTCATGACAACAAGAGTGAACACTAAACATCTTTGACATCTAGCCTTATTTGGCAGCTGAGAGAGAAGAGAGAGAAAAAAGAAGAAGTCTGTTGTTGCTGACACCAAGATTACGCTTTTCGTTGTCTATCCATAAGCGCATCATCAATCTTGTTCCTTGCATAACTGCTCCAGCACCAATCCATTCCAAGTATTCCCTCTAGATCCAATCCATTGTTGTATGATTGCCATCTACACACACAACACAGTCTTATATTAGCAAGGGTAAATGAATCACAATGCAGTTGATACCTAGCCTCAGTGTAAGGTCCATTGGTTGAGTTGTGATATGGCTAATGCAAATTTGGAGATATAACACTGGTAACTACCCAAGGTGTAGGGGTTAGGAGAAAATCAAAAAAATTGGACCAAGACCCCCATGACTGAGAGTAAACCTTCAGTAGTGAGAGAATGGAGAAAATGAATAAGGAATAAGAAAGATGAAAAAAATGAAAAAATGGTAACGCTGATAAAATGGATGTCAAGGATGGAAATGAGCAAAATAAAAATAAAAATTGATTGCAAAAATTTTTAAGGAAAAGAAATTAACTAATGCATCCAATAGAAATGCTAGTAGGTCCTCCCCAAAGTAGGCTCATGCCCTTAATGCCCTGACAATCCCACATTCAAAGAGTCCATAGGCTCTAGAAATGTCATTGGGAAGCAAGAGTTAAATTCTTAAGCACAAGAATTTACCAAAAAGAAAATAATGCATCAACCAAAATATAGACTATTGATATAACCGGCAATGAGGTGCAAAATGGGGAAAGAAGGATAGAAGAAGTGAATGGAATGGAGTCTCAAGAAAAAGGTGGTGTACAGCCCCTTGTGTGTTAATGGTTAATGTGACTTAGTAGAAATCATTCCAAATCTAGCCTCAAACCAACCACAACCAGTGGCTTCGCATTAATACATTTGGCCAATCCATCCACTTAGAGTAACAAGAATGCTTCCGCCAAAAAGTCACCACCATTCCGGCGAAATGAAAAAGGAGAAAGTAGGAAGCGAGATGGGGCCTTAGTTAGAGGAAACATGTTGATTTAGTTCCATAACTAGTGCTTGTAGCCCAGATGATTATTTCATATAAGGGATATGCTTTGAATTCCCACTTTGTTCATTATTTTTTTTTTGTTTTTTGCATGAGAACCACACCATGCAAAGACTTATTATTTTTATTAGCTCAACTTCTTGATAATGGGGCAGCATCGAAATGGTACATAGGACTCAAGAAGAAAACATCAAAACACCCAAGAGAATGGTCAGCAAAAATGCATCAAGTTCCCTTGAAGTCACATCCTTTTTAGTCCTTGAGTCCTTCCTTAGTTTGAGAAATGCCCAGTCATCTATTCATTGATAGTCTTTATTATTAAGAAAGGGACTATACACTTCCAAGCCAAGAGAGACCATAGAAATTCATGGATGCATGGATGATATGGACTCATTGCCTATTATATCAAAAGAACCATACCTTAGTATCAACATCATAACTCAAAGGTAAAAACCAAACACTAGCAATCAATGGAATACAATTCATACCATCTTTAAGAGCACTTATTAGGTGACAAACTTAACAAAATAAATAAACACACAAATAAACGAAAAAGTATGAACGATGTTGCAAAACAAAAACAAGAAAAGTTAAAGAAATTTGTAAAATAAAAAGTTAAAAAGGAACTAAGGGCCTTAAATGATTAGCATAGGTGGCCATCTCTCCCATGACTAAGTTGGAAGGGGGAGATCCAGAATAATGAGCGAGGTCGTTCTCTCTCCGATGTACTATGTGCATTGACCATTCTAAATTCATGATAAGGTTTGGTCTATTGCACATCAACTAGTATTCTCCTATCAGAGCATTTTTTTAACTTTTTTAGAAGTGTCCAGCTTCCCCCAATTGATGTTTTCAAGTTAAGGGTTAGAAGTTGGCAACACTCTTGCTCCAGTGCATCTATGCCTTCTACGTGGACACAAGTTAGTCCCCCAGTTAGTTCCATGCATGTTGGTGAGTTGCTCTCTTGATTAGCTATCAACCACTGGGTTTCTTCTTATTGTGTGGTTGCTACATACAAGCATTTTTGTATGTTAATTTCTTGGGCACATCGGTTGCATGTAGGAAATGCTAAACATTCCTGTACATAATCACTATATGTGATGTATGGAATTATCTTCTTCTCAATCATTCCAAAAATGTTTTCCTTAGATATTTCCAGGGAAAGATCACGGATTCCTAGGCATGCATTTATGGTACTGAGCCATGCCCTTCCCATTATTATTGGAAAGTCCCCTTTGTCATTGTTTACTTATATCACTAGGAAATCAGCTGGGTATGACGAACCACACACAGTGGTAATTATGTCCGCCACCAATCCCAAGGGAATAGTGATCAATTGGTCAGCCATCTCTAAGAAAATATTACTCTTCTTTAGTGGAGGAAGGTTTCAGGCTTTATACATCTCTTGTGATATTAAGTTGATTCTGGAACTGAGTCCAGAAGAGTTTTACATGGTTTATTCCCAGCGATTTTGAGATAAATTAAAGGGCTTCCAAGATCAGAGAATTTCCTGGGAAGGTGGCCCTCCTTAATCTAGTCAGTCACGGCATGTGTTAACATAACCGTGTGCGTTGAGCTCTGTTTTTGGTTTGAAGGAAGCTCCGAAGCCTTATTTGATGGAGAAGTGTTCATAGGCTCAACCGCTTGTGGTTGTGAGAGCTTGGTTGGACTGTTGATTTTGAAGAAGGATCTTCTCTTTGTACGGTTGTCAGAACCAGTAGTGGTTTGAACAACTCTCATAGCATTACGTTGCTGCAGTTGAGTGGGGAGCTCCCCTTGCATGGTTGGAATAGGTGGTAATGGAGCTATTGATGTGAGAGTTGCGGATGGATTTGGAGGATGGTATGTATGTGGTGTATCTCCCCTAGGATAAGGAGTCCTATAATACTCCCAAGCTTGGTAGTGACATTGTGGAGTCATGTAATCGACAAAGTCATGTGGAGAGATTGACTGCTGCACATAGTAGCCATATGGATTCGGTTGCCGGTAAGGGTATTGTTGCCTTGGCGGTGGCATCCCCCATGACTATGGGTATTGCCACTACTGGTGTTGCTCAATAGGTTGTGGCAAAGTTCCACTTGGATAATATGTTAATCATTGGTGGAACTACCTTGGGTTACCTTGGGGATAAGGTAACCGTCGAGGTGCTTGCCGTTTGTTAAGTCATGGGTTAAGTGCATACACCCTAGACTCTTGCATATGTGAGATGACTGGGCAACATCCCTTAGGATGGTCATACTGGCATATCTCACATCCACTATCATTATCCATATCAGAATCCACAACCTCTTCAGTGATGGCCATTTTACCCTTACCTTTGTTACATGCATGGTCCAAATCCTTATTTTTCCTTTTATCATAGTCACTACCTCGCTCCTTAGACTCCTCTATGATTTTGAGAACGGTTTCAAATCTACTATCTAAGGAGTCCCACATTTGGTCTACCTTTTCTGACACTTTTGTTGTTAATTTTTGGAGTGACAAGGTTTTCCTATTCACCATCTCTTCGAGTGGTGACTCTTCCTCCTCCTCATAGAATCTCACTCCCCTTTTTCGAAGGGAAGGATCGTGGTTGTACTCTTCCACACTTTCTCTTACGTACCTCTCCTTCTTGCTCCAAAAATCTATGAACCTGATGGGACCTAAGCTCTAATAATCTCCCTTGGGCATACGTTCCAAGGGTTCTCCTAGTTTCATGTCTAAGTCCATCTATGAGATGGCTTAGTTGATCCTGCTATAAGTAACCATGGCCTAGGCAACGATGTAACAGTGCATAGTATCAGCCCATGGAAACATCCAAGGGTTCATGAGTTCCTTGCTTCCATCCTTGGATTTGCTTTCATAGGTTGGACACCTGGGAGTACATTTGATACTTATTGTTAAATAGTTCTAGCATTGTACTCCACCTTTGAATGGATTCCAGTTCTAAGGACTGGTACCAGTTTTCTTCTTCTTTTACTAGTGTCCTTGGGAACAACTTTAGCTTTTGCCATTCATTCTCAATGTTCTGCAAGGCACATGCATCGTGAAATGCTTGTGAGTGGTTCTAAGGATCAGCATTGTATCCCCCCTCAAATCATGGAATGTTATCCATGTCTTATCTCTTGATCCTGCTATCTTTTTGGTGCCTTGTAGGAATTCTTAGAGCCTCTGTGATATCTAACATGCTTCAAGTTGCAAGTAGGGGTTCTTCATGGTCATTTCTTTCATAGCATCTATGATTTCTATGCAGTTCCCTACTCTCCCTTCTTCCATGCTGTGATTCTCTAGAATTCCCTCATCCTCATTCTCGACTCTCTCTTCAAGGTTTCTCAGTTTACTTACCCTTGTTCTCATGGTTAGGTTCCTTATGACTACGTCTCGATACTGAAGGAGAGGGTGAATGAGATGATGAAGGTGAAGAAGAAGGAGAATCATCGCCATAATGATGTTTCCTACCTTCTCTTCAGTGGTCTCAGCCTCGATCGTGATGATGATTAGACTACCTGCCCTTATCTTGTGTTTGTGTTCCCTCGTTGAACACTTTTTGTTTATGGGGATCAGAACCAGGGTTGTGAATCATGGAGTGAAGGTTCTGATACACCACCTCCTCACCAGCGTTAGGAGGGGAAACATCATTTTGTGGAGAACCTATTGAAATAGGTTCACCACCCTCAATTTCACTTAAGACAGGTGGAGCGTTATGGGGTCCTTTGCCCTTCAAAGATGTATAGTATCTCTCCTGTCGCAAGTCCCTTTAACATTGCGCTTTTGTGGGATGGTAATCCCTTATGTCATAATTTCATGCAACATATTCTGTGTACAACTGTGACATGCCTATTCGTGCAAGAGCACGAAGGAGCATGTTGGGGACTACTCGGTCTGGAGGCAATACTATGTTACCCTCCAAGTCTCTCCAACATAGTTGTTCATCTTGATGGAGAATAAAGGTAAAGTCTAGTACATATTCATCATGATGAATATATACCACATAGAATTGTTGAGGAATTGGCAGATCTTAGTTACATGTGTTGTGTCGCTAACTGTCTTTTGTGTGAGTCCTAGGCAGTGAAGTGCTTTTGTGCGAAGAAGAAGACATTTTAGTCTTGTTCGATGTGCTATTTACCATCATCTTATTTTTCTTTTGATCAACCTTAAGGGTTCATTCTAGCGTCCCAATTATATGAATGATCTCCTATGTTCTACATAGCGCACAAACAACTAAGTCCCCAAAAATAGCGCCAATGATGAGTGGTGAGGTACCCCTACACTCAACCATATGAATACGAGCATCTCACGTGTGATCTGATCGAACTCCAAGGACTAAGTGCTTACATGCCCTAATGGAACAGTTAGGTTTAATCAATCGTTGTCTTCCCAAACTTACTTGTATTGTCATGGTTGTATGGTTAAGTAAGCTTGAGGTATATGATTTTTATATCTTTTATCTTTTTAACGCCTATGCTAGTAGGGAGAGGTGAAAAAAACTAAATGACTAGCTTTCATTAACTATTCACTAACTAAGTTCTAATTATCCTAGCATCTGTATCTGTTCCCACTTGCCGCACACACCCTGAACCAGTACAACGCTACTGGGATTAACAAACGCTACTCATTATTGGGTTACCAAGCGTTACACACATGCTCGAAGCAGTCGTACTTAATGCACTTAACTAGGAGAGTCAAGGGTTAAGAGAGATTAATTATCTAGGAAAGAATTTAAACATTTAACAATAATTAAATCCTATTTAGCTTAGTCCATATGCTGTAAGTTTTATCAAAAATTTTGTATTTATTTCTATACACAAATGTATGCTCAAGTACAATTTGCTCGAATAAAGGTCCGTTCACATTGAGACTCCTACTACGGGCACATGGAAATTATTCTAACTCTTGAATGGTAAAACTACAATATTTTGGCTAAGGGACTAAATCTAGATGCCTAAAACAGGGAAAGCCACCTCTTATTTATAGATGTTTCGATGGGCTACGATATCACGTACACGATATCGCGGCTCATCAGTCCTATTTATAGATTTTTGTGGACATGATATTGGATACTTGACATTGGGTAGCCAATATCAGCTCACACCCAGTATTGGGGGTCTTCAAATTATACTTCGTGGGGACATTCAGAAATGAAAATGAAGCTTTGTGATTGGTTCAAAGGTTTCATGTAAACTCCAAAGTTATGGGGTAAGCGAGAATTCATATTTAGGCATCAGTAATGATAGAAGACAGAATTGCAGGAATTAAAAGCTTTGGAAGACGTAAGAAAAGGGTATTGAGTCTATGATATAGAATGGATAGGTTGTATGATAAGGGAAGGTGTTGAAATTAACATTTATGCACTTGGAAGGTTCAAGATGATGTGGTTGTGTTAGACAAGTACAAGTCACAATAGTTATACAAGTGGGTCCTCCCTAAAGTAGGCTTTAGCCCTTAATGCCCTTGTATAACCACACCAAAAAATGTTCATAGGCACTGAAGCGATTAAATGCAACACATACCTATTAGAAAAACACACATGTTAGAATCACCAATTTGAGAGAATAACTCTATGTTACACAAAACCACATATTATAATCATGCGAACAGTGAGATGAGATGGATTTTAAAAAGGATTGTAGGAATTGGGATGTGAGGTGCCTTACCATAGGTAGAATGAATCCTTATGTGTTATTAATGCTTAAAGTAATCATTATCCCTTCTTTCTGAGATTTAAACCAAGTCCAAACCATGTTCTAATGACATTGCATTATTTTGTCTCTTGGATTGACAACCATAAAACTACCACTATTTCAAGGAGTAGCATCACTTGGCATTTTGTCCAAGGGAGGAGTTTATTCATGGTACTTCTCTCTTTCTCTCTCTCTCTCTCTCTTTTTAATTTCTAAAAAGCCATCAACCTTCAAGTGTGGATAACATGTCTTTCTAGTGGGACCCTCAAAAATTTATTCTATGTCCTTTTATTTTATTTTCATCTATGTCAACCTTACTAGAAGACTACCTTCAAGCATGGGTAACATGTATTTTTAATGACATGGTAAGGCAACAATTATTTTATTCTTACTCCCATCTTTTGTTAAATCTACAATGATATAATTATAACCTTAACAACATGATAGAACCCACAAAAGTAATCTAAGAGAATCCACAAATCCCCTTGATGTCATACCCTTTGCATTTCCACTTGGTTCTTCACTTTTTTATCCATGCACAATGATTACAAGTTTATTCTTAGTTTGATGATGGAGAAGAATAACATTATGACCACGGTAAGAACTTCTTATTAATGGGTTGGATGGATGGATGTCGTGGCCTCACTATCTAGATAATCAACCCCTCATGACTTTGACAACATAGAAAAAACCTTACCCCAATGGGCTACATGATGTCGCTTTAATCACAAACAAGATTATTAACAAAGAAAATGAAAAAAAAATGTGGAAAAGGTTGAAAAGAATGAAAAAAATTTGTATCAAGAAATGAGAAAATGATAAAAAAAATTGTAAAACAAAAAGATGAAAAATACTTATTAATTCTTGATTTTAGGATGAGGCATCTCCCCCACTACTAAGCTTTTGATCATGACAAGAATTAATTAGTGAGTAGCTAGGCTCCATACATTTGTAAAACAGTGTTAGACTTTCATTTTCAAGCCACTAGGTGTCTTCTAGTTTAGTAGTGGCTACATAGATGTGTTATTGCTCACACACTTGGTTTTGAAACGTACAGTGGATCAAAATAGAAATTGTGTTAACTTTATGGACTTTTGGCCTTTGGCTACACCCTTTATCATGATTAGTGATGCATGGATTCTTATGTCTCTCCATAGTGCTAAATTCATCATTTTTGTCTAATGTTGGAGTAATGATGGTTGTTGGCCTTTGCATAGGATTGGAGGATGTTGGTTGTGAAAGGAAGGGTGATGCACTTGATTGGCATTATGCTGGTTTGGAGGAGTTAATAGGTCCACAAGTGTTGTGCTTACATGTGGGAACTATCCTAAAGAAAGGATGTTTCTAAGATTGTGATGGGGATTTAGTGGCATTATCATTTCTATATATGTTCGTAGCACAAGTAGCATTCTTTTGTTGATGTTGTGGTGCTAAACATTCCTATGTTGCTAGCTCTAACATGTGATGGAGGAAAGCATGAGAATATTGAGCATATGATGAAGGGTGAGAGGTGTGAGGTGGTGATCTCATAAGAGATGTTTCTTGTTGATATTCAGGAGAGTATTTGTAGTGATTTGAGATAGAGAAAGTAGAACTAGTTGGTGAAATAGGTTGTTGAACATAGTATTTGGCTGGGCTCAATTGATAATAAGGGTAGCATTGGTTTGATGATTGCCTCCCCCACAACTGTGGTTTTTGCCATTACATTGGATGATAGTGTTGAGGCTAGTAAGAAGTCCCACTAGGATAGTGTGATTGGTTGTTGGGCTGTCTATAATCACCTTGTGAGAAAGGTATGTTCCTAGGCATTTGCTTTTGTATGAACTTGGAATTCAATGCAAAAGCTCAATACTCATGTAGATGTAACATGATTGGGCAATAACCCTTTGGATGGTCATATATGCAGATGTCACGTTCATCATCTTCTTCAATGGTTGAGTCTATGGCCTCTTCTTCTATAGCCATTTCCCCTTTTTGCCGATAAGTGTTCCTAACTGTTTCTTGGTTATTTTTTCTTCTTTTGTTGTGATCACTTAATTCTTTTTGTATTACTTTCTCCTCTATAGTTTCTAACATCTTATCTAACCTTTCTTCAAGCTCATCGATAGACTTTTGTATTGATAAGGTTTGTTGTGAAATCACCTCATTAAGAGTTGCCTCTTTTTCCTTATAAATGATGTTGTGAATTAGAATTATAGCTTCTCACAAATTTAGGGATGTTATTTATATCAAGCCTTTTGATGCTACTTTCCTTTCAATTCCTGTGAGTTATTTTAACTACCTTTGTAATCTTTGTTAGGCTCTTAGTGGCCAACAAGGGTTCACCAACATCAAACATGTCATAGTGAAAATTCCTATTTCTATTTGTATGATTGTGATGATCTTGCTTATGTTCATTTTGATGTCTTTGATTTCTCCCTTGGTGTTGATTTCTATCCTTATTTGGATCCCATAATGGAGCTTTATCTTTATACCTATGTTCATGTTGTTAGAATTAGACATTGAAAAGAAAGAGGAAGATGAAGAATTAGGAGAATTGTCATGGCTTATATAGTTCTTCCTTTGGTTCTTTGATTTATCTTTTCTAGGTTTCGAGGAGATCCTAAGACTTGAGGCCTTCCCTAGTTTAGGACTTACTTCATCTCCTCTAGGATTGTCTACCTTAGGTGAATGTACTCCTTGAATGTAGTCAGGATGGTTATGAACATATGAAATTCTTGCATGAGGTTGGTCACTCCAATTTTCTTCAATATATATCTCATTAGTGCTCCAATGAATGTTCTCTTCATACTATGCATTATCGCTTCCATGTGAAAGAGACATTGTTGTTAGTTTATGATGTATGTGACTTAATATTTCTTGAAAGATAAATCGTTAATGCATATACAATGATCGTGTATAATATAACTAATCTAGATAGCTAGCATCATCCCCGACAACGGTGTCAATGATGAGTGGTAATGTACCCCTTATACTCAAACATACGAATCATAAATACTCATGCACAATCCAGTCGAATTCCATGGATGAGACTAGTTATAGCATCTAGATTGTTATGTCTTGATTGTAGTTTGTTGTCTTTCCACTTGGACTAACAATACCTTTGTCACATATGGTTCAGTCTAAACTGAGGCATATGATAATTGATGTTGTTGCAGCCTTATGTTACTCCAAACGATAATAAAGAAATTAATTATTTAATCTAATTAACAATGAAAAGTAAAGTCTAAAGTAGCCTACATGCAATGAGTATCCATT
The DNA here is from genome assembly GCA_015680685.1 of Gnetum montanum. Taxonomy (NCBI): domain Eukaryota; kingdom Viridiplantae; phylum Streptophyta; class Gnetopsida; order Gnetales; family Gnetaceae; genus Gnetum; species Gnetum montanum. The sequence continues at coordinate 784,242 of MNCI01029802.1, read as the reverse complement.
CCTAACCTTCTAAAGTAGCCTACATGCAATGAGTATCCATTCCTAACCTTCTGTACACACCTTGAACTTCGTACAACTACCATTGGGATTACCAAGCATACCATTACTGGGCATGGAAAACAATAGCACTACTAGGTTACCAAGTAATTACACTTAAGTGCTCGCTATTAGTCATACTCATTCCGCTTAATGAAAAAAAATAGTAAAGAGAAATAAATGATAAATATTAACTAAGAAAAACAATAAGCATTTAAGTAATTAACAATAATAAAGCTAAGTGGATGCTACAATGATGGAAGCAATCTCGATTTTTATTGATGAACATGTAATGTGTTCAAGTACGTCACACTCAAATAAAGATATCATACAATCACTCAAGATCACACTATGGGCGTGCACTGACAAAACTTCATTATGTCTACCTCTAAAATCTCTTAATATCTATAAATCCCAGACATCAGAAGTTCTGCCCTGATATCGAAGCCCTACCATAACATGACTCATTAGAGTGTTTCACTTTAATACAAATAACTACAACAAAGACTTAAGCTCTTAGCTATTAGAATAACAATAAAAGAAAGGATTCAAACACGTGCCCCAAAAAAAACTCCATGCATTGGACTATGGTGAAGGTTTGATCCTTTCCCTCCCTTCCTCTATTGCTACCTCACCTCCTATCAATTCTCCTCCCCCAATGAAACCTACACACCAAACCCACCAAAGTAAAAGCCAAACCGTTGTGAAAGAATATTAACCGTTTCACAGGTATACAATTGCCCGTAAGATCACGCAAGTACGCTTAAGAGAATTGAAACGCAAGCAGTTATTTAGATACTCTAAGAATAAAGCCAATCTCTATAGGGAAAAACGACGAAATGAATCCTTGCTGTTTGGCTGATTGGCATAAGCCTGGACGGCACCACCGAGGAGTGAAAATAACGTAAAGCAGAACATAAGAAAACAAAGTCAAAGTTCTTGCAGAACCATGCGTACAGCCAACACCCAGAGTCAAAGCGATCCTGCAAAGACCATACTGCATTCCTACTTTCGCACATAAAACCGTGTACCCGACTTGTAGCCACGCCACACTCTTCCCATCACGCAACTCCGCCTGGGCTATGCATGCCCTAGAAAGGGATTGCGCAGGCTTGCCAACGCACTAGCAGACCTTCCTGTGACATATGCATAGTAGCCACGGTAAGGGATGTATCACAGATCAAGGCACTAGCAGACCTTCCTGTGGTTGGACGGCTGAGACATTCTTCAAAACATCATCACCCACATCGCCTCCGACATCGTCAACGTCGACACAGGCCTATGCGTACTTGCACAAATCTGCGGTTTTGCATACAGAAAGCCATCACACTCTCTCCACATAAACCCGGACCACCATAACAGCCGACCTTGACCAGAAAAGAAAAAATTTGCAAGGCCGCAGCCATGCAAGGGCCACGCTGCCGTTCCAACTGTCTTCGCCGACTCTACACTCCCCTGCAACTTTCCTTTTTAATTTTTTCTTTTGGCCATGGATGACGCACCGGCCATGCATGCCATTTTTTTCCCTGGCCGGAGTTCGAGATTCTCTGAAACTTTCCGTTTACTTCCTGGCCTACCTCCCGGCGAACCCGGCCATGCATGGCATCTTTTCCGCTGGAGTTGCAGAGATTTTCTGAAACTTTCCGTTTTCTTGTTTCTTTCAAGCCAGAGATTGCCCACTGCTACATGCATAGAGCAAGAAGCTGACACCGATCAGCACTCGGAGGAGATTCCGCTCACGTACAGAGCCTGCTTGTTGGGGTCCCGGAGCGGGACGGCGCTGCCGCTGGATCTGCAAGGAGAGAGCCGACCAAGTGTTCTCCAGGCTCATCATGGCAGAAAACGACTGGAGAGAATTCATTCTCGAGCAGCTCCAAATGGTGGATGCTTCAGGGAATGCTTCCACCATTTTTGCAGGCTATCTTGCAGGAGGCCTTGCTCTGCTTCACTGCTTGCTTTCTCTTGGAGATGGTGGATCTCTGAAGGTAATCACAACAGAGTACACAGTTCTTCAAAACTATTTGTAAAGCATTCTTCAAAGCATATTGGTTGTCCTGATGAAAACATTTTCTGATATCCTTGAGGCTTATAACAGTGATGCCAATTATAGCCAAAAGTTTAAACATTTTTCTTCATTTGGGTTCATCGCAAGAATTCTTTCTAACGCCACTCCAACGAAAGCCAGGCTCATAAACTGAGCTACAAGCACTAACGGTTTTGAGAGTTTCTAACGCTATCTTAGTTAGATCCTTGTCTAGAGCCATGCTCCTCACACCCATGGCTTAGCTCTTCCTAAAAAGTTTGGTTTTGTGCCAGGCTGATCCTGAAACGCAGGGATCTGATTTGTGCTTTCGTTGGAACTGCGAAATTTGGAGCGAAAGAAGTGAATAAGCTGCTCATCTGCGTCATCTGACAAATCTTTGAGCAATGATCGTAAATGGCGAAGATCTTTTTTATCATTACGTTTGAAAGAAGAAGAGGATCAATGGAAGAAATTGCGTAGCCAGCCACGAGATTGATGGATGGATGAAGCGTTGCAGAAACTAAGAAAGACAGATGCAGAGAGACAAACGGAGACAGCACAGAAGAAGCACAAGCACAAGAAAATGAATGAATGAATAATCATAAGAGTGTTGGAGCTCTTTATAAAAGTTCCAACCAAACCCAAAAGACCAAAAAGGAATAAAGGAATAAAGAAGTTTATACTACAATAAAAATTATTGTTTGTTTACGGGGTTAGTTGGTGCATCTTCTGGAAGACACTAGAAAGAAAAAGTTGCCTTAAAATTTTGACCTCACCTTGGCATCGTTTTCTCTCAACTTCTGGCACCTTTATTTAAATCCTGCGTTAAAAATATTATGTACATGTTACGTGGGTTTCCATGATAAATCTATCCCCACTAAGTTAACAATAGAGTGAAATAATCTTTCCTGCGTGTTCAGATTTATATCGTAAGTATCATTTGCTTTGCGAGATATTTCCATTTTTCGAATAAACCTGTTTACAATGCTGAGCCTAAGAACTGCTCTAATGAGCCAAAGCACATTCCCTTTGTTATGTAAGCAATCCTTGCCATAGAATGGTCTTTTGGGTTTGGTTTGCCTTAGAAAACCTATCCTTGCCTTTGTTGGAGCTCTTTATAAAAGTTATGTAAGCAATCCTTGCGAATTTTTTGAGAGTGAGAGCATAAATTCAGCCAAGAGTGAGAGCATACACTAATTCATGGAATTTTTTTTTTCAGAAAACCCATCCTTAGGAAAAATAAGGTACAGAACTCTTGTTCTTCGTCCAGAAGGCATGAAAATTTGGATTTTTAAATCTTGTTCTTCGTCCAGAAGTCGTGAAATTTTTTATTTAAAAAACTTTTTACTTGTAAACTAATAAGATTCTCTCGGCCAATTTATAGATATATATTATAAATATATAACTAAGCTAGTGATCGCCAGTCGTCTTCTGCTGCAGCGACGATTTAAACATAACAAATAGAAATATTATAAGACCATGGAATGCTTTATTGAATGATTATAAACATGTTGTAATACAACAGAAATGATCAATGTACAAACTTGTGTAATTGAAAATGTATAGTTACAAATGTTCTGACATTCAAAATGGTAAAAATTAGTTGACAGAAAAGAATGAGATCATTCTTTATTAGATTAATAGTTGATGAGACGCAGTTCACACAGGCCGCGATATCAGGTACGCGATATCGCAGCCGACGCGATATCGCATCTTCCCCTACGATATCGCGTACGCGATATCGCAGTCCGCCGCCATATCTATAAATAAGAAGCTACTCTCCCTTGTTCGGGATCCCAGTTTTATAGTAGCGAAGCTCTGGCAATTTGATCCCTCCAGAGTTAGATTTTTTCCCGTGTCTACCCGCAGTGTGGTGAATGTAATTGTACGGTGTCTTTATTCGAGTGTGCTGTACTTGGACACGCACATGATCGGCAATAAAGATCAAGATTACTTCATCATTGCAGCATTCACTTAGTTTATTTATTTGTTATTTATTTAATGTTATTTATTACTTTCGTAGCGCAGTGTGAGTACGACTTGGCTACGAGCATCTATGNGTATGCTATAACTAATTTAGATAACTAGCACCATCCCCAGCAACGGTGCCAATGATGAGTGGCGAGGTACCCCTACACTCAATCATACGAAACGAGCGTTGCATGCACGATCCGATCGAACTCCGCAGATGGACTAGTTGTGGCACCTAGATAGTTAGCCTTAGGTTGCAGTTCGCTATCTTCCCACCTAGACTAGTTTTGCATATGTCACGTATGGTTTAGTCTAGATGAGGTGTATGATGTGTTCTAATTCTAACGCTACTCCTGATGGCGTGAAAAATAATATTTAACTAAGCTAAACTATGAGGGAAAGGGTAAGGAAATCTAATCTAGCCTAAGTGCGATGAGCAACCGATTCCTTGATCAACCGTACACATCTTGGACCTCGTGCACGACTTCCACTAGGACTACCAAGCATAGATCTAGGTACGCCACTGGGATTACCAAGCGCAGACCCCAAATACGCCACTGGGTTACCAAGCGTAGATCC
>MNCI01029802.1:740071-762356 GCA_015680685.1 Gnetum montanum | reverse complement strand
CAAGTGTGACTACTTGGTAACCCAGAAGTGTACCTAGGATCTACGCTTGGTAACCCCAGTAGTAGTCAAGCACGAGGTCCAAGATGTGAACGGATGATTAAGGAACGGATGCTCATCACACTTAAGTTAGCTTAGACCTCATTTCCTATTACTCATTAGTTTAACCAAGATTATTTTCCATGGTCTCTAGGAGTAGCACTAATTTAGGATCACATCATATGCCTCACTCTGGACTAAACCATACGTGATAAAGCAAATACTAGTCTAGGTGGGAAGATAGCGAACTGTGATCAACGTGTAACTATCTAGATACCACAACTAGCCTGTCCACGGAGTTTGATTGGATCGTGCGTGAATGCTCATATTCGTATGGTTGAGTGTAGGGGTACCTAGCAGCTCATCATTGGCATCGTTGCCAAGGATGGTGCTAGTTATTTAGACTAGTTACATCATACAAGATTGTTCTAACAAGGACTTAACGATATATATTTTAGAAAGAAATAATTATAAAGAAGTCACATAAAAATTCACACACAATTTCAAAATCATGCCTCTCCTACAAAACGATAATAATGCCACATCTAGTGAGGAAGTTCATTGGAGAACCAACGAACTATATGATGATGAATATTGGAGTACACAACCTGAAGTGGGGGTTTCTTATAAACATGAACGAAAGCAACATCATCCCAACACATGAAGGTATAACTTACAATATGAAGATGAACCCCCAATGGCCACTACAAGCTTAACGCAAATACAAGAGGCTGTTCGAATAGCCTGCAGGAATCGTAAGGAAAGTTGTCTACCCTTGCTTGATTTAAATAACTTTCCCAAGTTTTTAGGCGGCTATGATTCAGATCCGCAACAACATTTACAAGCCTTCTACGATGCCTGTACATGGAACAATATTGATAATGGATGGCAAAAGCTTAAGCTCTTTCCTTTGACACTCGTTGACCAAGCAAAAGTATGGTATAGTTCCTTAAAACCAAAATCAATTCGATGTTGGTTGATAATGGTAGAACTTTTTAATGAAAGATATCAAACATATGCGAGAGTGTCAGCCTTGAGGAGACAAATCCAAGAATGGAAACAAGTGCAACATGAACCCTTGGACCTGGCCTTAGAAAGATATTATGCACTATTAAAAAATTGCCTAGGCCATGGGTTCTCTGAGGAGAGGCTAATGTACCATATCATAGATGGGCTTCATAATGAAACAAGGGAGACCCTAAGGATGTACGCCCAACGTCAACTATATGAGCTACAAACCCATCAACTCCAAGAGCTTATTAATTGGATAGCAAAAGAAGAAGGAGAAATAACTAAATGGGAGAATGTTGAAGGTTCTCAACAAGACCAAAATCTCAACTTAACAAGGGTCCATAACCATAAAGAAGAGAAATCAACTTAGTTCAAGAAGGTGGAATCATCTTTGCCAATCCTACAATCACTAGATGAAATTAAGGCAAAGATCAATAAGATGACAGATTGGGTACATGAAAGATGTGGAGAATATGCCAAAATTATTAGAGAAAAAACTATGCCAAATCAAGAAATAGTACAGGACACCACGCTAAAATCGAAACAAAGGGTAGAAGAGAATAGGGATAAGAACTCAATTGCCAATCATACGTATCAATGTAACGTTTGTCTGTACAATCACCCCAAGGGCCAATGTCCAGTTTTGTCACATTTACATGAGTATTGAGGAGGAATGTTACATCCAGAGTTCGTACAAACATACTGTGTCCAGACACAGTGGCAAAAACCTTAGTCGTGGGGGAGGCCACTGCCAACTGGACCATACCCTTCGTATGTCCCAGTGCTAAATGCTTATTATGTTCAACATCCTATTTCTCCAACAAGATTAGCATCCTCTACCTCACCTCATCATTATCATTCTCTTGAGTACTATCCATCCATGTCCTCTCCAACAAGATCACCACCTCATGTGCCTTACACTTCTCCTCAACCTCAATATTCTCATGCTTCACCCCCTTCTACATCACCGCTAGCTATGCCAGAAGATTTTGCACCACAGCACCAACCTACAAACGTTACTTGTGCTACTACTATCAACAGAAGTGGAGGTCCTTCACAACATTGAAGGCATCCCTTCTTTAGACGTGACTGTCGAAAGGGACACCACAATTCAAAAACCATTGCATCCGCCAACTCAGCACAAATCCAACACTATGGTGCATCTTCCTCTTCGAACCCAACGCCTCATGTTACTCTCTCTAGGCCACCAATAAACACTCCAACCACCATGGGGCCCAATGAATATTACCACATGGGGAGACATGTTGATCCTTGCATACCATCTTATGGTCACAAGTACCATAGTAGGTCAACTCCTTATAAATTAACCACATCTTATAACTTGCCCCACTATGTCAACCCTAATCAAGTGTGTGAAACCCGATGGGGTAAGTATGACCGAGTCCTAATATTTTCAACATGCAAGGATCCCCACCTTCCATTTATTAATTCTAGCCATGCTCAACCGTTTAGTTATGGGGGGTATCCTCCATTCTAACAACACAGAATTAATAAATATTTTTTTGTTTCTTTAATTTTTCAACTTTTTATTTTCCATTTTTTTACTCTTTTAATTTATTATTTTATCTTTTTGTCTTTTTATCTTTTTATGAGTAATCCCATCCATGAATAAAACACTCATGTGGCTCATTGGTTGAGGTGTTATTCTATGCTATCAAGTTTCGGGTGATCAATTATTTGGACAGCGAGCCCATTACACCCACTCATCCATTCTACAAATAAGAGGTTTTGTTCGAGGGTATAGTGATATTCTTGACATTCTTGAAACTTAAAATTAATTTTGTGTTCATTGTACCCAGAATGAAGAAGGATGGACCAAAAGAGAATGATTAGGATGTAACATCAATGGGATTTGTGGATTCTCTTTGGTGACGTCTGTGGGAGTCATCATGCAACCTTGTTGTACTAAGATCCTTGTAGATCTAATGAAAAATGGGAGTAAGAGTAATCAAAAGGGCACTCAAAAAATCCAATGCTGTTCTAGGGGGTCCCACTGGAAAGACATGCACCCATGCTTGATGGTTGGCAGCTTCTTTGGATTCAGTATTCAAAAGAGAAAAAAAGAGAGAAGAAAAAAGAAAGAAGAAAAACAAAGTTCCACAAAACAAAAGTCATTCCTCCCATGAACAAAACACCAAGTGATCATATGACTTGTTGTTGTGGCACTCTCATAGTTGCTCATCATGGGATGAAACAATGCGATGTCACTGTTTAGACAAATGGACTTGATCCTGATCTTGGAACGATGGGTTAATGACACGTTAATCATGCTTTACATGCAGGATTCATTGTGCCCTGAGTCAGTTACCTCACGTCCCAATCTCTGCAATCCCTTCTCTAATTCATTCCATCTCACTGTTCATGTATTTGTGACTCATGTCTTGTATAACATTGAATTCATACCTCATCAAGGTGGTATCAACATGTGTGTGTTTTGTTGCATCGGTATAGATTACATTTAACCCTTCTAGTGCCTATGGACATCTTAAGGTGTGGTTACGCAAGGGCATATAGGTTGGAATCTGCTTTGGGGAGGACCCACTTGCGTGAATTTTGTAATTTGTACTTGTTGCACACCACCACATCATCTTATATCCTCCATGTATTTCATTGCCAAATCTATTCTTTCCTTTGTCATCATTTTATCAAATGTTCCTCAACACTAGGTCCGACATTAAACTTTTAGGGGAACTTTCTTGAAAACATTTCTAACTCTAAAATCACACTAAGTAAAGAATGCAACATTTATTAATGGCAATGAGTAAGGTATGAAATCATTGAACTCTTTTCATACAACCTTACTAACAATTGATCTTTGTATGATTATAGTTGGCCCCTAAAAGAAGACAACAAGGAGGACCTTCTCATGGTGCAATCGAACGACCTGGGGGAGGTAGAGGCTAAGGACCTCATGTAGAACATGTAGAGCAGAAGGCAATCATTCAGCATCCATCATGAAACTCCTGTTACTGCATAATCTATCCAAGAAAAGGGAGTAGAGGTTGAGGCTCGAGCCTATGAAGAGGAATGACAACTATGTGCAGCATGGCATGTCAAGGCCAATCAAGTGTTCCTGCAACTTCCGTGTCCATGAAAAGTGTTGACTCCATCAAACATTGAAACATTAGCATGGAAGACTCATAATCCTCAAATAGAAGAGGAGAAAAATTAGGTGCTTATTCAATAGTATCAATCTCAGAAGCCTGATGCACAGGAGAAAGGAAAGGCATCTAGGGAGGAGCCACCACTACCGGGAACCCCATGAGTTCCACCAATTTTTTCATTTTGTGTTTGTGTCCCAATTTTATCATATCCACTGTGGCATGAATAAATTTCTAGTCAGTCAATAATCCCATACCTATCCACTGTGTATTTAATTGAGCTTGTTCCTCACTTTCTTTCACTCAAGGATGAGTTTTTACTCAGTTTTGGGGGTATGATGAAGCGCTATATAGTCGATGCATCGACTAGGCCACATATACGAGGCCCCGTATACGCGGCCACATTGACGCAGGCCTGTTGACGTAGCCTCCCTGCATCGACGTGGTCCCGTTTACGCAACCACCTATCTTGGCCTATAAATAAGAGGGCCTTCCACCTCATTTGGAGGCTTCGAGTAGTTGTAGCAAAGCCCTTGCATTTTGTTCTGTAGGAGTTAGATTATTTTCCCAAGTGTATGCCCGTAGTGTGATGCTTGTAATTGTACGACACCTTTATTCAAGTGTGACGTACTTGGATGTGTAGATGATCGGAAATAAAGATCGAGATTACTTCATCATTGCAGCATTCACTTAGTTTTAATAGTTTAATTATTATCGTTATTTATTGTTCTCTTAGTTAATATTTCTTTATTGTCATTTACTATTCCTGTTGCTAAATGCAGAATGAGTACAACTTAATCACGAGCAGTCAAGTGTAACTACTTGGTAACCTAGAAGCGTACCTAGGATCTATGCTTGGTAACCCTAGTAGTAGTCATGCATGAGGTCCAAGATATGTACAGATGATTAAGAAACGGATGCTCATCGCACTTAGGTTAGCTTAGACCTCATTTCCTATTACTCCTTAGTTTAACCAAGATTATTTTCCATTGTCTATAGGAGTAGCACTAATTTAGGATCATATCATATGTCTCACTCTGGACTAAACCATACGTGACAAAGTAAATACTAGTCCAGGTGGCAAGACAGTGAACTACGATCAACGTGTAACTATCTAGATACCACAACTAGCCTATCCACAGAGTTCGACTAGATTGTGCATGAATGCTCGTATTTGTATGGTTGAGTGTAGGGGTACCTAGCTGCTCATCACCTGACAACCTACTCCAGTTGATCGTCCTACATCTCCATCACCCTGAACCTCTACATCAAATACCTTCGAGTGTCCTTTAAATCAAGTGCTACCTAGGATTTGCACTATAATGCTAACCCATGTTGTTTCTGATTGGATCAAGGTTGGAAATATTCCTCAAAAATATCTAACCCAGGAAGTCCACTCATTTATCTACAAATTGTTGGACAAGAGCCATGCAAGGATCTTCTTGATTCTAGTTTTGAAGTTAATCTCATCTCCCATGATATGTACAAGGCCTAGAACCTACCCCCTCTTAAGAAGAGCAACATCCATTTAGAATTAGTAGATTAGTCGATTACTGTTCCTTTGGAATTAATAGAGGACATTGTGAACATATTTTTTGAGTGGTCCTATCTTGCTAATTTTCTAGTAATCAAGGTGGATAATTCAAAACATGACTTCCCTATCATTATGGGAAGAGCTTGGTTAAGCACGGTCGACACGCGAATGGGTATAAGGGACTTATCTTTAGAAATATCCAAGGAAAATGAGCTAGGAAAAATTGAGAAGAAGTGTATTCCATGCATCACGTATAGTGATAATGAGTGTAATTATGTACAAAGGATTTGGTCAATCAAGAACACATACATTAAAGCATGCAATCAATATGTGCAAGAGATCAATATTCAAAGGTGTTTGTATGCACCAACTACAAAGTAGAAGGGCACCCAGTGGCTGATAGCTAGTTTAGATAACAAAAAAATATGCATGGAGCCAACTGAGAGCCTAACATGTTCATATGTTAAAGGCATGAAAATAATTGAACAAGTTCATTCCCAACTCTCTAATGAAGATGATGATATTTTTTGAGAAGAGTTGGAAATCCCTGATCACTTCAAGCAGGAGCCCTTAGAGCTAAAGACTTTACTAGCCAGTATGGAGTATGCATTTTTAAAGAATGGTAAATTGGTCATCATTAATGCCAAACTTGCTCCTAAAAAAAAATAAAAGTTGTTGAAAGTAGTCAATAAATGGTCAACAGCCTTTGCTTGGTTATATACAAACCTACTAGGAATTGATCCAAGGATATGCTAGCATTACATCTACACTGACCTAGCCATGAAACCTAGAAGGTAGCCGTAGAGGTGACTAAAGCCCAAATTGAAGCAAATCATTAAGGAGGAGATAGAGAAACTCCTCAAGGCAAGGTTCATCTATCCAATTGTAGATAGTAAGTGGGTTAGCCCACTCATAATTATACCGAAGAAGGATGGTAAATGGTGGGTCTACATCAACTTTAGGCTATTAAATATGGAAACATTTAGGATCACTTTCCTTTGTCATTTGTGGATCAATTATTAGACACCATATCTGGGCATTATTATTATAGCTTTTTTGGATGGTTATAGTGCCTATAACCAAATCCAAATTGAACTTGAAGATCAGGCTAGGATAACATTCACAAGTCCCCAGGGGACTTTTGCATATTGTAAAATGCCATTTAGCCTATGTAATTACCCTACAAAATTTCAAAACTTGGTCCTTAGTATCTTTCAATAGCAAATCAGGAGTGGTATTGAAGTCTTCATGGATGAATTCTCCACCTATGAAGCTACCTTTGAGCAAGCCTTGGACTGACTTGAGTAAGTATTGAAGAGATGTGTAGAGATGAACCTATGGCTCAACTGGAAAAAGAGCCATCTCATGATCCAAGAAGGCATTATGCCAGGGCACTAAATTTCATAGAAATGGATTAAGGTAGGCCTAAAAAGGATAAGGGTCATCCAAGGAATAACATGCCAACTAGAGACCGTTAAAGATGTTCGATCATTCCTTGGAAACATTGGTTACTATCGACGATTTATTGAGAATTTCTCTAACATTGCAAATTCATTGGTAGAGCTTACAAAGAAAGATGCACCTTTCATCTGGACCAAGGAATGTGAACATACAGTCCAATAATTAAAAGAAAAACTCATAGAAACACCAATCCTATGAGCACTAGATTGGTCCAAACCATTCCATATCATGACAGATGCATCTAACTATGCTTTAGAAGTAGTGCTCACATAGATGGATGATAAGAAATGTCCATACTATATCCATTGCATGAGTCGAAGCATTGTGGGAGCATAGTTAAATTACACCACCATGGAGAAAGAATTAATGGCAGTGGTGTATGTGGTAGAAAAGTTTAGGTACTATGTGCTGGGTTACAAAGTATTTGTGCATATGGACCATAATGCAATTTTCTTCCTCATGAATAAGTTGATGGTGACCCCTCATGTCATACGGTGGATTGTGATCTTGCAGGAATTTGATCTCACTATGGTAGATTGAAAATGAACCAAGAACGTGATCACTGACCACCTCTCTTGCTTAAGATGGGATAATAAAGAGGAGGAGAGCCTACTCTCTGATCAGTTTCTAGATGAACTCCTCTTTACAAGAGTAATAAGTAAACAAATTCCTAAAAAAGCAACATGCTATAATGGCATCCTCACATATCTCAAGAGATGTCACAAGACTTGGACTTTAGCTAAAAACAACAATATCTTTGTTAGGTCAAATACTTCATGGAAATAAATGGACACCTTTACAAGGTATGTGCCGATGGCTTGATCTATTAGTGTGTCCTTGATAAATATCAATTGTGTGTTCTCCAAGATTCTCACGAAGGACCTTGTGGAGGCCACTATGCATGGAGATGCATGGCCTTAAAAATCCTGATGGTAGGATACTATTAGCCTACAATCTTTAGGGATTTCCACTAGTTTGTCAAGTCTTGTGAACATTGTCAATGTGATGAGGGGATGACCACTCACATGTAAGGTCCTTAACAATGGATTTAACCACTAGAACCTTTCAAAATATGGGGGGTTGACTTCATGGGTCCCATCACACCCATGTTTAATAGGAAGGCGTATATTATAGTAGCAGTTGACTATTGCACAAAATGGGCGAAAGCAACAACTGTTATTGATTTTACATCATCCATTGCTGCCAAAATTATACAACAAAATATCATGAATAGGTTTGGGATGTCACATTCACTAATTTTTGATAATGAAACTAATCTCATAGGTGCCACATTTAGAAAATTAATGCAATGCTTAGGGGTAAAACATAAATTAACAATACCTTACCATCCCCAAGCCAATGGTCAAGTAGAGGTAACCAACTCAGAGATTAAAAAATATTAACATGAACCATTAGCAAATATAGGAAGGACTAGAGTACAAAACTTAACAATGCTCTCTAGGCTTATTGTTTAACTTGGAAACTTCCTATTGGCTATTCTCTCTATGAGTTAGTGTATGGAAAACTTCCAATGTTCCTGATTCAATCTAAGCTCCATACACTCTCAACGGCCTATGATCTAAACCTTGATCTAAGTTTGGCATAGAAGGAAAGATTGATCAATCTAAGCATGCTAGAAAAAAATAGCTTATTGGCCCTATCCTTGAATGAGGTGAACAAGGCATTTGACAAGCAACGTCATAACCTTAGAATCAAGAAAGTAAAACTTCAATCAAGAGATAAGGTTCTTTCCTAGAACCCCACACATGTACCCCAAAAGATAAAATTCCAAACATTATGGGAGGGACCTTATATAATTGATCAAACTTTTCCATTTGGGCCATGTTGATCTACAAACTAGACAACCCAAATAGAAAGTAGTTGGTCAATATCCAACAAGTAAAGCCTTTCCTAGAAGCAAGATAGGCTAGTGCAAACATCGCCTCAACACTTGAACAACCATGTTCTATCTTTTGGATCTCCTCCTTCCAACTTAGTCGTGGGGGAGATGGCCATCTATGCTAACCATCAAATTAATTCTTGGTTTTTCTACTTTTTTCTTTTCACATTTTTGATTTTTAAAAATTATTTATTTTACAAATTCTTAGTTTTTCAATTTTTCTAATTTTACACAATCTTTAGTAGTTTTGAACTTTCTTGAATATTTTACATTTTCTTATATATATTTTGCTTTGTTTGGTTTGATTTAAGTGTGATATTTTCTCATTTTTGTTAATAAATTTACTTTATTATCACAGGACACAGTTCAGCTATTGTTGTTTACTAATGATGGTTTATGCTGAATGTGTGCTTGTCGATGTTTGGTTTCTATTTTTGAATTCTGATGTCTAATGAATTTAACATGGTTTATTTTTCATAGAACAGGAAGTGAGTCCACATCATCCACCCATCCAATGAAATCTATGGTTTTCCTTATTCTAAGAATTTGAGGTCCCTTTCATTAAAGAAACTTTTAATCAATCGATGACCTTTGTAGTTCTAGAATTAGGAAATATTCAAAGGTTTGTAAAGGGTGTGACTTCAAGGGGACTTAATACTCTTTGTACTCTTCTAATTACTTTAGCGCTTGAGTGTTTTTCATAGACTTTTTGTCATTCCACACCAACAACTAATAGGAAGTCAAATAACATCGTTGCATGGTGTGGTTTCCATTTCAAAAAAAGAAAAAAGAAAAAAAAAAGAACAAAAAAAAAATGGAAATTCAAAGCACACCCCTTAAACACAAATAAGTCCTCACATGGTATGGTTTCCATTTTAAAAGAAAAAAAACAATGGGAATTCAAAGCACATCCCTTGGACAAATAAATGGGCTATAAGCACTAGTTATGGGACTCAAATAGCATGCACCTATGCTTGAAGGTCCCCTCTAACTAAGTTTGTCTCTCTTACTTCATACTTCTCCTTTCTTCTCTTTGTAGAATGGTGGTTGTTTTGTGGAAGTACTCTTATGTCTCGAATGGGTGGATCACTCTTAGAGTAGTGATACAAAGTCATTGAGAGTGGATGATTTTGGTCTGGATTGAGGATGGAATTTCTCAAGTCATTTTAACTACAAATTTCATAAGGGACTTCTTATGACCTCGATTTGAAACTTCATTCCACCTTCTCTATTGTCCATCCATGCTACCGTAACTTATCTCACTACTGGATTCTATGTTATGCACTATGTCTTATTCTAATGTGTTGGGATTCTTAAGTGGATTCTTTCAGGTTGGTCTTTAATTTTTCATAACCATTAATTAAATATGGGGCCCATAGACTCTTTAATTGAGGTTATGTAAGGAAAAAAGGACATGAGCCCACTATGGGGAGGACCCACTTGTATAGCTCTTTGCTTGGTTAGTTAAGGTTCCTTACTTTTGACATCACCACAATCTAACCTTTTGCATTTTCCATTTTGTAAATCACTTAGTACTCCTTAATCTTTCATTTCATTCATCCACAAAATTAAATTTTCTTCATTTTCTCCATTTTTTCAAATTTATGAGCTTAAACACCCTCTTCTCATGTTTTCATACTATTCTTGGTCTTCTAAGATTCCATTTGATCCCAATTTCATTCAAAAATTCTTTGTAATTTAAATGTTTGACCAAGTCAACAGTGGTCATTGATTGCATCGACAAGGCCTCGTCAATGTAGTTGGCTACATCGATGAGGCTTTGTCGACTAGGCCTCGTTGACATAGTACTTAGATCCTATATATATACTTCCAGACAATTTGGAGATTTTTTGGAAATTGCCCATAACACACGAGGAATTTTTGCAATTTTTCAGAGCCCAAAACCTTATAGAGCTCATAACTTCCCAACCATTTGTTAAAATGACTTCATTTTTTGATCTTGCACCTACTGAAGGTAAGATCTTTATTGTGGGGGCCACAAACCTTAAGGTTTTTGATGAAAAATTGATGAGACTTTTTGAAACTTTTTCTAACTCCCCCAAAGTGTTAATGACCTTAACCATATATAAACATCAACTTTTTCCCATGTTAACCCTTTCAACAACCTTTGAGATGATTTATTAATGATAATACATAAATAAATGATAATTAGATTAATTAAATTAGCCATAATCACAACTTAGCCAAGTGTAACTATCCTCAAGAGTGAAGGTATTCCAATTTTTTTTAAGGCTACACAATGATTACTAATCCATGGTCTTATTGTGATTATAGATGGCACCAAAACAAAAACATCCACAAGAATTAGAACCCTCAAAAACATGGGATAAATGACCCAAAGCTAGAAGGGGCTAGTAAGAATAAGGCCAAGAACTACCAGAGGTGATCCATGCAACGGGACCTCTTAGGGAGAAGCTTGAAGTAGAACCTATTAGACAAATTTTAGAGGAAGAAGTGCTAACCAAATAATCACAAAGAAGATAAGTGTTTGGACTCATACCAAGGCTTGAGGTCACATTGAATTAAGCCTACCTAAACATAAGTTGGTCTTGAGACATTCAAAGATTAGTTCTTTAAGAGATCAACTTCAGGCCATTTTTGGAGAAAGCTTTAGAGGATGTTAAGACACAGCTACAGACCTCTCCCATGTGGCCAATCATCACATCTAATGGGGAATGGTACATGGGAGAGACCTATCTCTTCTGTAGTAGTTGAAGGCCAAGGTCCATTGTCAAGATCAAGAACATTCAAGTGTCCTACTCAGTAGAAGCCATTGCACAGGCACTTGGGTTGCTTGACATAAGAACATAGTTGGCTAAATTATCTACAAAAGGTGAACCTAAGGCTAAAAGGAAGTGGACCCAACATTACTACGGGGTTGACCATAAGGACTATGGTGCAATGACATCAACAAAGTAGATTTATTTTGAGATTGTGGCCTATCACCTCAATCCAACAATGAGGCCGACCAAGGTGACTACTTTCTCCACTCAAGCATGCACGATTCTAAGTAAGAAGTTCCCTATTAATGTTCCACAACTGCTATACTTATAGATCGAAAAACATTTCAAAGAAAATGAATATGGAAGGAAGATCCTACCCTTTTCATGCCTCAATGAAAAAATTTGCAAAAGGGTAGGCATTATTTGCTACTCTAACGACACTCTCAAGTATGTTTCCATGGCCTCATGGGTAGAAATCATGAAGGATAAAATGCCAACAACAACTTAATAAGAGGAATTGCTGCTACCACCACCCACTCAGAAAACAACACTGGAGGCCTGTGCAACCATTGAATGTTTGCAAAAAATATGAGAACATCTCTTGAGTGAAAAAAAATAATAAGTAGGAATAAGTGGGATGGATCCATCTATGTATCGGCTAGTAATGAGTCACCTTAATGAGGTGGCCCAAATAGTTATCTAGATGGAGAGAGGTGGTCTTATTTTCTTTGCCTATAGAATGAAGCTACCTTTGAGGTTAGATCCCAATACTTGAGAGGTGATGATGTCATTAGCAACACATAATCTATTCCTAGAAATCTTTAGGAATGCTTCCACTTTCTTGGTGAGGTTGGAGGAAGGTGAAGAGGCAACTGTCTTAGTGATGCAGCACCAAGGGTAGGAGATAGTGACAAAAGTGATAGTTGACCATGTAGTTGAAGCAGAAAATGCATCCACAACATTTGTAGTAGATGTATCTACACTGCAAGATGTGCAGATGTCCACAAGCATAGTCAGTGGGAAGTTTGATGTAGCTCAACATGAAAAATTGTTGGAATGACTACTAGGAACTAGGCAATTAACTCCAGATATCTTTGATCTTTCAGAGAACATCACCACAACCTAGTCAGAGTTGCTGAATGCAAGGGGCAGATGTATTATTTTGGAGGGGCAACAAGAAATGGCCCAAGAGGAAAATAAATGCTTGGCTATGGAGGTTTCCGAACTTTGTGCCTAACTTCTACAACAAACAATCCTCAGCCCAAAGTGATGAGAGATGAAACTATCAAATAACTTCAAGAATGATTTTAGAAGGCTGAGGAGGAGGTAGTGATGACCATCTTTAAATAGTTCATAGCAGAAGCTGAAATGCACTGAATCAAAAAGGACATGAATCATATGTGCCATGAGAATGAAGCATTGACTGCATAAAATTATTGCTTGCGAAATGTTGATACTCAAAGAGATCAAATGCAAGAATTCATTCATCAACAATAGGAGTAGCTTACTAGGGTAAACACTAAATTGAGGAAATTGGTCATGGAGAATCACGATTTGTCAATGGAGGAGGTACACACCTTGGGACAAAGTCTACCATCGAGATTGTTGTCTAGAAGAACAAAAATGTCAAATTTGGGAAAGTGAAAAATCACTATAGGGACTAGGTTGGTTTGCAAAAGGAAGTAAACGAAAAATAAATTTAGATGGAAAAGGTGAAAATGAATGAAGCCCTCCAAAAACTCTAGCAAAAAAGAGAAATGTGGCAGCCCATCCTTGATGGTATTGACACCTACAACAAAGCGAAGATCTGCTTGAAGGAGTTGCAAATCAAGGAGATGATAGAGTACATGAAGTTGGCCAATCTCCATTATACAAACCTAGCAATGTTTACTACCAAACAATCATGGTTAGAGTTGGAAAAACAAGTGGTTAGCTTGTATCTACTATATGAGGCTGAGTTCAAAAACCACAAGGACACTAAGAAAAAGCTTGAGACTACTAATGCTGAACTTGAAGTTTTAAAGGGAAATTTAGAGATTAATGATTTATCACTAAGAACCTAGCTAGATGGATGAATGACTACTAGAAGTTGAAGAACATAGTGAGAGTGTTCAACATTGAACATAAATAGTTTACTGCCTGGTTCATCAATGCTGAGGAGTTTTTTCTAGTAATCTCATGTCCTTGGGATGTGCCCATTCCAACCCATATTGGGAAAGCTATGTGGATGGTGCATGATCCTAAGAGTAATGAGGAGAAAATGAAAGCACTGTTGGATGCTTTTTTTCTCTTTCTTGAAGTTGCAGTAGTAGTAGGACAACCATAGCCACCTTAACCACCACCAGTGCATGAAGCTAGTGAAGGTTCCTCGAAGCCCTAGGAACCATCACTGCCTAGGACTATTTGATCTTCTCCAACAAGCTTCACACCATCAAGGAACATGTTGTCCAATTTTTGAAGAGTTGAATCATGGTATTCAATTTTGTGTCCTGAAAACCTTCATTTTTTGTAATGTGTTGATCTATAAACTCCATTTTTTGTCAAGTTAGTTAGTTTATTTTATGTAAAGAAAAGTTAGTTAATAATCCCATACCTTTCCAATTCTGTAATAGAACTTGAGGATGAGTTTTCATTTAGTCGTGGGGCTATGATGAGTTGCGTTAAGTTGGCTACATTAACAAGGCCTTTTCAACAATGCCCTGTCATTACAAAGTTAGTTTTCTTGACTTTTAGCTCTAAATATGCACTTGCAACCACATTTATGGTAGAAGTAGATTGTAGTTGCAATGGAGCCCTTGCATTTTTTCCATTCAAAATTTAGAATTTTTCTGTTAAGTGTTCATAGTAGGAGTCAATGAGTGTATGGATCTTTATTTGAGCATTTCTGTACCTGATCACAATAGTGTGTGCAGTAATAAAGATAAGCTTTTTGATAAACCTTGTAGCACTTTGGATAGATTAGCTACTTTATTTATGCATTTAATATTTTTAATTATTTATTAACTGTTTTCAATTACTTATTAAGTATTTCCTAGTTATTACATTAATGAGATAATTAAGCAAGATAGATTACACACATAAGTATGATCACTTCAAGCATAACACATATTCGCTTGATAATCCTAGCAGTGTTATTACTTGGTACACCTAGTAGTGTAGTGCTTGGTCACCTAGCAGTGGATACATAGGTTTACGATGTGTCCAGAAAGTGGGAATAGATACTTATGTTAGGATTAGTTAATTTAGATTAGTTAATAAAATCCTTTTTTATCTACAATTCAAGCATCCAACTATAAAACATAAAAATGATAAAAATCGAATTCCTCAATTACAGTTAACCATACTTGATGAGACGCGATATCTCCTGTGCCGCGATATCGTGTCGTCCCCTGTGATATCGTGGTCCACTGCCAAATCTATAAATAAGAGGTGGAACTCCCCTCATTTTCCATCCTAGGCTAGAAGTAGGGAAACTTTGGCAGTTTGATCACTCCATAGATAGAATATTTTCCATGTGCCCGCAGTAGGAGTTCCTAAGTGAACGGATCTTTATTCGAACAGCTTTGTACCTGAACGCAAGTTGTGTATGGTAATAAAGACGAGCTTTGTGGATAAACCTTGCAGTGCATGGAAGAGGTTTATTACATGTTATTTCTTACCTGTTATTTATTACCTGCAGTAGCGTGACATGAGTATGACTTGATTACGAGCATTGACGAATATGTACGGCTAATCAAGGAATCGGCTTTTCATCGCGATTAGTCTCTCTCACCCTCCACTCCTAGAACACAGGATGAGTACGAATTGATTATGAGCATCTACGGATGTGTACGACTAGTCAAGGAATCAGCTGCTCATCATGTTTAGGCTAGTTAAGTGTCTCAATATGACCACTTCGAGCACGTGCGTTAGGTGTGGTGATCCCAGTAACGATTAGCATTTGGTAGCCATAGTTGCATAGTTTAGGGTATGTACGGTAAGTGGGAATGGATGCTGATGCTATTTAATTTAGACTTAGTCCTTAGTTAGAGTTAGTTAGCTCTCTCAACCCTTCACCCTGATAGCATAGGAGAAAAACCAGAAAAGCTATAAAAATCATATACCTCGAACTTACTTAACCATATACCTTGACAACAACAAGTAAGTCTGGGAAGACAATGAATGATTAACCCCAGGTGTTCCATGGGAATTTAGGAATTTAGTTTGCAAAGTTCAACTAGATCGCATGTGCTACGCTTGTTTCATATGGTTGAGTGTAGGGGTACCTCGCCACTCATCATTGGCACCGTTTCCGGGGACTAAGTGTTTGTGCATCGAATAGAACATAAGGGATATCACTCACATCGTTGTGAGCCTTAATGAACCTTCGGGTTAATCAAGATAAAAATTATATAACAATGAAATTAGCACACCGATAAATCAAAATGCCTTCTTCTCATAAGAGTAACTCACCACCTAAGAACCATACACGAGACAGTCGGCAACATGAAAAACATAACCAAAATCAGCCAAGTCCTAAACAATATAAGATGACATGTACTTATCCAAATGAGTATATTCCGAATTCACTTTTATTCTCCATTAGGATGAATAGTTGTGGTGGAGAGATTTGCAAGGTAACATCGTGTTACCCCTAGATCGATCAGTCCCTAACATGCTCTTCCGTGCCTTGGCATAGATAGGCATGCAAGAACTTTTTGCTGAATACATTGAGGAAGATTTTAACATGAGGGATTATTATCCCACAGATGCCCAACATATGAGAGACTTAATGCAGGAGAGTCCACATGCACTATTGAAGGGCAAGGTCCTGCACGTCCTTAGTGAAATAGGAGATGAGGAACCCCTTATCACGGGTTCTTTAGCAAACGATGTTCCCCCTCCTAACGATGGTGAGGAGGTTGGGTATCAGAACCTACAATCAATGATACATATCCCTGGTTCTGATGCCCGTGAACACCAACTGTTCACAGAGGGAACAACCACTTATGTTAAGGATGGGCACTTAGATCGTCACCATGATCAGGGCCGTAGCAGCCAAAAAGAAGGTAAGAAACATCGTTATGGTGATGGTTCCCCTTCTTCTTCTCCTTCTTCAGATCACTCATCCTATCCTTCCACATCTGGGTGCAACCGCCATGAACATAAAGGTGAGGATAAAAGTAAGAAGGATGAAAAACCTCGACAAAAAAGTCAAGAGAGAGGACAAGGGCAAGGACGTAGGGAGAGTAGGGAACAACGCAGAAATCATAGGCGTGTTGAAAGAGATGATCATGACAAGCCCCTACTCGCAACCCGAAGTATGCTTGATATCATGGAGGCAGTTAGGATTCCCACAAGGCATTTAAAAGATAGTCGGATCAAATGTTTAGACATGAACAACATCCCACGATTTGCAGGGGGATACAATGCTGATCCACAAAATCATTTACAGAAATTCCACAATGCCTGTGCCTTGTAGAATATAGAAAATGAGTGGCAAAAACTTAAGTTTTTCCCAAGGATACTCACTAAAGAAGCAAAGACCTGGTATCAGTCCTTAGATTTGGAAACCATCAAGAGGTGGAGTACGATGCTAGAACTGTTCAACGAAAAGTATCAAACATACTCTAGAGTGTCCAATTTGCATAAGAAGAGCCAAGGTTGGAAACAAGGTACATATGAACCCTTGGATGCTTCCATGGCCCGCTACTACACATTGTTCATCGTTGCTCGGGCCATGGGTACGCTCAGCAGTATCAACTTCGCCACATCGTGGATGAGCTAAGGAATGAAACTAGAAGAACCCTTGGGACTTATGACCAAGGGAGACTCTCACAACTTAGAGCCCATGAAGTACGTAGGTTGTTGGAGCAAGTAGCAAATGAAGAAGGTGAGCTACGAAAAAGGGAAAGTGCGAAAGAGTACAACTACGATTCATCGCTTCGAAACAAGGGAGTGAAATTTTGTGATGAAGAGGATGAGTCACCACTCAAAGAGTTGGTGAATCAGAAGACTTTGCCGATCCAGAAATTAAAAAATAAGGCATCGGCCAAGGTAGACCAAATGTGGGATTCCTTAGACTCAAGAATTGAAAAAATCTTGAAAATTGTAGAAGAGTCTAAGGTAGAATAGAGTACTGACAAAGGTAAGAAAAAGTGGAGAGATTTAAGCCCTGCACATAACAAGGATAAGGGAAAAATCACTAACTCTGATGTGGTTGTGGATTCAGATTCAGATGATGACAGTGGATGTGAGATCTGCCATTATGACCATCCTAAGGGATGTTGCCCCATCATCTCACATCTACAGGAGTTTGGGGTGTATGCGCTTAATCCAAGACTCAACCAATGGCAAACACCCCACAGGTTACCTTATCCACAAGGTAACCCAAGGCAGTTCCACCAACCCTTAACATATTATCCAAGTGGAAATCCACCACAACCCATCGGATAACATCAGTAGTGGCAATACCCACAGTCATGGGGGATGCCATCACCGAAACATTAGTACCCTTACCGGTAGCCTGACCCTTATGGATATTATGTGCAGCAGCCAATTTTTCCAAGTGACTCTATGAGTCATGTAACCCCCAATCATCACTACTAAGTTCAGGAGTACTTCAGAAGGACTCCTTCTCCTTCGGGAGACATCTCACACTCATTCCATCCTCCAAATACATCTGCACCTCTTCCACTAGTAGTAGTTCTCGTAACACTTCCTGCTCCAACAATGCAAGGGAAACTTCCTCCTCAACCACAGCAACGTCACGCTGTGAGAGCTGTAAATATCCAACCTGCTACTGGTTTTGACAACTGTAAAAAGAGAAGATCCTACTTCAGAACCAAAAGCCTAGACAAACTCTCGCAAAAACAAGCAGTTGGGGCCATGTACACTCCTCCACCATCTAACACTTCGGAGCACCCTTTCGTCCAAAAACAGAGCATAATGCATACGGTTATGTTAACGCATACTGTAACCAATTGGATCAAGGTAGGCCACCTTCCCAGGAAACTAATTGACCCTGGGAGTCCCTTAATCTACCTTCAAGTTGCTGAAAATGAACCACATAGGGCTCTTCTGAACTTAGGTTTCGGAGTCAACTTAATTTCATGAGAGATGTATCACACCTAGAACCTGCCTCAACTTAAGAAGAGTAACATTCATGTAGAGCTGGTAGACCAGTCCATCACCATTCCCTTGGGATTGGTGGAGGACATCATTACCACTATGTGTGGTTGGTCTTACCCAGCTGATTTGTAGGTGATTAAAGTGAACAACAAAGAAGGGGACTTCCCAATTATAATGGGAAGGGCATGGCTATGTACAGTATACACATGCCTTAGGATCCATGATTTTTCCTTGAAAATCTCTAAGATAAACATTTGTGGAAAAATTAAGACGAGGAAAGTTCCATGCATCACATATAGTGATTCATCGGGTGATGACATGAAGGAAATGCCTCCATGCAATAGGTGTGCCTTTGAAACTTTAAAAAAAAGATGCTTGTATGTAGCAACCACAGAAGTAGTAGACACCCCATGGTTGATAGCTACTAGAAGGAGAAGAAAAATATGCATGGAACGAACTGAGGAAACCCATGCCAACAACGAAGGCATAGACACATTAAAATATGAGCATCGCCAACTTCCATCCCTCAACCTAAGATCATCAATTGGGAGAAGTTGGGCACTTCTTAGAAATTCGAACAAACGCTCATTATTTCAGATTTCTTCCTTTCCACTCAGTCATGGGGGAGATGGCCACCTATGCTAATCATGTGGGGCCCTCAGTTCTTTTAAGTTTTTATTTTACACATTTTTGTTTTACAACGTGTTTGTTTTACACGTTTTTGTTTTACAAGTTTTTTGTTTTACACGTTTTTATTTTACAAATTTCTTTAACTTTTCTAATTTTTATTTTATAAATTTCTTTAACTTTTCTTATTTTTGTTTTACAAATTTCTTTAACTTTTCTCATTTCTGTTTTACAACATCGTTATACTTTCTCCATTTTGTGTGTGTGTGTGTGTGTGTTCCACCCTGTAAGTTTGTCCCATAATAAGTGTTCGGAATGATGGTATGAACTGTTTTCATATTGATTGCTAATGTTTGGTTTTTATCTTTACGTCACAATGTTGATACTAAGGTATGTTTCTATTGATATGGCAGGCAATGAGATCACTTCATCCATCCATCCACCAATTTCTATGGTTTCTCTCGGCTTGAAAATGTACAATCGCCTTCTAAAAGGAACTTAAACGAATTGGTGACTGGGCATTTCTCAAACTAAGGAAGGACTCAAGGATTGAAAAGGGTGTGACTTCAAGGGAACTTGATGCTTTTGTGTTGGTCATTCTCTTGGGTGCTTGGATGTTTTCTTCTTGAGTTTTCTTGCCATTCCAATGTTACCCAATTATCGAAAGATGAGACAATAAAAATAAGAAGTCTTTACATGGTGTGGTTCTCACGCATAAAAACATAAAACACAAAAAAAAAACAGTGAGAATTCAAAGCACACCCCATAGATGAATAAGCTTGGGCTACAAGAACTAGTTATGGAACCAAAAGTGTTCCCTCTAACTAAAGCTCTTCTTGCTTCCCATTCTCTCATTTGTTTCGTTAGACTGGTGGTGGCTCTTTGGAGATGCATCCTTGTTATCCAAGTGGATGGTTTGGCCGAATGCATTGATGCGAAGTCACTGGTAGTGTACCGCCTGAAATCGTCGGTCTCCGGCTGGAAGGAAACATAGGCCGTGGGATCATAGGACGAGCATAGAAGACCCTGCCTTCGCCTGAGGGTGAGCTGGAA
The DNA here is from genome assembly GCA_015680685.1 of Gnetum montanum. Classification (NCBI taxonomy): domain Eukaryota; kingdom Viridiplantae; phylum Streptophyta; class Gnetopsida; order Gnetales; family Gnetaceae; genus Gnetum; species Gnetum montanum. The sequence continues at coordinate 741,758 of MNCI01029802.1, read as the reverse complement.
AGCACGAAGGCAGAGTACCTTGGGTGGTTCGCATGTGGATCAGACAAGGATTTCCCTGAATGTACACTGAAGTGCTATACGGTGGGTTATGCGTAAACAGCGTAGAAAACGTAAACAAAGCGTAAACAGCGTAAAACAGAATGCGTGGGCCAAATTGACGTAAAACTGTAAAAAATATTATGCAGCAAATGTAACAATGATATTACAAAATGAGAATACAGTGCATCAGTCTAACGCAGTTGTGGCGAAGCACAAGGCGGACGAAAAGCCCTGGTGGATGGGAGGGTGGCTGGGCTGAATTACGCTATGGACGTGATGTAGAGACTGTGTAGGGCATACAGGTTTTCCAGTGTAAGAGGGTTTTGAGCTCTGGCGCACAGCGTAATTGCTCCTGGGTATGCTCTGGGATTTTTGCCAACCGACCTGGTGAAGTGGAAAATGGGGGTTTTTATACCGATTGTTACGCTAGACTCGGGTTGGGAGACACGTGGCGTGTTGACCGGGTGCATACAATTTACAACTGTACAAAATATTACATCTGTTGGGCGTATACGTCATATCAGGTTGACGTATACGCTGAATGTGCTGAGCGTGTGAACTTGGATGGAGATGCTGAGTGCTGGGCATATACGCTGAGCATATACGTTGGTGGATACTGGGCGTATACGCTGGGCATATACGCTGGTGAATGCTGGGCGTATACGCTGATGAATGCTGGGCGTATACGCTGATGAATGCTGGGCGTATATGCTAGGCGTATACGGTGATGAATGCTGGGAGTATACGCTAGGCATATACGCTGATGAATGTTGGGCGTATACGCTGATGAATGCTGAGCGTATACGCTGGGCGTATACGCTGGGCGTATACGCTGACGGATGCTGGGCATATACGCTGGGCGTATATGCCGAAGGATGCCCACTTGCTTCAATTCTTGCTCTTTGGTGTTATCTTCATGCTGTCATTGGAGATCTTGTTGTCGAGTGTATGCATCTGTAGTACCTGGGCGTGTACGTTGGAGAGTGCCGGGCGTATATGCTGGGCGTATACGCTGTAGGTGTGAACTTGGGCATATGCGCTGGCACAATATACTTAGTAAAAACCAAGCATTTCGAGCTCTAAAATTGCCATGTATGAAATCTCATGTAGCCGAGGTCGTCCGCGGGTCCCAGGGTCCTTCTTGGTATCAGACAAGTACTAAGCTCTGAATTTTGTGGTGTTTCAGGTAGTGGTTGGTTTGAGGCCGGAGTTGGAATGAGATTTACTACGTCACATTAATCATGCAACACACAAGGGGCTATACACCACCTTGTTCTTGGGATTCCATTCCATCCTCTTCTCTCCATCCTTCTCTCCATTATTCACATCATTGTCGGTTGTATCATTAGTGTATATAGTTTGGTTGATGCATTGTTTTGTTTTTCGTAAATTCTTGTGGTTAAGACTTTAAGTCTTGTTCCCAAGGACATTCCCAAAGCCTAAGGACTCTTTGAATGTGGGGTTTTCAGGGCATTAAGGGCATGAGCTTGCTTTGGGGAGGACCCACTGACATTCCTATTTGGAGCATCTATTAACTTCTTTTCCCTAACATTTTTGCAATTAATTTTATTTTGTTCATTTCCGTCTTGACATTCATTTCATCGATGCCATAGTTGTCCCTTTTTATCTATCTTTCTTACTCCTTTTC
>MNCI01029802.1:680422-739676 GCA_015680685.1 Gnetum montanum | reverse complement strand
TGATATTGCGTTGTCCCCTGCGATATCGCATACGCGATATCGCAGTCCATCACCAAATCTATAAATAAGAGGTGGCACTCCCCTCATTTCCCATCCTAGGCTAGAAGTAGGAAAACTCTGGTAGTTTGATTACTCTATAGATAGAATATTTTCCATGTGCCCGCAGTAGGAGTCCCCAAGTGAACAGATCTTTATTCAAGAAGCTTTGTACCTGAACTCAAGTTGTGTATGGCAATAAAGACGAGCTTTGTGGATAAACCTTGTAGTGCATGGAATAGATTTATTACATGTTATTTCTTACCTATTATTTATTACCTGCAGTAGCGCGACATGAGTACGACTTGATTACGAGCATTGACGAATGTGTACGGCTAATCAAGGAATCAGCTGCTCATCGTGATCAGTCTCTCTCACCCTCAACTCCTAGAACGCAGGATGAGTACAACTTGATTTCGAGCATCTACGGATGTGTACGGCTAGTCAAGGAATCAATTGCTCATCAAGTTTATGCTAGTTAAGTGCCTCAGTATGACCACTTCGAGCACATGCGTTACGTGTGGTAATCCCAGTAACAATTAGCATTTGGTAGCCATAGTTTCATAGTTCAGGGTGTGTACAGTAAGTGGGAACGGATGCTGATGCTAGTTAATTTATACTTAGTCCTTAGTTAGAGTTAGTTAGCTCTCTCAACCCTTCACCCTGGTAGCATAGGAGAAAAACCAGAAAAGCTATAATAATCATATACCTCGGACTTACTTAACCATACACTGTGACAACAACAAGTAATTCCAAGAAGACAACGAATGATTAACCCCAAGTGTTTCATGGGGCGTTTAGGCATTTAGTCTGTGGAGTTCGACCAGATCACGTGTGCTACGCTCGTTTCGTATGGTTGAGTGTAGGGGTACCTCGCCAATCATCAATACCAATGAATGTCACAAGTGTAATTGGGAAGACAATGATTGACCCTAAGGCTAGATTCACTTTCTAAAGGGCTAGTGCATTGGAAACAACAAAGTTTGCAGGATTTGACCGGATAGTGTGTGAATGGTTCATGATTCATATGGTTGGGTGTAGGGGTACCTCACCGCTCATCAGGAGAATTCAAACATAAAAGGAAATCCATAAGAAGAACTTAAAGAGCATATCTAATCAAGTGGAGATGTTCTACCTAAGATAACATTTTTGCTTTCCAACTAAGGTTATTTGAGATCTTATGACATACCTCATTCTAGATTGATACTTTAATTTTACCAATGAAGATAGGTAATCCTAAATAAATTGTAGGAAAATATGCTATATTACAAGTAAACAAAAAATCTTATAGTTGAAAGGTATGTTAGTGCATTCCAAAGTTGAAAAATCTATTCTTAGCAAGATTAACTTTTAAGCCAAATGTTTCTATAAACAATAGTTACATGAAGCCTATACATAGAATGTAGCTCAAAATTTCTTGTGAAGAAAAAATATGTTGATTATGGAGTATAAATACCATTGAAGATGAATACCACATTTTCCTACAATCTCCTATCTCGAAGCACATTAGACATAGATGGAATATTACAACTAGAAATTTGGTTGATTTGTTCTAAGTGTTACTAAGAGTAGTTAAAATTTTTCTTAATGAGATTTTTAAATCTAATGAATTTAATCAAATTTTAATTTTAGTCTCAAAGAGATTTAAAACAATGTAATTAAACTGGTAAGTACAATATCTTATATTAAATGAACTCAAATGTAACACATTAAAACAAAATATAGTGTTGATTCTTGCTACCCTTTGCATCACATAGTTGATATATTCATTATAATTACTAATAAAATCAATGTATTACTTAATAATTCCAAATGGTATGAAAGCTTGAACTTGGAGGGATCACTAAAAATGGTTTACAAGAAAACATTGAATATGTGTGCTTGGTTCTTCACTAGCCCATTAAGACCCACATTAACTCTTGACCAGTATCTCCTAAGGCTTAAATAATAGGTTTAAGGCAACAAAAAAAATTAATAGTAAGGCTAAAGAGTGAAATGTTAGGCTTACATGATGTCATTGATTATTGACATATATTAGCGATGAATATACTTCCTATGAAACTATGAGAATAGGACATAATTGATTGTCCCAACATCTATTTCTTTTATACTAATCAATTGTCATTTCCTACATGGTGCTTGATTGTAAGTTATAACCATTCCTACCAAGAATTCTTGTCTCTCTATGTGATATAAGCTACCAAAGCCTCAAGGTCATTGCCTGTTACTGATTCCTTATAACTTGCTCTTATAGCAAGTGTAATTTCTATGCAAAAGGAATTTATTCATTATGTTATTATATGCTATCTAAATTCTATGCTAAATAATTTATTCATTTTGTTATTTTAGGTCATGCTTAGTTTATACATTTAGGCCATTTGGTTGTCACATGAAACACTCTATACTTGATTTACTTGGAAGTTCCATTTCGAATGATAGAGGAGGTTAAGTTAGCAAAACTGATTATTGGTTCAAAGTAAAAAATAAGTTGTGAAATTCATTTATGTATGTTTTTTTATATTTTGAGAAAAAATTTTTAAAATAAAAAAGTGAATACAATCACTAAAATGCTTAAGAATTAGTACAATTTCTTTTTAGTGTAAACATAATTATTGGATAGGAGAGCTAGGAAGATGCTTATTTCTTAAGTAGTAAGACTTGGTTTTGAGCCTATGCATAACTAATTAGAAGATGCTACGCTTTTGTTCATCTACTAATCTTCGTAGACCTTGCCTTGGCAAGATGAACATTGAGCCTTTGGGCAATGATCCTTCAACTATGCTCTAATCAAACGAGAATAGATAAGAAAAAGGCTTATGGAGAGATGGTTAATATGGAGATAGACTATTAGTGTATTATGTGACAAAAATATCTTAGTGAAATAAAAAAAATTGACACAACAATAATCAAACTTGAAATTCTATATGGTGTTGAGTATAAATTATTAGATGTTTGTTCAACCTTATAAGATAAGCTAAATTTTACTATACAAATATTAAATCAAAACTTATAGTAGCTTCTACCACATGAAATAGACTAGCTATTATTTATGCTAAAGAGTAATCTTTCAAAGGTATCCTAAATAAATAGTGAAAGAAAAAATTGGACTAAGAGGGTTTAAAGAAAATGGGAAAGGGGAATAAGAGAAGAATATGTAGGAGTAATTTGGTTTCCATCAAATTTGTCATCTTGTTTAATAATCTAGCATCAAACTTGTTACCTCATTCAGTAATTGAGTTGTTTAGTAGTCAAGTTTTAAAGAGAGAATCAAAACTTAGAAGATCCTCTTGTGCATGTGCATGTTTGTGTGAGTGTGTGTGCAAGCTATTAAAGTTATTTTGCTACTAAGAAGAGGAACTAAATTATTTTTTAAAAAATATCCATCCACCAATTCATGTGTATGCACACACATGTGTGTGTGTGCATGCTAGTGGAGTCATTTCACTATTGAGTAGAGGAATCAAATTATTTTTTTAAAAAATATCCATTGACATCATTGAGCACATTGAAATAAAAATTTAAGTTAAAATATACTTATAGCTAAATCAATATCATTAATGCATCAAAATTTCAAAAAAAAAAAAGCTTGAAGAAAATAAAATAATGTACTTTTCAACTATGTTTATGTAAAAAAACATTACATATTATTTTGGTAGACAAATTTTAGAGTTGTAGAATAGGAATTAGGATTAGGAAGAATAGAGGTAGAAGCATAAATTTAAATGACTAATCTTCTAACTTAACAATTTTTTTTCCTTTGCAACTCTATTATGAAGATGTTTGGAATTAGAAATTAAAGAGAATGAAGGATAAAGCTTTAAAGAGTCATTACTCTTAACCCTAGACAATATAGTAAATGTTAGAACTATGAATTATTTTATCATATATTAATAGTGATCTTATCCAAGATCATTTTTATGAATAGTCATGGTTCATGCCTATCATAATGGTAATTGACGTGATACTCCTCAAACCATAGGTACAATTGGTAAATGACGTAGATTATGATTATTGAATGGACATTTGATATAGGAGTCAAAATAAATAAAAACATAAGATGGAAATACATATGGTTTTTTCTTAGAATGATAGATAATACTATGAATTGTGCTAAGTGCACCATGCACTAATCTTGCATTTGGCCAAAGGTTAATTGTGAGCTTTACCTATGTACCTTCACATATTATCTAAGATTTTGAATCCATGAGAATCTGTTATTGCAATACACATAACAATGGATCTCTACATTTTTAGCAACATCCTGTGTTGGGACTATACTTTCTCCTTTATATCATCCAAATGCATCAAGTATTTAAAATCAGATAATCGATTTAAGGTTAATGGAAGATTTAGTTAGGTGTCCATGAAATAATAGTCTTCATTAAGACTTTTTTCCTCTCTAATATGCATTAAAACTTCATTGAATCTCTACTATTTTGAACCATTTCCATATTGATGATACACTAAATCTAAGACAATGAATGTATTGAAGGACTGAAAAACTCATGTGATATCTAGATTTTTAGATGCATAGTGATGAGTGGCGAGGTACCCCTACACTCAACCATATGAATATGAGCGTTACACGTGTGATCCGGTCGAACTCCGCAGACTAAGTGCCTACACACCTTATGGAACACTTAAGGTTAATCATTCGTTGTCTTCCTAGACTTACTTGTATTTGTCATGGTGTATTGTTAAGTAAGTTTGAGGTATGTGATTTTTATAGCTTTTCTATTTTATCTCCTATGCTGAAAAGGTGAAGGGTGAAGAGACTAATTAACTAACTTTAACTAACTATCCAAGACTTAATTAACCTAGCATCAGCATCCGTTCCCACTTACCATTCACACCTTGAACCAATGCAACCTTGGTTACCAAACGCTAATCATTGCTGGGATCACCAAGCATAATGCACGTGCTCAAAGCGGTCGTATTGAGGCACTTAACTAGGAGAGAAGAGTTGAGAGAGATTTAATGACTAATAAAGAATTTAAATGATAAAAAATAAATAACAATAAATAAAGTCCTATTTAGCCTATTTCATTCATTGCAAGGTTTATCTAAGAAGTTTGTCTTTATTTCCATACACAAACTTGTGTTTAGGTACAATATTTGCTCGAATAAAGATCCATTTACTTTGGAGCTCCTACTGTAGGCACATGGAAAATATTCTATCTTTGGAGAGGTAAAATTGCTAGAGTTTCACTGCTGTCTAGGCCTAGAATGAGAAACAAGGGAGAGCCACCTCTTATTTATAGACTTGGTGGCGCACTGTGATATCGCATACACGATATTGTGACCCATGCAATATTGCATCGCATCATACCCCCATGACTAAATAAAAACTCGTCCTCGAGTTCCTTACAAAATATTGGGAAGGTATGGGATTATTGACTCAAATGGAACTAATGGGATGACATGTGAAAGGATCATCATTACAAGACAAGACAAAACTAGTGTTCATGACAACAAGAGTGAACACCTTATTACATTTGACATCAGGCCTTCTTTGGTAGCTAAGAAAGAGAGAGAAAGAAATTTTGTTGTTGCCAATCCCAAGATTGCATCTTTCATTGTCCATCCATAAGCATGCCATCAATATCATTCCTTGCATAACTACTTCAACACTACTTCATTACAAGTGTTCCCTCCAGATCCAATCAGTTATTGCATGATTGCCATCTACACACACAAAAAAATCTTATATTAGCAAGGGTAAATGAATTTTTAATGTAGTTGATACCTTGCTTTAGTGAAAGGTCCATTGACTAGGTTGTGGTATGGCTGATTACGGATTTGGAGATATAATATTGATGACTACCAAAGGTGTAGGGGTTAGGAGAAAATCGAAAAATTGGGCCTCGTACCCCCATGACTAATCGCGAACCTTTGGTAGCGAGAGAATGGAAAAAGAAAAGGAATAAGAAAGATGAAGAAAAAGCGACAACTATAACATCGATGAAATGGATGTCAAGATGGAAATGAACAAAATAAAATCAATTGCAAAAATGTTTAAGGGAAAGAAATTAACTGATGCACCAAAGAGGAATGCCACTGGGTCCTTCCCAAAGCAGGCTCATGCCCTTAATGCCCTGACAAACCCACATTCAAAGAGTCTGTAGGTTTTGGAAATGTCATTCAAAATAAGAGTTAAAGTCTTAACCACAAGAGTTTACCAAAAAGAAAACAATGCATCCACCAAGATATACCCTAATGATACAACTGGAAATGAGGTGAACAATAGAGAGAAGGATGGAGAGAAGAGAATGGAATGGAATCTCAAGAACAAGGTGGTGTACAACCCCTTGTGTATTTCATGGTTAATGTAACTTAGCTAATCCCATTCCAAATCTGGCCTCAAACAAATCACGTCCAGTGACTTCGCATCATTGCATTCGGCCAATCTATCCCCTTAAGAGCCATCACCATTCCAACGAAACAAAGGAGGAGAGAATGGGAAGAGAGAGGGCCTTAGTTAGAGGGAAAATTTTTATTTTAGTTCCATAACTAGTGTTTGTAGCCCAAACAAGTATTTCATCTAAGGGGTGTGCTTTGAATTCTCACTATTTTATTTTTTTTGGTTTTATGTGTTTATGCGTGAGAACCACACCATGCAAAGACTTTGTTATTTTTATTCGCTTAGCTTCTTGATAATGTGACAACATTGGAATAGTAATAAAACTTAAGAAGAAAACTATTGGCACATTTTGGCCATTTCAAGGAACAGAGATATGGGACAATTGAGACCTTCAAAATATTTCAATATAACTATTTCAAATGGCAAGATGTAGGTTGAAAAGATATTAATTCCTGTCATTCATTTCCATTAGCTAAAAAGGATTGGATGAAAAGATGGAATGAGAAAAAAAAAAACAATAACTAAAATAACTGGCAAATCTTTGGATACTAGTAAAGAATGAGAAGGAGCTATCCTTAGGGAAAAGGTGGTAGAAAACAGTGTTTCAAATTGTCGATATTTATTCAAAGCATCTGTGCTCTACCTCAAATAATTTGAAAAGAATTTCAAAAGAATAATGCTTGAACTTACCAAAGATTCATGTAAGTTATTATGCAGTGATGAAACACAGAATTTTTCGCTTATATCTTGTACATCGACCAAGATTTGAATTGACTAACGAAAGTCAATTACGTAGAAAAGAAACACGAATATCGATGAAAACCAATCCGTCACTGAGATAATACTATGGTCACTTTTCTTTGCCTTTGGCTTGGGGCTGTTCCCACCGTCACTACCTCAATCAATTATCTACAACTCAGCGACATCACTCTACCGTCGCCATTTTCATTCTGTTGCTGAAGTAGCACAACACTTTCAGTTTAGTCGAAGCACAAAATGTAGAGCTGCTGTGAAAGCTACTGATGCTTTGTAGATCGAGGTCAGCATTTATAAGCCAACAACATCTACTACTACTACCACTTCTTCATCATCTTGGACCACCATTGTGTTGCTATTTGTTTTTGGATCATTTCGGATTTTCGTTGGTTGTTTTTGAGAGCGAAAATGGATGATTCGCCTCAGCGCACCATCATGGCCCTGGTGTAGGCTTAGTCGCTGATTACGCAAGACTCACCATTTTTCAGTTACTTGAATAACCTTTCTTCCATAAAACTAGTCAAGTCAGCATATGTTGCTCAGACTCTCTCTGAGTTGAACTTCCCTCCTTCGCGAGCAGTGTTCACATCACCTCAAGTTTCATGTTCAACAGAATCATGCTTCATGAAAAGGGATTCCCAACGGGATATAGAAGATAAAGAAATCAAGATTCCATGAATGGAGAGTGACAAATCCACAATTTGGACATGAACATGTCAAGTTCCAATACAGTAAATTGCCTTGATCATGCTAGAAAAGAGATAGCTTTTGATTCTTCTCCAGGAGAGAAAACCATCGGGGAGGATAAGGGAGTTGGCACATTTCCTGGTTGTAGCCCATCCTAATATTTGTTAGATCCAGTAGACGAACAAAACAATCGAGACACCACATGGAAAGAAATCTAAAACGTGCACGTATTTGCTTTGGTTGCAGTTGATATATGGTTCTAGCTAAGATCAGCATAGGGTGGAATAATTTGAAATTGTTTGTAGAAATCGGGTTGTTTCAGGCCTGATGCCTTCACATTCAGAGGCGTTCTTAAAATGTGCGTAGGAATCGGAGATCAATTGCTCGCTACCAGTTGGTTATCAAGAAAGGAAGAATCGGTTACCAGGAGATGATGTAAAGGATGTGTTGCCGATTGAAGCACCTCTGGCAATGGCGCCAAGTAACCACCACCGTATTCAAATTTTTTTTCCAGTAAACGTCACTTTTCCAAGGAAGCCAGCAACAAATTTTACGTGGATATAAAGCCAGCATCAAATGCAAATGCGTATGATTTAATTATACAGCATCAGAAATTTGCAAGGATTGGCTTTATTGATTTTAAAGACCATGCAGCCACCTCCACCAACATCTACACTAAGGTGGACATTGAATTACTTTTTTAGTACCACCTGTTCATGAGAGTTACTAGGGATTAATGATATTTAATAATTAAAATCCTAAAGAAAAATAAAATGAAAATTTTATGGATCTCTTATAGTATAAATATCTTGGATTTTTTTTAAATTATTATATAGGTTGTTGCTTATAAAAGAAATATTTGTAATATTTGTAAAGACACATGCCAATGTTAGCATGATTTTTTCCTAACTTCATGTATAAGTTATAACTTCCTAACTTGTTGGGCAAGTTATAACTTCCTTACTTGGGAGAGAAGTTACCCAAGATGTTTTGGAATATCTAACTACCTATGAGACCCTATAAAAAGAAATTTAGGGGTTAGAAGAAAGGGAATATCACACACTAATTGCTCTCACTTAGAGACACTTGAGGTCACAGTTTGGGTCTTGGTGGCTAAGGGAGAATAGCATTTGTAAAGAAGACATTGTGAAAGATTGCTTGTAAGATGATTTATCAAAGACAACATTTCAGCCTCTTTGTCATAGTCCTGTAAGTTATGTTTATTAATTTGTATTGCATTTAAATTGTTTAGCTAGTGGTTTAGATATTATCATGCTTGGAAAATAATTTTGGGATTTTTAGATTGCTCTTATTATTCTTGTTGCATGATAGAAAATTTTTATTAAAATTTTGCCATAGAAGAGCTNTTGAATGCAATTGTTGACATCCATTATCTAGCCAAAATAGAGTCTGGTACGTGATAGTTTATGCAGCAAATGTTTTGGGTAGCATAGTAGGATTGTCTTGAAGAAATTTCTTATTTGAGCATTGGAAGTTTGAACAATTCATAGTTATTGAATTTTGGATAGCTTTATTGAGAAGTTTTCACTCGTATCATTTTACCTTGTTTAAGAATTTCAGAGCTTTACACAAATTTGCTTTCTTTTTCTCTTCTTTCTATTTCTATTGAATCTTGCTCTATTTCTAGTTTTCTTGTGGAACTATCTATTTCTCTAGGGAAAATTAGAAGTACATTCGTAGAGTTGTGCTCAAATGTTTTTGCAAAACTTTATTTGTTACAAGTAGGTATTATAAGGACTGCATAGACTAGGCAATTGAACAAAATAGAAACTCTCTACAACTCACAGTACTTTGCAAAGTTGGCTGAATCTCTTTAAGATAAGTCATTTGTAGTTTTACACACAACCACATCATTTCATTTTTTACAACACACCGCAACAGCACATAGACATATTTATATTAACTACTGAGTCTATTTGGAGGTATCTAGGCCTTGGTGTTGCCAGAGGTGAGCAAGCACCTAAATCCTATTCGAGGACACTCGTTGGCGATCGCGTCCTAAACGATTGCCAACAATTATTTTGGCGCTAGAAGGAGGGCTGAAAATTTAGCCTCTAAGTTCATAAGCCTTATAATTTTATCACATCAACCATTCTTTGTTACTATAAAGGCTTAAGAAATTAAATACTATTTTTAGTTCATGACCAAGAAGATTGATAATTTGGAAAATTTAAAAGTTTCAAAAGATATTCTTGATTCTAAGACTGATTCTTCAGTAAAAGAAGAAAAAAAGAAAATTTTTGAATTGGGAACAAGTAGTGGAGTGAAAATTAAAAGATCAAGAAGATCACCCATTATATCTGGTTTATCGATTTATAAGAGAAGATCTAGAAAGTCTAAGAGTTCAACTATCCAAAGGAATAAGATGGCAAATCCTTAGCAAAGAGTTACACCATTAGGATTTCAAAATTACAATGATATTCCTAAAGTAGTTTACAAATATTTTCCTGAGCCTTTCATTCCTGGAAAAACTTATTTAGCTGAAGAATATATTCACATGTTTGAGTTAGCTTTAGCTCATGCAAATATTCAACATCAAGATCAAGCTTGTAGGTTGTTTGTATCAAATTTAAAGGATATGGCTCAGATTTGGTATTCGAACTTGCCAAGTAATAGTATTACAAGTTGGGATGACATGAAGAATCTTTTCTTGGCCCAGTGTGGTAATTAATTAGATCAACAACAACTATACTATGGGCTAATATAAGCTAAGTAGGGAATTAAAGAGTCAATTAGAGATTTTAATATCAAGTTTCAACGAATTTGTGGACTCTTTCAAAGACAATATAGGCCATCAGAAGAAATGCTTAAAGAAACTTATCTTAAGGCTGTCAACCCCAACATTTCAATTTGGTTAAGGAGAACTTCAAACTTAACTATACTAAATGACTTATTTAGTGAAACTATACAGTTAGAAAAACAGTTGAACTTGAATCCTGAAGAAAATATTGCAATTCAAAAAAGAGAAGAAAGAGTTATGACTCCTACGCAAGATTTTGCTCAATTTAAAGATTTACCAGGTCCATCTCATGTAAGATAGAGCAAGAACATGAAAGATTAAAATATGAAAAAGGACAATTAATGAGAGATATGTTTAACAAAATAGTGAAGCTTGAAAAAGCCTTGGCAAGAGTTAATATCAACGAAGAAAGGAAAAATAGAAAGCATAAACATCAAGACACTAAGTTAGCAGAAGATAAGGATGAAAGTGACCTAACTATATCTAACTTTCTTGATATTGAATCTGATAATGAGTTATCCAGTGTTCATTATGCAAGTAAATCTTCTAGCAATGGATCTAGTGATACTTCTTCTCTATCAAGTTCTGAAGAAGATATGTCTTTAGATGAAGAATGTAATAATAATGAGAAAAATGGATATAATCTCTGATTAAAAGAAATATTAACTACTTCTAAACCCCAAAATTTTATTACTAATCCATCTACTAAGAGAAAAACTTTTGAGCCAAATAGAAGAGATAAGAATAAAGCTAAAGATAATCAAGTTGAGCAAAGCACTCCAAATCAGTCTTTTAATAAATGGATAAAGAAACCATGCTTTATTGGTGATGGAGAGTATGATTTGATTGAAGACCTTAAACATGTCAAGGCCAATATTAGCTTTTATCAGTTGCTTCAAATAGGAGATCAGCAAAGAAAGGCTTTAGAGTTCATTAAAGGTAAAAGGAGAGTTAGAGAATCAGAGTTAAGTTATGTGTCTAATAATGATGAGAAATTAAAGACCTCGTATGATAAGGAAGCTCCTCCTTTTCTTTTGACAATGAAATTAAAGGATAAATACTTACACAATTGTTTGATTGATTCTGGAGCTACGTCTACTATAATGCCATTGTCTATATGTAAGAAACTTGGTTTGATTCCTGAAAAATCAAATAAAAAGATTGTTCAAGTGGATAAAAGTAGAGTGAAGATTGTGGGTCAATTACCAAATGTTCTATTGGAAATTGCTTCTGAACCCCGCATCAGAAGTAGAGTAACTATTCAAGTGGCAGATATACCAGATTCACATAGTCTCTTATTGAGTAGAAGTTGGAGCAAGAATTTCTCAGGTTACATATCAACAGATTATTCTCACATGTGGTTACCTTGGAAAGGAGAACCAAATCAAATATACATCTATAGTGAACCTTTGATGATTGATAACATTACTTCAAATGGAAAAAGTAAAATGGTTGAAAAAGGAGGTGTTGAAAACAAAATTTGTACACTCCAAGAAAGTTATAGTCCTGAAAAAGAACAATCAAAGCAAGAAGATAAATGGGAGTTATACTTTGATGGTTCATGTAATTCAAAAGGTGCAGGAGTCGGAATAGTTATATTCAAGAATGGTACACCTGAAATTCTCAAGGCAATTCATTTATCTTTTCCTTGTACTAACAACAAGGCTGAGTATGAAGCTTTATGCATTGGTATGAGAATAGCTCTAGATAAAAAGATCAAAGAAATCACTATAAAAGGAGATTCAAGATTAGTCTGTGAACAAGTAAAGGGTAACTGTGTTGTAAAGAGCTCATTCTTAAGACCTTATAAGCAACTTGCTTGTAAGATGTTAGATCAGTTTCAACATTGCCAAATAGAGCATATAAATAGAGCAGAGAATCTTATAGCAGATGATTTGGCAAAGGCAGCTTCAACATTGGATATGCAATTATTAGAGAGTTACAAAGATGTCATGATTGAAGAAGAACATCAGCCATCAGTACCAGATAATATAAGACATTTACAAGTATTTGAAGATGATGATCAAGTACTAAGATTTATGAAAAATAAACAAGAATTTGAGGGTCAAGTGATATCTGAAATGCCTTCAAATTCAAAAGCTAATTTCATTCCAAAGAGGATGATTGATTTGGAACATGAGTTCAAGAAAAATTTACTTACTGGAAAAGACATACAAAACCCAGATAGACAAGCTTTCGAGATGGTGAATTTTGGATTAGACAATATGCCGAAGATGTTGAATGTTACAAAGGAAGGAGATTCAAATTTCAAGCAAGAGTTGTTAACATGTCTAAGAAGAAATTTGGACAATTTTGCTTGGTCTTATGATGATCTTAAAGCTTTTCGACAAGATGTGATGACGCATAAGATTCCTTTAACAGAAGATTGCAAAATAGTCAAGCAAAAACAAAGGAAGTTTAATCCATCATTTGAACCAGCTATGGAAGCCGAAATCAAGAAGTTGTTGCAAGCACAAATTATATATCCAGTACGATATTCTACATGGCTTGCTAACCTTGTCCCAGTAAGAAAGAAAAATGGTGATATAAGACTTTGTGTAGACTTTAGAAATTTAAACGATGCTTCAAAGAAAGATAAGTATCCACTTCCAAGAATTGATGAGATGCTTATTAAAGTCTCAGGTTGTCAAGCATATTCTTTCCTAGACGGTTTCTCAGGTTATAATCAAATCGTGGTAGATAAGAATGATAGATTCAAAACATCATTTATCACCAAATGGGGAACTTTCGCTTACCAAAGAATGCCATTCGGATTGTCGAATGCCGGAGCTACTTTTCAAAGAGCAATGGATTTAGCATTTAAGGATTTATTAGGAAAATTCGTGGTGGTTTATTTGGATGATATTACAATATTCTCAAAGAAAAAAGAAGATCATATTAATCATCTTCAGCAAGTTTTCAACAAATGTCGTGAGTTTGGTATTTCATTAAATCCTAAGAAGTGTATCTTTGGGGTTAAATTCAGAAGCCTATTAGGCCATGTGATATGTCAAGAAGGAATTTCCATAGATAATTTCCGAATCCAAGCAGTACAGAATATTGAGCATCACAAAAGTAAGAAATCTCTTAGATCTTTCTTTGGGAAGATAAACTTTGTGAAAAAGTTCATCCCTAGGTTTACTGAAATTACCAAACATTTGATGTATATGCTAAAAAAGGATGTCCAAGTAGAGAAAACACCAGAATTAGAGAGAGCTTTATTAGAAATTAAAATTTCTATACAAGAGGCTCCATATTTGGTGAAGCCCAGGCTTAAAGAAAAGTTTTGATTATATTATTTTGCTTCGAATGATTCTATCACTGCCGTTTTAACACAAAAAGATGATAAAGGTCAAGATGAACCGATTGGATTTTTTGGGTATCAATTGAAAGGTTCAGAATTAAATTATTCAGACGTAGAGAAACAAGTTTTTGCAGTCATCAAAGCACTTCAGCATTTTAAATATTATTTGGAAAGTTCATTAGTGCACATTATGCTAATTGAACCTGCGGTCAAGCAATTCCTAGCCCAAAATGAGATTGGATTAACAAAAGGAAAATGGCTTATAAAATTGCAAAGTTTCATATTTTCATTGGAAATAAGAAAAAAAATTTAGGGAATGGGATTAGCTAAATTAATGGTCAGAGAAAGTGAAGTATGTATACTTGACACCCATGAAGAGAATTGGTATGATGAAATTCTCAAATTTCTTAATACAAGGAAAATCCCAAATAATTTAACTGCAAGTCAAAAGAGAGCTTTTTTGAAAAGAGCACAAAGATTTTTTGTTAAAGATCGTATATTATATAGAAAGAATTTTCGAGGGGTTTTATTGGAATGTGTTCATAAGGATCAAATTAGTTTCATTTTGGAACAATTTCATGATCATTTGAATTTATTTTATGAATCCCCTAAGTCAACTATGCAACATATACTTCGATATGGATATTACTATCCTTACATGTATTAAGACATTAGTTCAAAGATTCAAAAATGCTATAAATGTCAAATTCATGGGCCCAAGATTAAAAATGCTAGAGCCCCTTTAAAGCTAGTAGTTGTAGATAGACCATTTTAGCAATGGGGTTTGGATTTTATTGGTACAATTAATCCTTCAAGAGTTGGACACAAGTTTATTCTCATAGCTACTAATTATTTCACTAAATGGTCTAAAGAAAAGGCTCTAAGAGGAAGTTCAGCATCAGATGTGATTAAGTTTCTAGAAGACCACATTCTAAGTAGATTTGGCCTACATGAAGTGTTAGTGTCAGAAAATGGACCCGCCTTCAAATCTAAGGAGTTTATCAAGTGGGCATTAGAAAAATCTATTTTCTTATTTTCCTCATCAAACTATTATCCTCAAGGAAATGGCCTAGCAGAATCCACCAATAAAAAGCTTATCGCTTATATCAAGAAATTGATGGATGGAAATCTAGGAAATTGGATTAATTATCTACAATCCGCATTATGATCAGAACGAATTAGATTCAAAAGAGCTATTGGGACATCACCGTATAACTTAGTTTATGGTTTGCCAGCAAGAATTACAAATAAGATTGTAAGCTCAGCTTTTGAATTTATACAAAGATATAGTAAAAAAACTGATAAAGATAGAAGTTTCATGACTTTGCTTATTAAAAGAGAAGATGAAATAGATAAAGTAAGGGATAATTTGTTACAGAATAGCTCTCAAGTTAAAAGATGGCTTGATAGGAAAGCTCTGAAAAGAACTTTCAAAATAGGGGACCTTGTCCTATTATGAAATATGAAGAAACTGAATAAATTTACACTTACATGGATTTGTCTATTTCAAATTACAAAGAAATTGTCAGAGGATACTTACAAATTATCAACTTTGGATGACATGGAATTGCAATTTCCATATAATTTTTTTCATATAAAACATTATTTTGGACAATTGCATACAACTTGAAGATATCCTTACACAAAGTAATATATGTATATACTATTAGGTATAATATTACTAGGAGTATAGTATTAATTATTATGTTTAATTATGCTATTGTTATATAGTTAGATAAGTAGATAGTATATTATAATAATAAATATATTTAGCATTAAATTAGAAAATAGTTTAATAATTTAATCCCTACAAGTAAAACAAGTGGAAGCCTACTAGTGTGGCAAGTGGAAGAGGTGACTCATCCACCACTTACTGAGGATTTTGACAAGTGGTTAGAATGCACAAAAAGAGGAAAAATTGGTTGAAGACTCTTAGAGGGAATTTTAAATTTCTAGCTACTATTAGAAGAGGATTGGATTGCCTAGAATTTCCTCATCTTCCAATTCAGGTTGAGTAGAGAAAGTAAGAAGAGATCTAATTTAAAAGAGAAGATGGATTTTGGAAGAACAATGAGGTAACCTTTCATTCCTTATGTGATGGGATGTTGCCCAAAACATGTGTTAAAGGCTTACTTGAAAGCTAGAGCATGTGGAACACCTAAAGAGTGTCCTTTCATGGCTTGGTTGGCTAATGAATTTGCATTTCTCACAAGAGGTTTAGAGATAGAATCAAATATTTGGGGACAATATCAAAATTGTACCCAAGAAGAGGAGAGGAAAGAAGAACAACCAACCAATGAAGATTGATGGGAAGAAGCGTTTGTGTCCCAAGAAGAAGAGGAAGGACCCAATTGGGAAGAACAGAAGGATTCATATGAGAAAGAAAATGAGAAGATTGCTCAAGAAAAAGTTCAAGCAGATCAAGTTGAAAGCTCCACCAAGCCAGAAAACAATAGAACAACCTTCATTACGTTAGAAATTGCCTATGAGAAAGTTAGAGATATGAGGATTCCTACTAGAGTAACCCTCACAATTCTGTTCCCATCTCAAGAATAGGCCATGAATGAAGGACTTGATAATGTACAGTTTGTTATTTTTTAGGAATGAGGTTTTTATACCACCAAACCTTATGTTTGATGAGAATTTTCCTCCAAAAAGATTTATCTGTTCAGCTGTAAAAATTTAATAAAAGATTCAGTACAGTTCAGTTTTAAAATGAGGCTTGTATAAATTTCTTTAAGCCTTTTAAAGGGGATAGAAATGTTGGCACATTTTGGCCATTTCATGGAATAGAGATATGGGACAATTGAGACCTTGAAAATATTTCAATATAACTATTTCAAATGGCAAGATGTAGGTTGAAAAGGCATTGATTCCTATCATTCGTTTCCATTAGCTAAAAAGGATTGGATGAAAAGATGAAACGAAAGAAAACAATAAATAAAATGACTGGCAAATCTTTGGATACTGGTAAAGAATGAGCAGGAGCTATCCTCAGGGAAAAGATGGTAGAAAATAGTGTTTCAGACTATCGATATTTATTCAAAGCATCCGTGCTCTGCCTCAAATAATTTGGAAAGAATTTCAAAAGAATAATGCTTGAACTTACCAAAGATTCATGTAAGTTATTATGCAGTGATGAAACATAGAATTTTTCGCTTATATCTTGTACATCGACCAAGATTTGATTTGACTAACGAAAGCCAGTTACGTAGAAAAGAAACACGAATATCGATGAAAAACAATTCGTCACTGAGATAATATTATGGTCACTTTGCTTTGCCTTTGGCTTGGGGCTGTTCCCATCACCGCTACCTCAATCAATTATCTACAACTTAGCGACATCACTCTACCATCACCATTTTCATTCTATTGCTGAAGTAGCATAGCACTTTCAGTTTAGTCGAAGCACAAAATGTAGAGCTGCTGTGAAAGCTGCAAATGCTTTCCAAATTGAGGTCAGCATTTATAAGCCAACAACATCTACTATGACTACCACTTCTTCGTCATCTTGGATCACCATTGTGTTGCTATTTTTTTGATTGTTTCTATTTTTTGTCGGTTGTTTTTGTGAGCGAAAATGGATGATTCGCCTGAGCGAACCATCATGGCCCTGGTGTAGGCTCAGTCATCGATTACGAAGGATTCACCATTTTTCAATTACTTGAATAACCTTTCTCCCATAGAACTAGTCAAGTCAGCACATGTTGCTCAGAGTCTCTCTGAGTTGAACTTCCCTCCTCCACGAGCAGTGTTCACATCACCTTAAGTTTCATGTTCAACAGAATCAACCTTCATGAAAAGGGCTTCCCAATGGGATATAGAAGATAAAGAAATCAAGATGCCACGAATGGAGAGTGACAAAGTCCACAATTCGGACATGAACATGTCAAGTTCCAATACAGTAAATTGCCTTAATCATGCTGGAAAAGAGATAGCTTTTGATTCTTCTCCAGGAGAGAAAACTATCAGGGAGGATAAGGGCGTTGACATATTTTCTGGTTGTAGCCCCTCCCAATATTTGTTGGATCCAGCAGACGAACAAAACAATGGAGACACCACATCCAAAGAAATCTAAAACATGCACGTATTCGCTTTGGTTGCTCCCTTGAAATGCTTGTTGGAACAGAGGATAGAGGTGGGTTAAATTGTGAATTTGACAACTAGAAGAGGAACTATGGAAATCGATTCTCTTACAAAGACATCAGCAAAGCCACTAGAGGATTCAACATCAACAAGCTACTGGGTTCTAGCATCCTGGCCTCCATATACAGGGGCACTCTCAGAGATGGCACATGATGGCAACAACAGAACACCACGCGACAACATTACCAGACGCAACGGTAGGGCCTTGTTTTGCAGTGGTAGTTGATATACGGTTCTGACTGAGATCGGCACAGGGTGGAATAATTTGAAATCATTTGTAGAAACCGGGTTGTTTCAGGCCTGACGCCTTCACATTTGGACGTGTTCTTAAAACGTGCGTCGGAATCAAAGATCAATCGCTCGCTACCAGTTGGTTATCAAGGAAGGAAGAATCGATTACCAGGAGATGTTGTAAAGGATGTGTTGCTGATTAAAGCACCTCTGGTAATGCCGCCAAGTAACCACCACTGTATTCGAATTTTTTTTCCAGTAAATGTCACTTTTCCAAGGAAGCCAGCAGCAAATTTTACGTGGATATAAAGCCATCATCAAATGCAAATGCATATGATTTAATTATACAGCATCAAAAATTTGCAAGGATCGACTTTATTGATTTTAAAGACCATGCAGCCGCCTGCACCAACATCTACACTAAGGTGGATGCTGAATTACTTTTTAGTACTGCCTGTTCATGAAAATTACTAGGGTTTAATGATATTTAATAATTAAAATCCTAAATAAAAATATTATGACAATTATGTGGATCTCTTATAGTATGAAGATCTTGGATTTATTTTTTTAAAAATTATTATATAAGTTGTTGCTTATAAAAAAATATTTGTAAAGACACATGCCAATGTTAGCATGATTTTCTCCTAACTTCATGTATAAGTTATAACTTCCTAACTTGTTGGGCAAGTTATAACTTACTTACTTGGGAGAAAAGTTACCCAAGATGTTTTGGAATATCTAACTACCTATGAGACCCTATAAAAAGGACTTCAGGGGTTATAAGAAAGGGGATATCACACACTACTTACTCTCACTTGGAGACACTTGAGGTCACACTTTGGATCTTGGTGACTAAGGGAGAATAGCATTTGTTAAGAAGACATTGTGAAAGATTGCTTGTAAGATGATTTATCAAAGATAAAATTTTAGCCTCTTTGTCATAGTCCTGTGAGTTATGTTTATTATTTTTTATTTTGTTTAAATTGTTTAGCTAGTGGTTTAGATAGTATCATGCTTGGAAAATAATTTTGGGATTTTTAGATTGCTCTTATTGTTCTTGTTGCATGATAGAAAATTTATATTAAAATTTTTCCATAGAAGAGCTTATGTTTGAAAGCCTTAAGGGCATTTTAGTAGTGAATTTTATTATTGTGCAATATATAAGAACTGCTATTGAGATTGTTGTAAGAAAGACTCTGCATGTAGTCAAGCTATTGAATGATTGAATAGTCAAGAGGGTTCAGAAAATATTTGGTATTTTGATAGGACCAGAATAGCTTCTTTTATCTTTAAAGTGAATCTCCGTGGTATTTCAATCAAAAATTTTCAAGTCTTTTGAAGGTTCTGTTGAATGCAATTGTTGACATCCATTATCTAGCCAAAATAGAGTCTGGTACGTGATAGTTTATGCAACAAATGTTTTGGGTAGCATAGTAGGATTGTCTTGAAGAAATTTCTTATTTGAGCATTGGAAGTTTGAACAATTCATAGTTATTGAATTTGGGATAGCTTTATTGAGAAGTTTTTACTCGTATCATTTTACCTTGTTTAAGAATTTGAGAGCTTTACACAAATCTGCTTTCTTTTTCTCTTCTTTCTATTTCCATTGAATCTTGCTCTATTTCTAGTTTTCTTGTGGAACTATCTATTTCTCTGGGGAAAATTAGAAGTAGATTCACAGAGTTGTGCTCAAATGTTTTTGCAAAACTTTATTTGTTACAAGTAGGTATTATAAGGACTGCATATACTAGGCAATTGAACAAAATAGGAACTCTCTACAACTCACAGTACTTTGCAAAGTTCGCTGAATCTCTTTAAGATACGTCATTTGTAGTTTTACACACAACCACATCATTTCATTTTTTGACAACAACACACCGCAATAGCACACACACATACTCACATTAACTACTGAGTCTATTTGGAGGTATCTGGGCCTTGGTGTTGCCAGAGACGAGCAAGCACCTAAATCTTGTTCGAGGACACTCATTGGGAATCATGTCCTAAATGGTTGCCAATAGTTATTTTGGCGCTAGAAGGAGGGCTGAAAATTTAGCCTCTAAGTTCATAAGCCTTATAATTTTATCACATCAACCATTTTTTGTTACTATAAAGGCTTAAGAAATTAAATACTATTTTCAGTTCATGATCGAGAAGATTGATAGTTTGGAAAATTTAAAAGTTTCAAAACATATTCTTGATTCTAAGACTGATTCTTCAGCAGAAGAAGAATAAAAGAAAGTTTTTGAATTGGGAACAAGTAGTGGAGTGAAAATTAGAAGATCAAGAAGATCACCCATTATATCTGGTTTATTGATTTATAAGAGAAGATCTAGAAAGTCTAAGAGTTCAACTATCCAAAGGAATAGGATGGCAAATCCTTGGAAAAGAGTTACACCATTAGGATTTCAAAATTACAATGATATTCCTAAGTTAGTTTATAAATATTTGCCTAAGGGGTTCATTCCTGGAAAAGATTATTTAGCTGAAGAATATATTCACATGTTTGAGTTAGCTTTAGCTCATGTAAATATTCAACATGAAGATCAAGCTTGTAGGTTGTTTGTATCAAATTTAAAGGATATGGCTTAGATTTGTTATTCGAACTTACCAAGTAATAGTATTACAAGTTGGGATGACATGAAGAATCTTTTCTTGGCTACTAGCTTCCAAATGATTAGCATAGGTGGCCATCTCCCCCATGACTGAATGGAAAGGGAGAGATTCGAAATGATGAACACCTATTTGAATTTCTTAGAAGTGTCAAAATTCTCCCAATTGATGTTCTTAGATTAAGGTGTGGAAGTTGGTGACGCTCATACTTCAATGTATCTATGCCTTCATTGTTGGCATGAGTTATTCCCCCAATTCATTACATGCATGTTGGTGGATTGCTCTTTCGATTAGCTGTCAATCACAGGGTGTCCACTTGTTGTGTGGTTGCTACATACAGGCACCTTTGTAATTGAGTTTCTTGGGCACACCAGTTGCATGTAAGAGATGCGATGCATTCCTCCATGTCATCATCCTCTGAGTCACTGTATGTGATGTATGGAACTTTCTTCTTCTTGATCTTTCCATAAATGTTTACCTTGGATATCTCTAGGGAAAGATTGTGGATTCCTAGGCATGCATCTATTGTACTTAGCCATGCCCTTCCGATTATAATTGGGAAGTCCCCTTTGTCATTGTTTATTTCTATCACCAAGAAATCAGCTGGGTGTGACCAACCACACACAGTGGTAATGATGTCCTCCACCAATCCCAAGGGAATGATGATGGACTGGTCTCCCAACTCTAGTTGAATATTGTTCTTCTTAAGTTGGAGTAGGTTCCAAGCTTGATACATCTCTCGTGAAATTAAGTTGACTTCGGAACTTGAGTTAAGAAGAGCCTTATGTGGTTCATTCCTGGTGACTTGGAGGTAGATTAAGGGACTTCCAGGGTCAGATAGTTTCCTGGAAAGGTGGCCTACCTTGATCCAGTTGGTAACAGTATGTGTTAACATAACCATATGCGTTGAGCTTTGTTGTTGGTTTGAAGGGAGCTCCGAAGCCTTAATTGTTGGAGGAGTGCACATAGACTCAACCGCTTGTAGTTGTGAGAGCTTGTTTGGGATTTTGATTCTGAAGAAGGATCTTTTCTTCTTGCAGTTGTCAGAACCAGTAGCAGGTTGAAGGTTCATAGTTCTCATAGTGTTACATTACTACGGTTGAGTGGGGAGTTCCCCTTGCATTGTTGGAGTGGGAGGTATTGGAACTAATGGTGTCAGAGAGGCGAATGGATTTGGAGGATGGTATGGATGTGGAGTGTCTCCCAGAGGAGAAGGAGTCCTTCTAAAGTACTCCCAAACTTGGTAGTGATGTTGTGGGGTTGTGTGACCCATGGAGTCACTTGGAGAAACCAACTGCTGCACGTAGTAGCCATATGGGCCAGGTTGCTGGTAAGGGTATTATTGTTTTGGTGGTGGCATCCCCCATGACTGTGGGTATTGCCACTGCTAATGTTTCTCGATGGGTTGTAGTGGAGTTCCACCTGGATATATGTCAATGGCTAGTGGAACTGTCTTGGGTTACCTTGAGGATAAGGTAACCTTCAAGGTGTCTGCCATCTGTTAAGTCTCGGGTTGAGTGCATACACCCCAGACTCTTGTAGATGTGAGATGATCAGAAAACATCCCTTAGGATGGTCATATTGGTAGATCTCACCTCTAGCATAATCATCTGTGTCCAAATCCACAACCTCATCATCCATATTCATTTTTCCCTTACCCTTGTCACATGCATGGCCTGAATCTCTCTACTTTTTCTTGTCCTTGTCACTACTTCGTTCCTCCTTAGACTCTTCTACAATCTTTAGGACAGTTTCAATTTTATTAACTAAGGATCTCCATATTTCATCTACCTTAGCTGATACTTCTATTGTTAGCTTCTGAAGTGGCAAGGTTTCTCTGTTCACCAACTCTTTGAGTGGTGACTCATCCTCTTCATTGCAAAATATCACTCCCTTCTTTCGAAGAGAGGGATCACAGTTATATTCTTCCGCACTTTCTCTCTTTTTTAGCTCCAATTCTTCTTTGGCTAATTGCTCCAAAAATTGATGAATCTCATGGGGTCTAAGTTCTGATAATCTCCCTTGGGCATAAGTCCCAAGGGTTCTCCTAGATTCATACCTTAGCCCATCCACAAGATGCCGAAGTTCATCCCGTTGAGCGTAACTATGGCCTGGGCAATGATGTAGCATCCAAGGGTTCATGAGTTCCTTACTTCCATCCTTGGATCTGCTTATGCAAGTTAGACACTTTGGAGTACGTTTGATACTTATTGTTAGAAGTTCTAACATCGTACTCCACCTTCTAATGGTTTTTGATTCTAAGGACCGGTACCAACTCTCTACTTCCTTTGTGAGTGTCCTGGGAAACAACTTTAGTTTCTACCACTCATTTTCTATGTTTTGCAAGGTGCAGGCATCGTGGAATTCTTGTATATGATTCTATGGATTAGTGTTGTGTGCCCCTTCGAAGCATGGGATATTGTTCATGTCTAAGCGCTTGATCAGGCTATCTTTTTGATGCCTTATTGGGATCCTAACTGCCTCCATGATATCTAGCATACTTTGGGTGAAAATTAGGGGTTTTTCATGATCATCTTTCATGAAGTCTATGATGTCTATGTTGTTCCCTACTTTCCCTTTGTTCATGCCTTGATTCTCTTGACTGCCCTCGTCCTCTCTCTCGATTCTCTCATCGAGGTCTCTCATCTTTCCTACATTTATCCTTACCATTATGCTCCTTGTGGCTGTGCCTTGATGTGGAAGGAGAGGGTGAATGATGAGATGAAGGGGAAAAATAAGGAGAGACATTTCCATGATGATGTATCCTACCTTCTCTTCAGTTATCCCTACCCCGATCGTGATGACAATCTGGGCGCCTGTCCTTGTCATGTGTTTTTGTTCCCTTAGTCAACAATTGGTGTTCACGGTGATCAGAACCAGGGTTATGTATCGTGGAGCATAGGTTCTGATACCCCACCTCCTCACTATCATTAGGAGGGGTAACATCTTTCCATAGAGAACCTGTTATAAGTGGCTCACCATCTCCAATTTCACTTAGGATGTGAGGCACCCCTTCTCCCTTCAACAATGTATGATGGCTCTCTTACCTTGAGTCCCTTGAATGTTGTGTGGTTGTGGGATGGTAATCCCTTGTGTCAAAATCTGCTGCCATGTATTCAGCATAGAGTTGAGTCATGTCGATTTGTGCCAAAGCACGGAGGAGCATGTTGGGTACTGCACGATCTAAAGGTAACACTATGTTACCTTGCAAATCTCTCCAACGCATCTGTTCATCTGAATGGAGGATAAAAGTAAAATCAGGTATATACTCATCAAGATGAGTATATACCACCCTATATTGTTAAGGAACTGACAGATTTTAGTTATGTGTTTTAGACTGCTGATTATTTCTAGTATGATCCCTAGGTGGTGTAATGCTCTTGTGAGAAGAAGAAGAAGACATCATGTCTTCTCGGTGTGCTAATTAATCGTTACATAATTTTTTATTTAATTAACCCTAAGTTTTGTTTAAGCTCCCAACGATGTGAGTGATTTCCTATGTTCTACTTAGCGCACAAACACTTAGTCCTCGACAATGATGCCAATGATGAGTGGCAAGGTAGCCCTACACTCAACCATACGAATACGAGCGTTACATGCACGATCTGGTTGAACTCCGTAGACTAAGTGCCTACATGCCTTATGGAACACTTAAGGTTAATCATTCATTGTCTTCCTAGACTTACTTGTATTTTTCATGATGTATGCTTAAGTAAGTCTGAGGTATGTGATTTTTATAGTTTTTCTATTTTATCTCCTATGCTGACAAGGTGAAGTGTGAAGAGACTAATTAACTAACTTTAACTAACTATCCAAGCCTTAATTAACCTAGCATCGTCATCCATTCCCACTTACCATTCACACCCTGAACCAATGCAACCTTGGTTACCAAATTCTAATCATTGCTGGGATCACCAAACGTAATGCACATGCTCAAAGCGGTCGTACTGAGGCACTTAACTAGGAGAGAAGGGTTGAGAAAGATTTTATGACTAATAAAGTATTTAAATGATAAACAATAAATAAAAATAAATAAAGTCCTATTTAGCCTATTCAATGGATTGCAAGGTTTTTCCAAGAAGTTCGTCTTTATTGCCATACACAAACTTGTGTTCAGGTACAATATTTGCTCGAATAAAGATCCATTCACTTTGGAGCTCCTACTGCGGGCACATGGAAAATATTCTATCTCTGGAGAGGTAAAACTACTAGAGTTTTGCTACGGTCTAGGGCTAGAATGAGAAACAAGGGAGATCTGCCTCTTATTTATAGACTTGACGACGCACCGTGATATTGCGTACGCGATATCGTGGGGAATGACGCAATATCATGGGGAACAACACAATATCACGTGAGATGATATATCGTAGCAGCTGCAATATCGTGTATGCGATATTGCGGCCCATGCAATATCATGTTCCATCACATAGGGCACAACATCAAGCATAAGAGGAAGCAAGGTCTTCTTTGAGTATAACTGGTCATCCTATAAAAATTTTGTTATGATGCTCTTGAAACATTTCTCTAATCTTTTAACAATGCTTTGTAATAATCTTCCATCCACAAAACACATTTCATCAATGATCATATATCTAACTTATGCAAGTTGATGTGGTATACTTATTTTAGTAGATGTAGAAAGTTCTTTGTAAACATCTATTCTAAGGCTCAAATTGAAATGAAACATTATGTTTAACATGATAGTTGATGAGTTTTGATTTTTGTTACTATGTTAACACAACAACATTGATTTAGAAGTGTTTATACATATTTTGTTTCGTCAATGCAATAGTATTAATGAAATTGTAATCAATGCTTATATATAAATATGCATATCCACTACATTTATAGTATCATTTGGTTAATAGCTTAGCAAACCTTTTGCATTGTTTTCCTATAACTATTAGAATTTGTTACCAAGTGCTCTAAGAGTAAACTAAATGGATTGTACAATGTATTATTCAAGTAATCATGTACCTAAATACATTTTCATGATGACAATAAAAATTAAGTTTCATTTTTCTTCATTGAATTACTGGACATGAGTTTAATAATTTCTTTAATTTCCATTTAATTTTAATTATTATTCTAATTCAAAACACTTAGTTAATTATTCTACATTCATCACACTTAATTACTTTGCATGAGTATGACTAGCTTCAAGCATAAGTGTGTTAACATTTGATAATCCCAGCGGTCCACCACTTGGTATGCCTAGTAGTGGGTACTTGGTAGCCTAGTGTAGCTAATGTGTGTTTAGGATATTTACGGAAAGTTGTAAACAAGTACTTCATGCATATGCTAGACTAGATTTATTTTTTACACTTAGGTTAGGTAACTTAGAATTTTAACCTTTTAATAATATTTTTTATGTTCTTAACAACATCATCATCATATGCCTTTATCACATTTAACCATACAAATTAGCCCACACAAGTGTGATTGGGAAGACAATGGCTAGCAATCTAATGCCTAGCTACCTAGACAATGAAACTAGTCCTAGTCCATGGAATTTGACTAGATTACACATGAAAGCTTGTGATTTGTATGGTTAAGCATAGGATATACTTTATTGCTCATCATTGACACCATTGCTGGGGACTGGAGTAAGTGGTTTAGATGGTTAGAATTATTCAAGGATTGTTGTTGGTGTCCAAAATGATTTATCATTTGGAAAAAATATTACTTCATTTAAAGCACACTCATTAATTATAAGATGTCTTCTTCGTATAGGAAAAATTCTCCACCTGCTAGTGACTTAGTAAGGAGATGTGATGGAATTATTAAGAATGAAGATGAAGTGCCATAATAGATGAAAGTGGTCTAATAACATCTTGACCCATATTATCTACATTTCACTTTCATTTTTCATCAAGATCAATTTTCATGGAGTGACTTAGAAGGCAACATTGTGTTGCTACTTGATTGTGTCATTCCATCAATGCTCTTGGCAACATTAATTAAAGTGGAACTTGAAGTAGTTGCTCTAGACTATAGGATGACTAATAAGATTTCTAGAACTTACTAACTCACAGAGTCCCAATTGCAAAAGGACCACTTCATAGAAACATGTCATGAAGCCACCAAGGGAAAGGATGCTATCATCCCACTAACATTGTAGTTAGAGAAGTATAATATCAATTATTGATCTAGCCAATCTCATGGCCAAAATCCTCCAGTCCTTAGTACAGATGACATGAATAATCCATGATTATGTTCAATCTTGGCAAGAACCTATGGCAAAGGAAGAACAAGACCTAATAAAAGAAGCACCTTAAGGCCTAAGTCTTCTAGAAGGCCACCTAGAGAACATCAAAGGGGTCATGGAAGGAAAGAAATTTATCATAACTCTTGTAGTTCTTTGTAATTATCCTCATCATCATTATCATTACACTTTTATGAGCATGAAAGTAGCTAGAGGAGAAATAAATATAGATCTAGTGGAAATGAGAGAAGAGCCTATCATAACGGTGATAAAAGAGATCATAATATGAATGGTAGAAGAGAAAATAGATATGAGTAAGAAGTTGGGCATCAAGATGAATGAAGGCACAATAGGAAATGCTAAAGGAAACATGATCATGATAAGGACTATGATGAATATGATAATTATGATGAACTATTTCTTGCTACTAAGATCATGATTACCATTGATAAGGCACTTTACATGCTTATAAAGCATCATAGGGATAACCAATTAAATGGTTGGATATGGATAACATCCCTAAGTTCAAAAGTACCTATAATGTATATTGACAATACCATTTGCAAGATTTTCATGATGCTTGTACATTGTGGAACATAGAGAAAAAAATAACAAAAGCTAAAATTCTTTCCCAAGATACTCATTAAAGAAGCTAAAAGTTGATATTAGTCCTTGAAGTTGGAATCTATTGGAAGGTAAAGTATGATGTTGAAGTTATTTAACAAATAGTATTAAATTTACTCTTAAGTGTCTAACCTGAGAAAGCATATTTAGCGATAGAAACAAGATAAGCATGAATCCCTTAATGTAGCCTTAAGAAGATATTATTCTTTACTCCATAGGTTCCTAGCCCATGGCTTCTTTCAAAGGGAATAGTTGCATCATATCGTAGATAGACTCATAAACAAAATAAGAGAAACTCTTGGGGTCTATGCTGAAGGGAGATTATGAAAAATGAGAGCCTATTAGATCCAATGAGTAATTAATTAAGTGGAAAAGGGGGAAGCAAAACTTAAGAAAAGAGAAATTTTAGAGAAGTACCATAGGAATTCCTCTATCCATCAAAATGATATTTATATTTGTAATTTAGATGGGGAAGCATCATTAAAGGAAGTAGTGCAAAGAAGAACCTTGCATATTCAAAAATTAGTTAGTAAAATATCAATAAGGATTCATATGATGTGGGACTCAATACATGAAAAATTCTTAAAAACTTGAAGATCATGGAGAAGAAAGTAGAGTAAGGTAGAGTCAAGAAAAGGAAAAAGAAAAAGAAAAAGGATATAGGAAGGGACTACTACCAACTAAAATGGAAAGTAGATATAGTTGAAGATATTATAGACTTTAAATCAGAAGATGATAATTATGATATTTGCTAATGTAAATCCTAAGGATTTTTACCCTATAATATTACATCTCTAGGATTTTTGGGTTTATACTTAATCCTAAATTTGACGAAAAGGTAGACATCTAGGAGGTATTGATTCATATATATGATAATATCAAATCTACATAGATCCAACTATTAAGCCTAAATAATAACCATAGTGGAAATTGAATTCCAAACTTAAGAAAGTTATCGCGAAGGAGGTGTAAAAGCTCCTTAAGGTCGGGTTCATATACCCCATATTGGATAGTGAGTGGGCAAGCTCCATTGTCATTGTAGGAAAGAAAGATAAGCAATGGAGGATCCACATCAATTTTAGGTTGTTAAACATGGTAGCTTTGAGGGATCATTTTTTACTTCCATTTTTGGATTAAGTCTTGGATACTATTGTAGGACACAAGTATTATAGCTTCTTAGACTACTATAGTGACTATAATTAGAATTAAATAGCCTCAAAAGTTTAGGCCAAAACCACATTCGCAAGTCCCTAGGGAACGTTTGCATACAAGAAGATTTTTTTGAATTATGTAATATAACTACAACTTTTCAAAGATTTTTATCAGTATCTTTTAATAGTATATTGGCAATGATATGGAAGTCTTCATGAATTACTTCTCCATCTACAATTTTGGCTTTAAGTAGGTATTATACTATTTTGAGTGGTACCAAGGAGTGTGTAGAGATCAATCTTAAGCTTAACTAGCAAAATAGCCATTTAATGGTTTAGGAATCACACAAAATCCATAATAGTGAAAGATGTTAGATCATTCCTTAGAAATATAGGCTATTATTAGAGATTCATTAAGAACTTATCAAAAATTACAAATCCACGAGTGGAGTTGATGAAAAAGGATGTAGCATTCAAATGGACCAAGAAATATGATCATGCATTTGAAATTTTGAAACAAAAGCTTGCAAAGAGTCTAATTCTTTAAGCTCTTGATTGGTTCAAGCCATTCTACATCATAACTAATGCATCCAACTTCGCATTGGAGTAGTGATTATATAATTCGATGATTAGAGATGTTCATATTATATCCATTATACAAGTAGAAGTATCTTAAGTGCATAAATGAAATACAAGACCACGAACAAGAAGTTGATTGTTATGGACTATACCATAGAGAAATTCAAGTACTATGTGCATATATACCTAGTTTTTATGCACACTGATCATAGTGCAACATTGTTCTTAATGAATAAACCAATAGATAAACCTCATATATTATGATGGTAGTCATTTTTAGGAGTTTGATATCATAATGATAGATAAAAAGAGGATTGAGAAAATTGGAGTAAATTATTTGTCTCAGTTATGATAAGATAACAAGGATGATGAAGAGTGAGTTTTATTAATTTCCCCATGAATTATTATTTGTAAATGAAATAATGATGACATTTGATGTAGTCATGTTTTAGTATGTCAATTGTCTTACATATCTACTCAAACAAAGAATTCTTAGTACATGGTACAAGTATTTGAGGTAACCATTCTTATACCAAGTCAAGAACTACATGGAGATAGAGGGAAACATCTAAGGTATCTACATAGATGACTTGATACAATGGTGTGTTTTCAAGAAATATTAGTCCAAATTTCTCCAAGACATTCACAAAGGACATTATGGAGGCCACTTTATAGGAAGAAGAATGACCATAATAATCCTCATGGTAAGAGACTTTTGGTTGACAATCTTCAAGGATTCTCATCTATTTGTTAATCCTATGAAATATGTTAATGTGATGGTTAGATGATTACCAAGCTTAAGGATACTCAATAATGGATCTAATCATTAGAGCATTTGGCTTATGAAAAATTAACTTTATAGGTCTCATCATACCCATGTCCAATGGGAATTCCTGCATCATTATTGCTATAGACTACTAGATGAAATGGATAGAGGCCATAACAATAATAGATTATACAACAACAATAGTAGCTAGGCTTTTTCAATAATAGGTGGTAAGTAGGTTTGATGTATCAAGGTCACTTATTTTTAATAATGGTATTCACTTTATAGATGATACTTTCAAAAAGCTAATGAAACGCTTAAGGGTAGACCACAAACTCAACACATCCTACCAACCTTAATCTAATAGTTAAGATGAACTAACCAATAGGAAAATCACATGAATCCTTACTAGGACTATTAGTAGATATAGAAAAAATAAAACACAAATATAATAATGCCTTATCTATTGATTAGCTCCCTATAGGATACTCTCCTTTTAAACTAGCATATGATAAGCTATTGAAACTTCCTATCCAAACAAATCTACATATACTTAAACAAAATTTATGAATTTGATCTTAGCATTACTCTAGCATAAAAAGAACAACTCATGAATCTTAACATGCTAGATGATAACAGGAGAGTAGCTCTCATGATAAATGAAGTACAAAGGCTGCACTAAACCACAACATGAAACTAAGATAAGACAATTCGAATTTCAACGTAGAGACAAGGTTCTTTATTGAAACCTTACTCATGTATCTCAATTTGGCAAATTTCAAACACTATAAAAAGGATTTTACATTATACATTCTACCTTCAAATTTGGCATCATGCAAATATACCATCCTAACTATTCACAAAAACTCACAGTAGTTAACATGAAACATATCAAACTATTCAAGGATTCCCAAATATCCATGCATTAAGTAGATATCTCTACCAATGCTTAATCTTGCTTCATCTTTCATATCTATTTCTTCTAAGCTAGTTGTGGGGATGATATCTATCCAAATTAACACCTTATGATGATCCATTTTACATCTTTTTGTTTAATAATGTTTTTTGAAATTTCCTTTTGTTATAAAATCTTTCTTTTCTTTAAGTCATTTTGTATTTTCTGCTTTATGTTTTCTTTCAATCATTCCAAATTTTTTTAAGAAAATTATTGCATTTGTTCAGAGGGTAACTTTGTTGTTTGGATTATGTCTTATGATATTAAGATATTAGGTAAATAATTAGGTAAAATAGTTGGACCATATCATCCATCCCTCTAATATCTATATATAAGAGGTCTTTATCATGAAAGTAATGTGGTTCTCCTCACATGAAACAAGAATTAATAATGATAATTATACATGGATATGAAATTAGGAGGGTTAACATTGGGTTAGCATTTGGCTATAAAATGTTGCAAAATCTCAAGGATGAGTTCTTTTTTAGATTTTGTAGATGTTATGGAATTCCCTAGATGTAATTCATTGTAGTCAAGACATGTTTCAATTAAATATTATTTGAAGAAACTACATATAAACAAACGTCTAGTTCTTCATAGAGATGAATAACAAAAAAGAACTCATGTAGTTGACCC
Source organism: Gnetum montanum (assembly GCA_015680685.1). NCBI lineage: Eukaryota > Viridiplantae > Streptophyta > Gnetopsida > Gnetales > Gnetaceae > Gnetum > Gnetum montanum. The sequence goes on along the minus strand of MNCI01029802.1, from coordinate 707,865 downwards.
TATTTTATTGGAATAAGACTAGGATGATGATGATGATGCTTATAAGAAAAGGAAAGGAACAAGAGGGAATGGAATAGGGTGTTGAGGATTGAAAACTTAGAATGGGGGTTGAATAAGTTCCCTAATTCAAATAACTAAGACAACCAAAACTGCACACAAAATTAGATGGTTTCCTAACTTGGATACATCCACAGTTGAAGGGTAGAATCCTTGCACACCTTTGGGCTTTGTTCATTCAGAAATTGGTTTAAAGTGCATCAAAATATTTACAATGTTTTAGTTCTAATTGGAGTGTTTTCTTGTTAAAAAAACACTCAACTTGTCAAGGCCCCAATAAGCTCAAAATATGGTTTCAAGGATCCCACAACCTTTATAAAGAAGTGAGCTTCAAAGAGAGTGTTTTTTCACTAGAAAAATACTCAACCCCATAAGATCCCAACAAGCTCATAAGATGCCTTCTTGCAAGAAGAACATCAACCCCACATGGCTACAAAAAGAGAAAAAGAATCAAGGAGAGAATGTAACTAACTTACAAATTTCTTGCAATGAAGCTCTCAATAAAAATACAAAATACGAAAGATAGAAAATTGAGGAAACATAACAAATTAACTTGATGTAGATAATAAATATTCCAATGAATAGTGCTTTAACATTTTCCAAGAGTTTCACTTTATTTTATAGCCTTTTACGTTTCAAAAACTCCTTCAAATTCATGCAGCAACTAGGAAATAACTAGTTGGGACATTCCATTCGAGCTTGGGATATATATCTAAAAATACCCTTCATTCAAATGGGATGTCCCATTGAAAGTTGAAATGTCCTAATAGTGATTGGAATGTCTACTATTTATTTAGGATGTCTAGCCTATAGCTACAATTTTAACTCTGGGACATCTCTTTGACTTCTAGGACATCTCTGTATATCTTGAAACATCTTCTTTAGGGTTATAGATTTTATTTTCTAATTGAGACTTTTTGTCATCTTAGATCAGTATCTCAACTCTCACCTTGATATTATCAACATCCTAGATCTTGTTTTAGTCTCATCTAGCTCTTTTTCCCAATAAATTCTTAACATCTTGTCAGCATCATGAGTTTATCTTTTACAAGTGCTGTAAGACTACAATCACATTTTCCACATTTTTCATTTTCTAAGGTTTTGACATACCAAAAGTTCAATAATCTTCCCCTTTTTGGTGATGTCAAAAACTTAAGAAAATGGGTTTGTATAATCCATAATATCATATGATTAAGCAATAAATGCTCAAATATTTGAATGTATATAGCTAAGGATGAAAAAGATGAATAGTCATTGATGAGTACACATCTTCAACATAGGTCTAGTTAAAATAAATCCCATAAAGAGTTGCCCCTTATTTGTTCATAAATTAAGTTAACATTAGATAATTTTTGAAGCACATAGAAAATAATCATAACCTTTCAATTTTTGTCAAAGAATGTTTCCTTTTAGAATAAAAGGCTAAACTCCAAGCATTGAAAACAAGAATCTATCTTTCATATAATAGGTCATTAGAAATAAAAATACTAGAAAACATACTTGATTATGAAGACTATATAATAAATGCCAATTCTTAACAAAGGTTCTTCACAAAATATCTATTATTACCAATACCCAGATCTCAAAAATAACATATTATCCATATCTTATATCTTATGCATAACATCTTCTCCTCCTTTTTGGACATCATCAAAAGATACGACAAGTAGATATCATTACTGAGAGAGAAACAACACATTTTTCTATGAAGAATTTAGATACAATATTCATAAGAATGATTAAGGCAACACAACTAAACATTCTAAATATCTTAAAAGAATCAATCATATACTTAACACAATGCTCATAAAGCAATTTGACACATACATGTCAATTTCAAATGCTAGCATCAATAAAGGTCATCTTTAGGTAAAGGATGCAAAAATGATTTGACCAAAATTAACTTACACTTTTACCTTAGATACTTTACTATATTTCAATATAAATATACCATTTCTTTCTCATTTTCTACCATGGATGCTAGAATTGTATGTCTTGCAACTTGAGTATCTTTTGGTGAGAGTTTCAGAGACTCCCCCTACACCAATGGCACAAAAGATAATGATTGTTGATGAGGTATAGGCTCCCCTTACATAAGTTCTAAGTTTATTTCAAATTTTAAAATGCATCTTTCCTTTGATCATCTTACCTTTTGATGAACCATATTTTTTCATCAACCTCGATGTTGGGTACTCGACATTAGGGTTAGGATGTGATGTCGGCCACTCGATGTCAAATCCAAGACATGATGTTAGGTATTCGATGTTGTGGGGTATACGCCAGACTATAAATATAGTACTTGGGCTCAAAATTTCCATATAGTTTTTCAATTAAAGTAGCAAAGCTCTTGTAGTTTGCTTCATCTAGAGTTAGAATATTTTCTGAGTACGTACAGCAGGAGTTTGAGTGTGTACAAATATTTATTTGAACATTGATGTACCTAAGCATAGTAGTGTGATGGAAATAAAAATAAACTATTTTGATAATCCTTGTAGCACTACGAGTTGATTAATGTTTTCTTTAATGCTCTTTACTTTAATACATTTCAATTAGAAAATTTCTAGTTGTTAATGAACACAATCATGATCACTTCGAGCATACATATAGTGCTTGGTAACCCAACAATGTTTAACGTTTGGTAGCCTAACAACACTATATGTGTTCAGGATGTATCCAGGAAAGTGGGATAAGTACTTGTGCTAGGCTAGCTAGAAAGTAGATGAATTAGATCTTCAATTACATTATCTTTCATTCTTGTTGTAGGTGATCAAATTTATAAAACATAAAATAATAAACATCATATGCCTCACTTTGGACTAAATCATATGTGACAAAGCTACCACTAGTCCAATTTAGAAGATAGCAAACTATGATCAAGGCATAGTGATCTAGATGCCACAATTAGTCCCATCCATGGAATTTGACTAGATCATGCATGAATGTTTGTGATTTGTATGGTTGAGTGTAGGGGTACCTCGCTGCTCATCATTGGCACGATTACTAGGGATGGTACTAGTTATCTAGATTAGTTATATTATACATGATCACTATAAAGGTATTAATGATATATCTTTTTGAGAAAAAATATTAACTCACAGACATCATAAACCAACAATAATGTCTCTCTTACACGAAAGTGACTATGCACTGTATAGCGAACACATTCATTGGAGAAATAACGTGATATACGATGAAGAAAATTGGAGTGACCAACCTTATGCAGGGGTTTCTTATGATCATGACCACCCTAACAACACTCAAAGACTACATTCACCTAAGGTAGACAATCTTGAAGGAGATGACATAGGTCCTAAGATAGGGGAGGTCTCAAGGCCTAATACCTCCTCAAAACTAACAAATGATAAATTAAGGGATCTTGGGAAACACCATAGAAGCCATGGCAATTCTTTAAGTTTCTCATCTTCCTCTTTCCCTTCAACATCTAGTTCTGATGAAGATGAACATAGGTATGGAGATAAGGCTTCATTAAAGGGTTAGATTAAAAACTGAAATTGAACCCATGGGAAAAATCAAAGATGTCACCATGAACATAGACAACATCATCACGACCAAATGAATAGAAATAAAAATTTCCCTCACAACTTTTTTAATGATGATGAACCCTTGTTGGCCACTAAGTGCCTAATGTAGATCATAGAGGCCATTAAGATATCTCACAGGCATCATAAAAAGAGTTGGCTACCTAACCTTGACATGCATAATATTTCTAGATTTGTAGGAGGTTATGATTCATATCCACAACATCATTTACATGTCTTCCATCATGCATGTTCTTTCTACAACATTGCAAACGGGTGGAAAAAGGTTAAGCTCTTTCCTAGGATACTAATTGATAGGTCCAAAGTGTGGTATAGATCATTGAGATCGAATTCAAACTGATAATGGTTAACAATGTTGGAACTTTTCAATGAGAAATATGAAACCTATGTAAGAGTGTCCAACCTGAGGAGATAGATCCAAGAATGGAAGCAAGAACAACATGAACCCTTGGACATAGCCTTAGATAGATATTATGCCTTACTGAATAGATGGCCAAGCCATGGTTTTTTTTAGGAAAGGAAACGTTTCCACATCATAGATGGGGTTTGTAATAAAACAAAGGAAACCCTTAAGATGTATGCCCTAGGGTGATTATTAAGCTTCAAGTCCATTAGATTAGAGAGTTGATCAAACATGTGGAAAAAGAAGAAGGAGAGATATGAAACTAGAATAATGTTAAGAAGTATCAATGGAACCCACATCTTCAATAGAAGGAGGACCAGATTTATGCTAAGAAGAACAAAGCCACTCTTGATAAGGTGATCCGACAACAAACCTTACCGGTACATAAGTCTATTGATGAACTTGAAGAAAATTTTAATAGGATGTCCAAATGGATATGTGAAAATGTTACAACTTTCATTGAGATGGTCAAGGAGAGGATCATGCAAAATAAGCCAAGTGATCATAATCAACAGAGGATACAAAACCAAGAAACAACCATGAACACTTTTCAACAAATGAGAAAAGTGGCTAATGAACGTGAGGCTATAGAATCAACCACAAATGAAGATAATGGATGAAAAATCTACATATATGATCATCTGAAGGGCCATTGCCCAATCTTGTTTCATCTACAGGAGTATTGGGCAAGTTTCTTAAATCCAAAGTTTATGCAAAAATACATGCCTCGGAGATTTCCTCTCCCATAAGATAATTATAGATAGTTCCACAACTAATCATACCATCCTAGGGGGACTTATTACTAGCCTTAGCATAGTCATCAATCATAGTGGCAACAACCACAGTTGTGGGGGAGGCCATCATCAAATCATCCCTATCCTTCCTACCATCTGAAACTTCATGGATATTATGTTAAACATCTTATTTCTTTCACTAGTTCTACATCCTCTACTTCAAATTGCCACTACCACTCTCCCAAGTATCATCAACCCATAAAATCCCTTGAGGGATCACCACCTCGCACCTCTTACCATCCATCCTGCCTTTGACATTCTCATACTCCACCACATTACAAGCCACTATTGATTACACAAGAAGGTTTAGCATCCCAATATCAACAAGAAAATTTCACTTGTCTTGTACATGTACATACAAACACTTACACCAATGGGTCTCAACCACAATGTAGGAAACCCCCCTTTTTGAGGAAAGGCCATAAGCCAATGAAAACCATGCATGAACCCACCACATCATTCAAATTAGCACAATGCCAATCTAGTGCACCACCTTCCTTGTCTCAACCACCATCCTCTAATCCTACACATAGGCCACCATCCGTCATTACTCCAATCCCAAACCAAAACAATGAATCTAATAGTGTGGGGAGACAAACAAATCCATGCATACCAGATCATGATCAAGGCCGCAATCGTGGGCTAGACATCCATAACGCTAACACACCTCATACCCTGACCCACCATACATGTAACAATCAAGTGTGTGATCAATGATTTTTCTACCTAGCCACCACACCACCAACAGACACCCAATGGCTAGGGCAAGAATGGTTACCAATGTTTCATACATGCATGGATCCTATTTATCCACTTATTAATCATTTTCATGGCCAAATATTTAGTCATGGGGGTCACCTCCCATTCTAAGCTTCAAGATTCTTAAGTTTTTTTCACCTTTTTGTTTTACACATTTTTTGTTTTACATCTTCTTGTTTTACACATTCTTTATTTTACATCTTCTTGTTTTCATTTTATTAATCTTTTCTAATTTTTGTTTTACACCATCATTAGTACATTTGCTATTTCTTAAAAAGTTTACACTTTCTTTTATATTTTCTTTTATTTTATTTTGGTGTGATTTATAACTTTCTGTTAATAAGTGCTAGGTACAGTAGTAATGCCTAGTTTGATGGTGGTATGTACTATTTTGTTATTTGATTGTTGGTATCTAGATTCTAGCTTTGAATTCTTTTACTGAAGATTAGGACATTGTTCTTTTTCATCCAATAGGTAGTAAGTCCACAACATCCACCCATCCACAAACTCTATGGTTTTCCTTGTTATGGAAACATGCAATCCCTCTTTCATTAATGAAACTTTAATGAATTTGTGACTTTGGTAGTTTCCAGAATTGGAAAGGATTCAAAGGTTTGAATAGGATGTGACTTTAAGGAAATTTGGTATTCTTTATGCCTTTCTGTTTGCTTGGGTGCATGTGTGCTTTCATGGACTTCTTACCATTCCATGCTAACCAATAAAAGGAAGTTGAATAAGTCTTTGCATGGTGTTCTTCTCATAAAAAAATAAAAAAAATGATGGGAATTTAAAGCACATCCATTAGATAAAATAAATTCATTTGTCTTTGCATGGTGGTGTTCCCATTAAAAAAAAAAAAGATGAAAATTCAAAGAACACCCCTTAGAAAAAATAAACAGGTTACAAGAATTGGTTATTGGACTAGAAAGACATGTTACCCATGCTTGAAGGTTCTCTCTAACTAATGTCTTTTCTCACTTCCTACTTCTCTTTTCTTCTCTAATAAGGAATGTTGGTTATTCTATGGAAGTACTCTTGTGTCCTAGGGGATGGACTTGTATTAGAATGGTGATGTGAAGTCACTAAACGTGGTTGATTTTGTTCTGGACTAATGATGGATCCTATCAATTCATTTAAACATCAAATTCACAAGGTACTTCATGTGACCTTAATTAGAAACTCCAATCTACTCTCTCTCATCCATCTATGCTCTTCATGTCTCACCTCATTGTCAGTTTCATGTTCTTGTTTGATGTCCTAGTTTGATGTGTCAGAATTCTTAGGTAGTTTCTTCTAGGATTTTTGTACCTAACCTCTTGTAACCATTAATCATCCATGGAGCCCATAGACTGTTTGGTTTTAAGTTATGCAAGGGCATAAAAGGCCTATGCCTACTTTGGGAAGGACCCACTTGCATATCTTTTGGTTGGATTAGTTAAGTCCTTTATCCTTAGACACTCTTACAATCATATTCTTTTGTTTACCACATCACTAACATCTNTCCTGCTAACACTACTAAAGGAATCAATCTACCACAATGACAACCTAGTCAAGTGTAACCACTAATGAAAGAAGGAATTTACTAGCTATGTGTTACACATTTCATACTAATTCTTGATTCTATTGTGATTGCAGTGGGAAGCATGGACTGGAAGCAGGACTATCTTCACTAAGGATGATGTATAAATACCATACAACGAGGACCGTTCATGATCGTTGGATCTTCTTCCCCACTCTTTAACTACCAAGAGGTGTTGGATGTTAGTGCTATCTAAGGTGTTCCCTTATCTTCTCATCAACATCCAATTTTATAAAAATTGTAACTCTATATACATGGGCACTCAAAGTCTACCTGTTCCATCTAGTCAGTTTTTATATTAGTCAACAATCCCATACCTAACCAATATTTTGTAAGGAACTTGTTCCTTCTCTTCTATACTCGAGGAAAATTTTTCATTTAGTTGTAGGGGTATGATGAAACATGTTTTTTAGCAACTCATATGTCGCGTATCCAACATTAGAGCCTCAAAGTCAGGTATCTAATGTCAAGGTCAAGATATGATGTTGGATATCTAATGTTAGATCCAAGACACGATGTCGAGTATCCAGTGTCGTGGGGTATACACTAGCCTATAAATATAGTGCTTGAGCTCATGAATATAGTTTTTCAATCAAAGTAGAAAAGATCTTGTAGTTTGTTTCCTCTAGAGTTAGAATATTTTCTAAGTGCTTGCAGTAGGAGTCTAAGTGTGTATGGATCTTTGTTCAAACATTGATGTACCTAAGCATTGCAGTGTGATGAGAATAAAAATGAACTCTTTTGATAATCCTTGCAGCACTAAGAATAGATTAATGTTTTCTTTAATGCACTTTACTATAATACATTTCAATTAAGAAATTAATTTCTAGTTTTTAATGAACACAAGCATGCCCACTTAAAGCAGAGATACAGTGCTTGGTAACCTAGCAACACTTAACGTTTGGTAGCCCAATAGTGCTATATGTGTTTAGGATGTGTCTAGGAAAGTGGGATGAGTACTTGTGTTAGGCTAGCTGGACAGTAGATGAATTAGATCTTCACTTACTTTACCTTTCATTCTTATTGTAGGTGATCAAATTTATAAAACATAAAATAATAAACATCATATTCCTTACCTTAGAATAAACCATACATGATAAAGCTACCACTAGTCCAAGTGGGAAGATAGAAAACTACCATCAAGGCATAGCTACCTAGATGCCACAACTAGTCCCACCCACGGAATTCGACCAGATCATGTGTTCTAAGGTATATATGGTTCTAACACTAGTGAGATGATGCAAAATTACCAAACCCTACCTTGTGAGATTTTGTACCTTGATCCCTCCTTGAGGCAATTCAAATCAATATCCATTAAAATTTTGATGGTCATATGCTTTTATCTATAGCTCAACATCTTGTAAGATCAAGTGAGGTTTTCTTTGGATAACCAAATATTTCTTGCATAACATGAGACTGCATAAATTTTAGGTGAAATTAACAACTTGGTGGAAATGCCCTTATCTAGTGGTACAACATTACAATAATGGAAGTGTTTTAATTTCACCTATTGATGATTTATCAACTACATTTGTGGTCAATGGAAAAACAAATTATGATAACTCATTAGAATCAAATTGAGGATCAAGGTGAACCAACTTATCTCAAGGATGATGGAGGAAATAAAAATAATCAATTAGAAATATAGGCCATGGGTAGTATCCTTCAACAAAAGCCTTACGTGATACTATAATATAATAAATGAAGTATTTTAATCTACAAAATTTTCCTTGAAAACTTTAGAGGATAATAGAAAATTCTATTATTAGTTAGGGCTTTAAAAAATTCATTAGCATCATTTTTAAAATGCACGAGAGAAGGACAACTTCCCCTACCTTGAGATAGGTTGGTTTAAATCCAAAGTTCATCTAAGTGTGAGCCTTATACTAATAAGCCAATAAACTATGTAAACTAACTATTTTTTTTCTTCTTTACAATATTATTTAAGTCTTCTAAGTTTCATGAATCATAGGAACAATAACCAGGTTTGGTTCTTGAGCATTAATGAATGGCTCTAGTAATTACTTTCTTGGATAAGTCAATAAGGAGAAAAGTGTGTGTCATATTGGGACTAGCAATAAAGGTGACACCAACATGAGAAACTTAATTAGCATCCAAGTGATTAACCCATTAAATAAATTCAAAAATAAATTTTGGCCCCATAAGAACCTCATGATTGAAGAAGGTCTTATTATTTACTTCTAATAAAATAAAATAAAAAGAAAAAAGAATATGAAGCTAATCTAAGTTAAAAAAATAGAAAAAAGAAAAAAATTTGTCAATATGAGAATAGGGTCCGACAAGAACCTTCAATCATGAGCAAGACCACATTCCCACAAGAACCTTATAGTTGGAGCGATGTAAAATGCTCACAATTTCAAAATCCCTCATGAACCTCCTTCCATAAGTAGAGTGTCTATGGATGGAGTAGCAATTTCTCATACTTATTCTCTATGCTATCACATTTAAGCTATTGTATGAAACTAGACAAGGTGGATTGACTTATCTCAAGAGGTATTTTACTACTTCCTTTCATTTTTGACCATATATCTTGGCTTATTTTGTCCTTTCCTTCATGTTACTTCATACTTTAGAAAGTATTGTTTATTCCTATTTTGCTTCTATATTTTTAGCTATATCCCTCCTACTTTCTATTGAGCTATCATCTTTTATGTTTACTAGTCCTTCTAGCTTGAGGGTCTTACATGTGTTTCCCATTATGCCCTCCATAGGTACTAGTGGTTGAGATCCCTACTATGGCAGAGCATTATGGATACTAACATTTACAAGGCCCAAATCTACTAGTATTTCATAATAGTGAAGGATATATAAAACTAATGACAATTTTCATTTTTAGTATATATTCATGGCCCTCCCAATTTCTATTTATTTAGTAATTATTTACCTAATTAACCTAGGTATGGGACATATCCTAGTTTAATTAAGGGGGACAAGGATAACAAACTTCAAATGGATAGGATAGTAGGGTATAACCAACATGGAAGATAATCCAAGAGAGAGTTAGGGAATGAGTTTGATGTAAGAAATGCATCTTAGATTGTTAAAAGTTAGCAAAGGTTAGTTTTTAATACATTCTTGCACTAAATGAAGCAAACCTTATGAGGTGATGTCTAGCCCAATTAATGTTAGGAAGGATCTTCCTAATAGAGTTATATATGGACTCCTACCAAAATAAAAAGTATCAATCATGAGAAGTGAAAAAAGGAATAAAAATTTGTATATTATTAAGTGAATAAATTTATCACTCTACTATTGATTTGTATTACATCACATGATGTTAGAAAATTATCACAAATTATTTTATTGAATGATATCATGATGTCAATATTCATAGATGTTAGTTCTAGAAACCTAAACTTTTTGGAATTGGCCATATCAAGAGACATTATGGGTTTGATGTCTTGTTAAAAGTGAACTTGAGGAATATAGATTCTAGTAATATGAATCAATACGATGTAAAAAAGAATTCAAGTTATCAATATAATTATCCATTTTATCAATTTAAATTAAGATGTGAAACAACAAACATATTGATTCATATCGATTTGATTAATATGGATCGATGAAGAAAATTTTTTTCTAAATATCTTATGTTTGAATATGATGGCCTTAATAACGTTTGATATGTTGTTTAGAGATATTGATTCATGTTGATTATATCCATGAGGATTGATAAAACTGAAATTTTCCCGAGTGTCTCATGTGGTATCAATGTGACCTTGATGAAAATTGATATATTAGAAGCTTGAACATTCTATATATTGATCTATTTGATTTTTTGATGAAGTCTAACCTAATTTGTATCAATATAGATTGATACTACGATGAAATTGGATATCATTAAAATAAAAAAAATAAAAAAAATTTAACAGTAAGGTAGTCAGTGGTATAAATCCACCACCTCACGGGGGAGATAACCATGATAAAAGACCTGTGTTGTAGGATTAGGGCCTCTAATTTCTTCTCTTTTTCTAGATGAATGAGTAACACCTACTCAATGAGGGATCATAGCTAAAAAGTGGGGTCTTAATGTGAAATCCATAGTGTTCCTTTTGCAAGGTAAGGCTTACTTACCCACCATAAAAAAATCTTTTTGGATTAGGAATGGAATGATAAATTTATTTTTTCTCTCTTGTGCAACTCTTACCATAGTATAAAATGGTTGAATTCTCTAGTGTAAAGGAATAGGTGAAGCTAAGCATGGGGTTTACTAAAGAGATAGCTAATAATTTCAATATGTTTAATCCTTTGGTTATATTATAGGTGCCTAGGAGTGAATTCCTAAAAATTTCTCCATGGCACCATGAGATTGATTACTTCAAGTGGTTTGACCACATGAATGTCATGGTATGGTAGTAGCTGGAGACAATGGGGTGTGGGGCCTTTATTCAACCCTCAATCTATTGCTTCATAAAAGAAGAGGTCTTGGAATTCTATAGGAACCTCAAGCAACACCTCACCAAGGTGGATACCTTAGAGCATTATTTGATCTCCTCTATCAAGAAGATATGTGTAAAATTGATGGCAGTCAAGCTTCAGGAGTGTTTTACATTATCGGCTAGGGCGGATGACTTTAGACCTAAGGTTAAGATAAAAGAAAAGCACACTCTCTTCCACTAATTCATTGATAAATAAAACTTTGGGCAGCTATAGGCATAAGGTTTACATTTTGTAAACCTTTGGCCAGAACACCACATAAATTCATAGATAATTATTACAAATGTTCTATCATCCACATGCACAACCTATGTGCTTAGTCCTACACTTCATGTGATGAATTTTTTGAAGTTGTTGAGGAAGAAAATTTTTCTTACCTCTCAATCAAGTATCTTGTTTATCATTATAATGAAGATTCCTTGATGCTTGACTTTTCATTCCTCATCTTTGTCATTCTTCAAAAGTATGGGGTACTAGAGCTTCAAACAAGCATGAAGGTGCATGTTATAGTCCTCAAGAAGGACACATTCATCGATTCCTTGAAGATTTATATAAATGATGAACAATTTGTTAAGGAATCAGACAATTGAGGCTCTTCATTGGTACCTGAAGCTAGTGAAGTTCAGGAGTTTAGAGAGGAGGTCTACAACTAGCTTCAAAAGATTTAGTCTACCCAATAGGAGATTTTGATAGTGCTAGAGAGGGTTTGCTCAACCCTCATCACCATGGATAAGAGGATGGCTGACATTAAAAAACATGTCCACCATCAAATCTAGGATAAGGATGAAGGCTTAGAGTCCTCTCATTTTAGAGAAGATAGGAGGTGGAGAGAGGATGAAAGGAGTGATTCTTATCTTACTTTTATCTTATTCTTGTTTGTTTGTATGGCTATGTAGACATTATGGTGATACATGAACAATTTAATTTTTATTTCTATATTGGAACTATGATGGATGGTTAGTGGTTAATGTTTGTTTTTATTTTGTTTATACATATATAATCATTTAATTATAATATGGTATAGTTTGACTTCTCTTTACAAAAGGATATAAGAAGGAAACTTATGCCAATATATATCGAATTTCAGTTTCACTGTTTTGACTAGCTATTTTATAGTGGTGTTATATAGGTTAGTAGTTCATATTTATTGGGAAATTTATATATTTAATTGACTTAGTTGGCCAAGCATTGGCCAAAGGCTAGTTGGGGGCTATGTTGAACCCCAGATTATTCTAGTTTTCAACTTGTTAAAGGATTAATTTTTCATTTTTGTTACTATTTTACCTTATTGAAGATCATTGATTTTTCTCATAACTATCAATAAGTACTAATTGCTTTATTAACTCTTTATTATCATAGGTCATTGTAAGATTGGTGGAAATTTATCTAAAACATATTGATCTTTGTAGCTAGTGCAACAAGGATTAATAACATTAAATTACAAGAGAAAGTACCTTACCAAAGAATCAAGATATCAATCTGCATCACTGGGGCAATTTAAATTGACCATCTAAGAACACAATGATAGTGATACAATTTGATACTTTGTAACTGACTGACATTGAAATATTCAATGGAAATCAATTTTCTAGATAATGATACTTTCCTAATTTTGGTAAAGTTTTCTTCAATATAAATGAAGAGGTCAGATGTTTAATAGTGGCCTTTTCTAGTCAAACTCTAAGAAACCCATCCCAAATTGAATCCCTTCTTGAGTTCTTGTATTAAACTTTTTTGAGGAGGATGGTTGAGACTTTGTGGTAATTAACAACCATTAACTGCTTATGAGGTTGTGATGTTGCTATATTGTAAAGACAATAGAGTAGGGCCACAAATTAAGTAACATATCCTTTGTAATCTTCTCACATTTATGTTAATACTATATGTTTTCAATTTGTTTGAATCATTTGTTTCCACCTTTGACCTTAAGATTAGAAGTTAGGGTGAAGCCTTTAATTTTACTTATAAGTGATAGTGATAAATGTGGAGTTTCAATCAAATTTGAATCTAATCATTTATTGTCTTGATAATCTTTTTGACTTTGAACCATTCCTCCTTGGATATGACTCATGGGTTAGTTATCCATGAGGTGACATCTCTACAACAAAGGTAACTCAGGACCAAACTTTGGTTGGCTCATGAATTTGGTGTCATTGTTGGGAAGGTTGATAGAGTTAATCATCATCAATGATTTTGTATGCTTTTAGATTTATTTTATATATTTAAAACTTCTAAAAAGGTATGCTTTATTTTCATTTCCATTTTCTCTTGTTAAGTATTTTAGAAATGGTTTCTTTTAATTATTTTTCTTGTATGAAAAAAATTAAAAACAAGGAAAAAGTCCAATCCCAAGACTCATCCCCCCTAATTTCNTCATCCCCCCTAATTTCCCAAACTAAAGAAACTATTAAAAAATTTACAATTAATGCAATAATTTTATGGGTAATTAAATAAATTTTTAATCTCTTAGGATTGGTTGCCCATGAATGTGCTAAAGAGAAGTGCATTTGTTAAATGAAACCAATAAAGCAACCTAAAAATCTAACATTAATTTAGCCCCCCAGATGTACCACAAGTTACTATAAATGTACTTGAACCAATTTTAAACAAGAACAAGAGGAACAAGAATAACCTAGTCATATCCCCTTAACCTCATTTAAGGAGAAACACCATAACAAGGAGAGAGATCCAAGAGAAATTCTTAAAAAAAGGGAAAGGACACTATCTAATTTTTCTACATCTTTTAATCCTCTTTTTGATATATCAATTATCATAATGCAAACTATGAGTTCAACCATTGTGGTAGGTTCTTAAAATTTTAGTTTTAGCCAAATATTAAGTAATGTGACTAGAATGGGAGGAACCACTCAACTGATGAGTACATTAATTTGCAAATTACCATAGCATTAGTAGACTCTATTTCTATACCAAGTCCAATTGTAGCCCCAATAGTAGCTACTACTTTTCCAATTGGATATTCTTCATACCATACACCTTATCCACTTTCTTTTGGTTCAATTCCTTTTTCCTTTGTAGTATATATTCTAGTTGGTCAACCTACTAAGGAAAAATTCTTGGGAACTTCTTATACCAAAAATCATCAATAATACCTTATGGACCTTTTGTATTTTTCCAAAGTAGAGATGTTAAAGTAAATAATATTCATATACTACCTAATTTTTGGAGGCACCAATGATAAAGATCTAGTTACTCATGTAAGGAAATTTGAAACCACACTAACAATGTTGGCACCTGAAAGTTGAGATAGGACTCAGATGATTGACTTTAAATCAACCTTGGAGGATAAAGTTTTGTTTTGGCTATAAACTATAGAATACAGATTAGTTCATGGGATGAATTTAAGGTTATCTTTCTCCAAAGATTTCTTTCCAATGATAGGTTTACTCATTAAGGAAGAAACTAATGAGTTTTATGCAATAAGAAGATGAGGATTATGAGAGTACTTTTAATAGGTTCAAAGGATTGTGCTTAAAAAATTCCAACCATTTATTTCTAGCTCACCAACTTATCCAAATCTTTGTAGAAGGCCTATTACCATATTGTGGTCTTAATGTTGACTTTGTGTGTGGTGGAAATATATTGAATGTAACAATGAAGGGTGTTTGGATGATAATAAACTCATTAGTTGATCAAAATAGGAGATGGCCAAAACCTGACATCATGTAGGGCATGACTCAAAAAACTGAGCAATTAAATAAAAAAGTGGATGAGTTGACACGTTTAATAAAGAAATAGGCTTATGTAGTGCAAAGTGAAGTATGTCATATTTATGGTAGGCAACAACATCATTGCATCACTTGTCTAGACTTAGCATATTATCATGAGGAAGTACAATTATCAATGAAGGATTTTCAACAATATAAAAGCTAGCCAACAATCATCTTCGAACAAAGACCACCTTTCCAACAACCATATCATGAAAAATATTATAGAGAATTGAAGAGCCTAACTAGTGAACAATTGGATAAACTAACTAAAATTCTTACTTCCTTCATTGAAGAAGGTAGGTAATTCTTAAATGAAACAAGGAGATGATTCCAAGATCTAATAAAGAACAAATTACCTTATCAATTTGAGTGAAATCCTACATCCTAAAGGAATGGTAAGGAACAATTGCATTCCATCATCAGTAGGAGTGGAAATACTATTAGGCCTAGACACCATAAAAAGGTTAGCTTTCAAGAAGTTGAGACATAAGAAAAGGATCAACCACATGTATTAAATAAGAAGGAAAGAAATCAACCAATAAGGAAACGAAACAACCATTAACCTCTTCATCTTCACCTAGGCACATAGTTTAACCTCCTTTCACTAAAAGATTGAAAGAACAATTTACAACCAAAGCCCATATAGGAAAAATGTTTAATGAGTTATATTTGCATATTCCTTTAGAACAACCAATAAAAAATACATCTCTTTATGCTAAATACCTAGAAGAATTATGTACAAAAAAGAGAAAATAAAAGATTCCTAGGAAAGTTTATTTGGTTGATAATTTTTCTCAACTTTTAAAAGCTAATAAGTTATAAAATATCAAGATACAAGGCTTCCCACAATTCTAATTAAGATAAATGAATAGAATATTGAGAATTCCCTATTGGATTGAGGAGCTAGCATCAATATTATGCCACTTGAAATGATTAAGTCACTTGATTTAGAGGAAATAAGGATGGTAAATATGACAATATCTTTGGCCAATGGCTCCAATGTAAAACCCATAGGAGTAGTGGAAGGTTTAATAGTGGAGGTTAAAAGAAGAAAATACCTAGTTGATTCTGTTTTGTTGGAAGTAAAAGATCTAGATTGTTTCCCCATCATAATAGTTAGACCTTGGTTAGCAATAGTTGATGTGGTAACAAATTGTAGATCAGGGAAACTCAAATTATCTTTTGCCAATCTTACTTTCATTCTTAATATATATTATAGAGAAAAATAGGACAAACTAAATCAAGATATAAAAGAAGTAAGAATGCTCTACATAATTCCCACATCAACAATGGTACAAGATAGGGAAAAACTAGTATTAAGAAACTTTAAGGAAGTTGGAAATAGGAAATATTGGAGAAACAATTCAGCCACTAAATAATGATTCTTTAGATCTTGGAGAACTATCTAGTACTCTTAAGTTCATTTTCCTAAATAAAAATAAACCTTTGATAATAAATATCAAACTTTCTAATGAACAAGAAGAAAAATTATTAGAAGTTTTAGAAAGAAAGTCTAAGGCATTTGCATGTAGTTATGAGGACCTCCATCAAGAAATCTCACCCAATATATGCCAACATCACATCTATCTAGAAGATATTGTGAAATTGGTAAGAATTCCATGTAGATGAATTAATCTAGCCATAAAATCATTGTTAAAGATGAAATCTCACAGCTTTGGAAGGAAGGAATTATTTATCCAATAGGTGATAATGGATGGCTAAGCCCTATCACTGTAGTTCCTAAAAAGGATGGAAAATGGTGAGTTTGTGTAGATTATAAGAAGCTTAATGAAAACACAAAGAAATATCATTTTCCCTTACCTTACATAGACAAAATTTTGGAGAAATTAGAAGGGCATGAGTACTATTACTTTTTGGATGAGTTTAGTGGCTACAATCAAGTAGCCATTACACTTGATGATTAGCATAAATATTTTTTTACATGTCTATATGGAACTTTTGCTTATTGTCAGATGCCTTTCAACCTTTGTAATGCACTTGTTATCCTCCAAAGGGCCATGATATCAATATTCTCTGATATGTTAGAGGAATAAATAGTAATATTCATGGATGATTTTTTAGTCTATAGGGATACTTATGAACAAACATTACAACATTTAGAATGTGTTTTAGATAGATGTATTGATAAAAATTTAAAATTAAGTTGGGAAAAGAGTTATTTAATGATCACAAGTGGTATAGTATTAGGACATGTTGTTTCTAAGGATGGGATAAGAATGGATGAGGAGAAAGTAAAAGTAATATCTACACTCTTATCTCTAACTAACTTAAAGACTCTTCAATTATTTCTAGGACATGCTAGATATTATAGGTGATTTATTAAAGATTTCTCAAAAATAGCTAAACCACTTTACATGCTCTTAAAAAAGATGTTCATTTTACATGGACTAATGATTATTAAGAAGAATTCTTAGAACTAAAGAAAAGAGTAACCACCATCCCAATATGTAATGCACGTAATTGGGATTTCCCATTTAATTTGATGTGTGATGCCAGTGACACCATTGTAGGGGAAGTCTTGGGACAATACATAGATAATAAACCATAGGTCATTTATTAGGTCTCTAAAAGTCTAGACCAAGCACATGTAAATTACACAACTACAGAAAAAGAACTCTTCACCATTGTGTATGATTTGGATAAATTTAGACATTATTTAATAGGATATAATACTAGAGTTTACAATGATCATTTAGCCATTAATTGTTTAGCTACTAAAAATATAGAGAATGCTAGGATCATGAGATGGTTCCTATTACTCCAAGAATTTGATCTTGATATTTTAGATAAAAGGGGTAGAGAAAATGTTATGGTAGAAAACCTTTATGGATTCAAAAAAAAGGAAGAAAATAGGATGAAAGGAGTATTTAATAATTACTCCCCTAATGAACAACTCTTTTCCATAAAGAAAGATCCTTGGTTTGCTAATATAGAAAATTACCTTATTGCTATGAAAACCCCAACCCAATGGAGAAAAGAGAAGAAGAAATATTTCTTAAAAAAAATCTCCAAATACATTTAGAATAAACCATACCTTTATAGAATATGTAAGGCAATGTAGCAAGATGATGTGCGGTTGAGAATGAGCAACAAGAAATCTTACATATGTGTCATGATGGCCTTGGAGGTGGAGATTTTGATAGTAGATGAACTGCTATAAAAATCTTAAAAAGTGGATTTTATTGACCTTAAAAATTTAAATGTGCACATAAATATGTTTAGGAATGTGATAAATTCCAATGAATAAGGGTAGTAAAGAAAATTATAAGAAATGCCACTAAATCCAATCTTAATATTGGAAACATTTGATGTGTCATGTATAAACGTTTTAGGATCATTTCCACCATCTAATGAAAGTTAATACATTTTGGTTTCTATAGACTATGTTACTAAGTTGGTAGAAGCTAAAGCCATCTGAAAAAAATAATGTTAAAGTAGTGGTAGCTTTTCTTAGGAAAAATATTCTAATATGACTTGGAACTTCACGAGCAATCATAAGTGATCAAGGATCCCATTTTTTAAATAGAATAATGAAAAAAATTCTTAAGTCTTATGGAATTTAACATAAGATAGCATTTTCCTATCATCCTCAAATAAATGTTCAAGTAGAAAATGCAAATAGAATCATTTTAAAGATATTAATAAAAAATCATATGTGCTAAGAAGAAAGATTGGTCTAAAAAATTACAAGATGCACTTTGGGCCTATAGGATTACATATAAACCAAGTTTAGGCTATTAATCTTATCAATTGATTTATGGGAAATAATGTTTATTCCCCATGGAAATCAAATACCAATATTTAAGATTAGCATAACAATTGAATTTTGATGAGGAAATATATCATGACTTTAGAATGATTCAAATAAATGAACTTGATGAGATGTAGCTACATGCACATGATAAGTAAAAGATTATAAAGAGAGAAATGAAGAGTTTTCATGATAAGAATATTTTTAAGAAATATTTTTCAATAGGTGATAAAGTCCTTTTGGATAACATAAGACTACCTAAATTTCCTGGGAAGTTAACAACTCAGTAGGAAGGCCCTTATCTACTGGTACAACCCCACAATAATAGAAGTGTTTTAATTTCAATAGTTGATGATTTATCAAGTAAATGTTTGTTTAATGGACAAAGACTTAAGCTATACCATCAACATCAAATTGAGGAATTGGATGAGGATAAATTAGTAGAGCTAGGTAAAGCAACCTAGCTTGAGGACGATGCAGGAAATGAAAAGACTCAATTAGAAGTCTAGACCATGGATAGCAACCTTCAACAAAATTCTTATGTGATACTATAATATAATAACTGGAATATTTTAATCTACAACTTTTGACTGGAAAATTATATAGGACAATAGGAAATTCTATTATTAGTTGGAACTTTAATGAATTCATTAGCATCATATCTAGAATGCAAGGGAGAAGGGCAACTCCCCCTACCTTGAGATAGGTTGGCTTAATCCAAAATCCATATAAACATGAGCCATACACTAATAAGCTAATAAACTATGTAAACTAACTCTTTTTGTTTTTGTTCTTTATAATATTCTTTACGTTTTCTAAGTTTCATGAATCATAGGAACAATAACCAGGTTTTGTTCTTAAGCATTAATGAATGGTTCTCGTAATTACTTTCTTGGATAAGTTAATAAGGAGAAAAGGTTGTGTCATATTAGGACTATCAATAAAGATGACACTAGAATTAGAAACTTAATTAGCATCCAAGTAAGAAACTCATTAGATAGATTCAAAAATAAATTTTTCCCTCAACAAAAACCTCATCATTGAAGAAGGCCTTATTATTTGCTTTCAATAAAATAAAAAGAAATGAAATGGAAGCAAATACAAATAAAAAAAAGAAATTACCAATATGAGGATAGGGTCCCACAAGAAGCTTCAATTGTGAGTAGGAACACACTTCCACAAAAATCTATAGTTGGAGTAATGTAAAAGGCTCATAATTTTTAGCATCCCTCAAGAACCTCCTTCCAGAAGTAGAGTGTCTATGTGTGGAGTAGTGATGTCTCATACTTTTTCTCTATGTTATAACATTTTGGCTATGATCAGACACTGTACATGATAGATTGATTAATCTCAAAAGGTATTTTACTACGTCCTTTCATTTTTGACAATTTACCTTACTTGGCTTACTTTGTCCTTTGCTACCATCTATTATGTCTATTGGTCCTTCTAACTCTAGGGTCTTACATGTGTTCCCCATTGTGCCCTCCATAGGTGTTAGTGGTTGAGATCCCTACTATGGCAGAGCATTATGGATACTGATGTTTGCAAGGCCTAAATCTACTAGTATTCCATACATAGTGAAGGATATATAAAATCCATAGCAGTTTTTTTTGTATATCCTATTGGCGAGCTAAATTTCCATTTATTTAATAATTATTTATCTAATTAACCTAGGTATTGAACATATGCAAGTTTAATTACAAGGGGGAGGGGTGGGATAACCAACTTCAAATGGATAGAATAGTAGGATATAACTAACATGGAAGTTGATCGAAGAGCAACTTAGAAAATGAGTTTGATGCATGAAATGCATCTTAGATCTTTAAAACTTAGGAAATATCAAGAGCTTGAGTTTGTAAGACATTCTTGCACCAAATGAAGTAAACCTTATGAGGTGATGTCTAGCCCGATTAATGCTAGGAATGGTCTTCCTAACAAACTTATATGTGGAATCCTATCCAACTAATAAGAATCAATCATGAGGAGTGAAAAAATGAATAAAAGTTTTTATATTATTAAGTGAATAAATTTATCACTCTACTATCAACTTGTATGACACCACACAATGTTAGGTGATTATCAGAAATTATTTTATTGAAGGATATCTTGATGTCAATTATCATATATTTTAATAGTGTTGGAGAGAGTTAGCTTAACCCTCATCAGCATGGATAGGAGGATGGAAAACATTGAAAAACATATTCATCCTTAAATTTGGGATAATGGTGAAGGAGAAGAGTGCTCTCATTTTGAAAAGGATATGGAAGTGGAGGAAGGATGAGAGGATTGATCCTTTCCTCATTTTTATCTTATTTTTGTTTGTTTGTATGGCTGTGTAGCCATTATGGTGATACATGAAAAATTTAATTTTTATTTTTTAAACTAGAACTGTGATGGATAGTTAATGGTTAATGTTTGTTTTTTTATACATATATCATCATCCGATTATAATATGATACAATTTGATTTCTCTTTGCAAAAGGATATCAGTAGGAATATTACACCAATATATATTGAATTTTAGTTTCATTGTTTTAGCTAGCTATTTTATTAGTGGTGTTATGTAGGTTAGCAATCGATATATATTGGGAATTTTATATATTTTATCACCTCAATTGGCTATGCAGTGGCCAAAGGCTAGTTGAGGGCTATGTTAAACCCCTGATTATTCTAGTTTTTAACTCATTAAAGGCTTAACATTTTTTTACTATTTTACCTTATTAAAGATCATCGATTTTTGCAATAACTATCAATAAGTTCTAATTACTTTATTAAGTCTTTCTTATCATAACTCATTGCAGGATCGATGGAACTTGATCCAAAACATATCAATTCTTGTACCTAGCATGATATGGATCAGTAACATTGAATTACAAGAAAAAAAAATACCTTTCCAAGTAATCAAGATACCGATTGCATCACTGAGACAATCTATATCGATCATTGAAGAACACAACCATGATATAGTTCGATACTTTGTAATCGATTGACATCAAATTCTTCGATGTAACTAGATTTTCTAAATAATGATTCCTAATTTTGGTCAAGTATTTTTTAGTATAAATGAAGAAGTCAAATATTTAATAGGGGATTATTTTAGCCAAATTCCAAGAAATCCAGGCCAAATTGAATCCCTTCTTAAGTTATTGTATTGAAATTTATTGAGGATTGTTGAGACATTGTGGAAATTAACAATTATTGACTTCTTATGAGGTTGTGAAGTTACTATAAAGGAGGGTCATACATTAGGTGACATCTCCTTTGTAATCTTCTAACATTTATGTTAATTTTATATGTTTTCAATTTAGTTTAATCATTTGTTTTCACCTTTGAACTTAAGATTAGAAGTTAGGGTAAAGACTTTGATTTATGGATGAGTGATAGTCATAAGTATGCACTTGCAATTGAATATGGATATAATCATTTATTGTATTGATGATATTTTTAACTTTAAATTGTTCCTCTATGGATATGACTCACAAGTTAGTCATAGATGAGATGACATCTCTACAATGAAGGTAAATCAACACCAAACTTTGGCTGGCTCATCAATTTGGCACTGTTGTTGGGAAGGCCAGTAGAGTTAAACATCATCAAAGGTTCTATATGTTTTTAAATTTATTTTATAGATTTAAAACTTCTAAAAAGACATGCATTATTTTCATTTCCATTTTTTTGTAAAGTACTTTTAGAAATGTTTTTTTTTGTATGAAGAAAATTAAAAATAAGGAAAAAGTGCATCTCCAAAAATCAACCCCCCTAATTTTTCAAATTGAAGAAGTTGTTAAAAAAATTTCAATTAAGGTAGTAATTTCAAGGGTAATTAAATCAATTTGTAAGATCTTAGGATTGGTTTCCCATGAATGTGCTAAATAGAAGTGTGATTGTTAAATGAAACCAACAAAGAAATTTAAAAATTCAACATGAATTCAACCTCCTAGAAATACCACTAGTTATTATAAACATACTTAAACTAATTTGAAACAAGACCAAGAGGAAGAAGGCTAGCCTAGTCCTATTCCCTTAACCTCTATTGAGGAGCAACACTATAATAAGAAAAGAGTTCTATTAGAAATCATTCAAGAAATGGAAAGGACACAATCCAATTTTTCTACATATTTTAATCCTCTTTTTGATATCTTAGTTATTACAATGCAAACTATGAGTTTGACCTTGGTGTAAGGTTCTCAAAACTTAAGTTTCAGCCAAATATTAAGTAATGTGACCACAATGGGAGAAACCACTCAACTGGTGAGTACATTAAATCTGCAAATTCCTATAACAGTAGTAGCCTCTATTTCTACACCAAGTTCAATTGTAAGCCCAACAATAACTACTACTTTTACAATTGGGTCTCCTTCACACCATACATCTCATCCACTTTCATTTGGTTCAATTTCTTTTTTTTTTGGTAGTATAGGTTCTAGTATTCTAGTTGGATAGGCCTACTAAGGACAAACTCTTTGTTAATTATTAAATCAAATAACATTAATAATACCTCAAGAACCTTTATTTTTTTCCCAAGGTAGAGATGTTGAATAAGGAATGTTCATCTACTATGTATTTTTAGAGGGACCAATGATGATGATCCAGTTAATCATATTAAGGAATTTGAAACCACACTAGTAATGTTGGCACCTGAAAGTGAAGATAGAACTAAGATGATTGCCTTTAAATCAAACTTGAAGGATAAAGATCATTTCTGGCTATAAACCCTTAGGAAAAAATTAGTTCATGGAATGAATTCAAGGTTGCCTTTCTCCAAATATTTCTTTCCAATGATAGGTTGTAATCATTAAGGAAGCAACTAATGAGTTTTATGCAACAAAAATATGAGGTTTATGAGAGTACTTTTGATAGGTTCAAAGGATTGTGCTTAAAAAATATAAACCATTAATTTCTAGCCCACCAACTTCTCCAAATCGTTGTAGAAGGTCTATTACCATATTGTAGAAAAGATGTTGACTTTTTGTGTGGTGGAAATTTATTGAATGTAACATCGTAGGATGGATGGAGGATAATAGATTCATTAGCTGATCAAAGTAAGAGATGGTCAATACCTAATATCTTGCAAGGCATAACTTAGAAAACTAAACAATTAAATAAAAAAGTGGATGAGTTGACACATTTAATAAAGAAATAGGCTCATGTGGTGCAAAGTGAAGTATGTAATCTTTGTGGTAGCCAACAGCATGATTGCACCACTTGTCCAATTTTAACATATTATCATGAGGAAGCATAAGAATCGGTGAAGGTTTTCAACAATATAAAAGGTAGCCAACAATCATCTTCCAAAAAAGGCCACCTTTCCAACAATAATATTCTAAAAATAAGTATAGACCTTTTAAGAGCCCAACTAGTGAACAATTGGATAAACTCATTCAAATTCTTACATCCTTCATTAAAGAAAGTAGGCAATTCATGATTAAAACAATGAAATGATTCCAAGATCTAACAAAGAAAGAATTACCTTCTTAACTTGAGCCAAATCATACATTCCAAACAAAGGATAACGAACAATTTCATTCCATTAGTACTAGGAGTGGAAAGACTATTGATCCTAGACCTAAGAAGAAGGTTAGTTTTCAAGAAGTTGAGACACAAGGAAAGGATCAGCTACATGTATTAAATAAGGAGGAAAGCAATCAATCAATAAGGGAACGAGAAAAATCATTAAACTCTTCACCTTTACCTAGGAAAATAGTTTTACCTTCTTTTCCTAAATGATTGTAAGAGGAATTTACAACCAAAGCTCATATAGAAAAATTTGAATGAGTTATATATGCATATTCCTTTAGAACAAGTTGTAAAAGAGACACGTCTTTACGCTAAATACTTAAGGGAATTATGCATAAAAAAGGGAAAATAAATGATTTCTAAGCAAGTTTATTTGGTTGATAATTTGTCTCAACTTATAAAAGACAAGAAATTTCAAAATACCAAGATCAATGGGTTTCGACAATTCCAACTAAGATAAATTGATAGAATATTGAAAATGCCTTATTGGATCAAGGAGGTAGCATCAATATTATGCCACTTGAATGGAAGATTTAATAGTATAGGTTGAAAGAGGGAAATACGTGGTTGATTTTGTTTTATTAGAAGTAAAAGATCTAGATTATTTTCCCATTGTGCCGACCGAAATCATCGGTGCAGGGCTGGAATGTAACGAACACCGAAAGAGATGCGGACAAGCATAGTCGACCCTGCCTCCGCTTGAGGGCAAGCTGGAAAGGACGAAGGCAGAGTGCCTTGGATGGTCCGTACGCGGATCAAACAAGGACTTCCCCGAGCGCCACCGAAGCGTTATACGCTGGGTTATACGTAAACAGGGCGTAAGCAATGAATCAGGCATGCACGGCGTAAATATAACAGGCGTGGACGGAACGGGGCGTGAACAGCGTAAATAGAAATGAACACAGCGTGAGCGTACGGGCGTGACAGCGTAAACAGTGAATGGATGTAGGGCGTAAGCAGGCAGACGGCGTGAACAGTGGGCGTATACAAACGGAGACGGAGCGAAAATGCAAGCGGGCATGAACGAAGGGTGGGCCAAATTGACGTAAAACTAAAAAAGAACTCACGGTGAGCGTAAACAGTGGTCGTCTTCGGACGCGAACCAAGCACGGAGCGCGAACGTAAACAAGCGTAAACGAAGCGTGGGCCAAATTAACGTAAAACTGTAAAGAAAACTTGCTACAAGTGTAAACAATAGATTATGGAATTAAAATTTTGTGCACCGGTCTAACGCAGTTGTGTGGGGACACAAGGCGGACGTAAAGCCCCGGTGAATGGAAGGATGCAGCTGGCGGACACGGTAGGCGAAGCGCGGACTGTGCTTAGCGTACAGCGTGTAGCATGCAGGGCTTCTAGCGTAAGCGTAAGAGTAGAGGGTTTCAGTAGCGTAATTGCTTTGGGTCGGCTCTGGTAAATTTTTGCGGACCCCGTAAATGTGGAAAAATGGGCTATTTATAAGGGTAGGGTTACCGGGAAAAGCGGATGGGGGGACACGTGGCGTATAGACCGGGCGTTACAATTTAGAAACTCAGTACACGCTGGGCGTATACATTACAAGCTGGCGTGTACGCTGGGCGTATACGTTGAGCGTAAATGTTTACAAGCTGGCGTAGAGACCGACAGATGTCCACTTGCTTCAATCGTTGCTCTTTGGTGTAATCTTCATGTTGCCATTGGAAATCCTGTCATCGAGCGTGTGCCCCTGCCGAACCTGGGCGTGTACACTGAGGAGCTGGGCGTAGACGCTGGGCGTGAACGCTGGGCGTAGACGCTGGGCGTGTACGCTGGGCGTATACGCTGGCACAACACTTAAAAGATTTTTGTGGTGTTTCATTGGCCCCTCTTTGTTGACGCTTGGAGGAATCGACCCGAGAAGCATCAATAAAGAAGCGCAAAACACCGCAAGCAGCTCGATAAAAGCCTTGTCCCTTGTCATTTGGCCAGACCTCATCGTACCGTGTTCAGTGGTAAATGAGATTGAAAGGGTGAGATTGGAAACTGGCAGGAAGGAAGGGATCATGGGGATCAGTCGTTGCCTGAGAGACCATGCTGGGAGAGTAGGGTGCTCAGGTGTGCAATATGCCAGTCCTTGTCGATAGCCGTCTTTCAGCCGACTCGGAACTCAAGCGTGTGCGTCCTTTGGTAGAACGGTGCTCTTGGTGGTTTTTCAGAAGAACCAGTTGTCACTACCAAAGCCACAGGGTGATGTTTTGCATTCTTTGGAGGAACAACTCCCTTCTTTGGGGAAACCGTTAGCGAAGAGCCAAAGCCATGCGATAGGAAGTTTCTTGATTGCGTTTGACATGAATACGTTTTTTTTTGAACTTGTACTCATGCGCGAATCTTGTGTTCTATATGTTACGACTGCTGTAGCGTTTCGCAGCGTGCAATGGTTTGATAGACAGATAGTGGGCTTTCGGGGAACGGGAATGTGCGGGTTAACGGTTCGATTTAGTCTTGCCAGGTGAACAAATGGACATTGCCTCATCTTGCTACTTATGATGAAACGCACTCTCGTACGAGAACTTCCGAGCGTCATCCTGCAAACACAACTCTAAAGAGACAAGAAAACCATGAGTGCATTGATGAGTTTAGATTTAAGTAGCTGTAGGTGAAAAAAATATTGCGACGATTCTGGGTATTGAATATGAATGTCGACGATGCTGACGAAGGATGTGATGATTCTGACGAATGGAGGTGGCTATGAGATGGAGAGTTGCAGATGAATGCGCTAGTTTATAGTCTTAGCATACTATCATGGGTTAGTTTTGTGTCGTAACCCGTTGGACATTGCCCGTTTAGCGTCGTGGCAGACG